>PYHX02000247.1:0-26591 GCA_004302925.2 Cochliomyia hominivorax | reverse complement strand
TTATAGAAAACTTTTTTAAAAATTTTGCCTTTTATAGAAATTTTTAAAACTTCTCCTTAATAGAAATTTTTTAAAAATTTTTAAAAATTTTTCTTAAAAAAAAAAATAATAATTAAAAAAAACTCTCTTATAGACACTTTTCGAAAATGTATCTTTATAGAAAAATTTTGGACGGATTTTCTTTAATAGAAAACTTCTCGAAAAATCTCTTAAATAGAAAATATTTGAAAAAAATCTCTTTTAAAGACATTTTATGACAAAAAATTCTTTTATAGAGAATGTTTTTGAAAGATTCTCTCTTAAATTCCATTTTTAATTATTTTTCATATGTCACTTGGTTCGAGCAATCACTCTTTTTTGTGCCCTTTAATTTTCTTTTAACAAGAGACCCAATATCTTTCCGCTGAACTTGGCTCAGGCAATTTGGAGGATTTGCTCCCTTGGCCCTAATATGCCAAGTCAGGCCAAAAATAAGTGGACAAATAAAGCCTTATGAGTGGCTTTAAACCTTTTTTAATGAAAGTTTCGGTATTGTAACAAATACTTGGCCTCCTTTTCTGCAACTTTTGGGTCCAAAGTTTTTCTTCAACATTCCATCGAGCAATGAGCAATATAAATTTTTTGACCAGGAAATTGCGGAAAAATTAAGCATTTTCCGATAGAATTAAAAGAAAAACCTTTTACAGTAGATTTTGTCTTTTTAAGAAAATTTTTGAAAAATCTATTTTATAAGAAAATATTCTCGTTTTTTTCAAATTTGATGAAATCGAAATTTTTCTTTTTGTCCCTTTTTTGGTTATGTTTTTTTAATTTTTAATTATCATTAATTTTAATGAAATTCATTTGATTATTACAACAAAAAGGTGTGAAACAAATTTGTGCAATAAAATAAAAAATCACGTTTAATACTCGTTATAACCTTAAAAGTAAATTTTGTTATTTTATAAAATCATTTAAGTTTTTTTCAAACTATTTAACTGTTTTACACAGAAAAAGAACATAATTGAAAATTATAAAAAAATAATAATAAAATGGAAAAATAATTTAAAACACGAAATCATAACATGAGTTGCAATATCATTTCAAGAAAACAACAACAAAACATCATTCTTTCTCACAAAAGGTAATCGGGGGAAATCGATGTTAATAGGAAACTGAGAGTTTCAAAAGTTTAAACAAGCCGTAACAAAAATGATAAAATAATCGATCGATCGTTCGTTCATTATGCGTAATATGGGTTATATTATGGAACACGTTTATTTTCAATATTCTTTTATTTTTCTTATTTTGAAAAAATTTCATTACGTCTTTTTTATAAAATGTTATGTTCTGATTTTTATTGCTTTTCAATTAAAGTGTTTTACCGAAATTATTTTACACGATTTCTCTGGAAATTGAAATTCATGTTTGAGATTATGAAAGAAAAACAAAAAAAAGGGGAGAAAGATATTAAAAATAAAAGAAAATTATTTATTTTACATTAGAGCCTCGACTTGCGTCGTCTAAATTCATGTCGTTTCGATTTGCATCGTTGCAATTTTAAGTTGCGTCGATCCGATTTCCTATTTATTTAACCCGACCTTAAGAAAAGTGCAGCATTGAGAAATAACGGAAATTCTAACGATCACGGAATTAATTGTTTATCAATTTCTGTGAATTTATATCGAAGAAATTGATTCGATTTGCGTCGTCTTTCTCCGGTCCCCATTAACGACGACAGTCGGAGCTCTAGTGTATTTTTTAAAGTGGAGCTGATGTAATGAATTTTTATTGTAATTTGATGAAATTTAATTTTGATTATTTTCCTCTTTTTTTCGCTTAATAATTGAGGCAGTTAGTTAAGTATTGAAAACATAAGAATTTTATTTAATTAATATTTTTATATTTATTTACAGGTATTTATAATTAAACTACTGTTAATTAAATAAACAGGTAAACAAATTTTATTATAACATTTTTTATATTACAAATATTTGATTAGAATTAATTTTATAATGATTACAATTTTAATTTTAATTCAATGATTGTGCACTATTAAAGTCTTCAGCTTAATTGAATATAAATTAAAGTCAATAATTAACTTGTTCCTTTTCAAAGGTTAGATTTTTTAATAAATTAAAGGAATTTAGTACTATTTTTAAATAAAAGTGTTCGATTCTTAGAAATATATTACTTTTATGCAATTTCTCGACTTATTATAGAATATTTATGAAAATGATATCAATATAACCCATTTTTTCAAAAACTTCACAGAAATATTTAGAATTTTTTAATGTTTATCAAAAGAAAACTTATTTTTAACCAAACATGATAAAAAAATTATTTTATCATATAATTTGTATATAATTTACCAGAAATTCTAAAATTCGATAATTTTTAGACAAAAAAATAAAATTTTAATATTTTTATGCAATTTGTTAACTTATTATGAAATATTTATGCAAGATTTAGCTTATAGAAACAATTTTCAAGGTGTGGTGAATTTCTGCAAAAACTCACCACACCACAGAAACTTCTCAAAAATATTCAAAATTTTCCCAAAAATTGTGAAAAGCAAACTAAGTTTTATTAAAACATGATAGAAAACTAATTTATCATATATTTTGTTTTTTAATTTACAACAAATTCCCAAATTATGCGAACTTTCAACAAATCTTTAGCGAAAATATTACGAAATATATATGTATATAATTTTTTAACTTATTATGAAAAAATTATTAAATATTAAGCCCATATAACTTATTTTTATGGTGTGGTGAATTTCAAAAGAACTCACCACACCTCAGAAACTTCTCAGAAGTATAAAAAATATACATAGATTATAAAAAAACAAACTAAATTTTAACAAAACATGAGATTGCAAAATTCTTAACAAACATTTATGTTAATAAAAACTCAACTTCTAAACTTACAGTTTTATTCTTTATCTACCATACTTTCGGAAAAGAGAAATAAATACTCCGAACTGATGCCGCTAAAGCCATTGAAGAGATATTGGGTTCTGTTAATAGAGAATTGAGAGTACAAAAAAGGCTACATGTTCGTGCAAAGTGACAGAAAATACTATAAAAATGCTAAGGTTAAAGAATTCATCACTACGTTCAGTTTTTTTCGATCTCACTCCTTATAGCTATTTGTATTCTGTAACAAATTTCATTAATAATTGAAAAATTACTATAAATTTATTAATAAAATTCAAATAAGACTTTAAAATTTCCTTCAGGTTAAACAAAATTAATTTTTCCCTTCACAATTATTTGCTATAAAAATATTATATTTTTTTTTCTTTTTTGGACAATTATTATTTCAGAGAAGAAAGAAAGAAAAAAAACGAGAATTGTTGTTGCTAAACAATTTTCATTAGGTAATTCATATTAAACCGCAACCAATTTCACATTTACGATACAATAAACTTAATTTTGTACGCTTCAAAGTAATTATCACTCACTATTGTTGTTGTTGTTTTTTTTTGCTCATTTTTAATTTTGCCCCTTATTTTTTTGGCGGCTTTGTTTGCAACCTGCAGCACACGTACATGCATCCATACATAAGTTAAGTTATAGAATTTGCAACACCATAAT
The DNA here is from genome assembly GCA_004302925.2 of Cochliomyia hominivorax. NCBI lineage: Eukaryota > Metazoa > Arthropoda > Insecta > Diptera > Calliphoridae > Cochliomyia > Cochliomyia hominivorax. Next base: position 23,010 of record PYHX02000247.1, on the reverse strand, counting down.
TTTTTCCCCCAAAGCAAGTGCTTTTCTTGCTTAAGACTTGCAAAAGGTCTCCTCTATATGACTTAGAATCTAATAAAGTTTTTTTTAATATTTTTTGTTCTTTATTACAAGTTTTAAGTGTTATTGTTGTTGTATGTTCTTTAAGAAAAACGATTTTATTCGTTCTTCATATGTAAACTTTAATTTGTACTTTTTCCCTTTTTGCGAATTTTAATTTTATCTTGTGTTGTCTTAACACCATTTTAGATCAATTCTTGGTGTCTTTAGAAGATCCTTATGCATTTGGGTTTTAGGCTAAAGGTTCAGGTACAATGTACACTTCATTGTTCTCTAGTGGGGTGTTAAGTAACATGTATAATTTTTTTTTCGTAAAGAAGCGATTGGTATAAGAGTGGTTGAATTTAAAAGTTATTTAAGCTTTAAGTCCAAGTTTCATATATTAAAGCTTTAGATGCAAACGTTAGCATAATTGTCTGAAGGAAGTGGCAATCTACAGTTAACACATACGATATGTATATCAAACGATTGAAAATGCTTTCGAGAATTTTGATTTGAAAATCCAGTGAAATTGGTTCACAAATGAATCAGATATTAACAAAAAATTGAATTAATTGAATATAGATTTCAATTAATTTTGCGAATTTATGCGTTTTTGAATCCGAAATGAATCCGACCATTAGTTCATGAGTTATAGGCAAACACATATTTTCCTATACCTTGAATCCCATATAAGACCTATGGACTTGGTTATGGCACTGATTGATTACAAAATTTTCCCTCGAATTTAACCTTTTTCATTTTTCAAAATTAGTTCATAAACCACCGAGATATGGTCAATTCCATGTGGTTGTTGTTTATAATTATAGGAAAACAATAACAACGTTTAACATATTGTTTTTTAGATATTCACCGGTCTATAAAGTTAATTTCTTTACTCATGGGTCAGATATATTTTGGTGGATTTTTCATATGAAGACATAAATTCGGTTGGGTCATTAGTTTCCGAGATATGGGCGAAAACTTGTTATGACGCTCCTGGGACAGCTACAGATCTAGTTGCCACGCAGAAAAATTTCAATTTTTTTCTCGATTTTTTTTTTTTTTTTTTTTTTTAACTTCCAAATCGGTTCATAAATAACCGAGATATTAACAATTTTTTATTTTCCTTGTGGTTGTTGTTGGATAAAGTATAGAAAACAATTACAATTTATGGCAAAATAATGTTTTGGACTTCTGAAGCGTTCTAATTAAGCCAATGACATAATTTTTGTATAAATAAATCGGATATAATAAGGAGAATTTTTGAGTTCAAAACATCACAATAATCGGTCCATTAGTTTCCAATAGCTTTTTTTCCAGAAATTTGATTTTTAAAATTTTTGGAAATAGACCCATAAGTAGCTTATATGTTTATACTAATATTGTTTTATTGAGAGCGAAAACTACTCGTGAATAAAATTTTGCATTGAACTGATGGCTCTAGAGAATCTATGTTGACTCATATAAAGGCTATAGTAATGGCTGTCATTTTCCCCTTCTACAAGTGATGATATTACGAAAGCCTATTTATAGCAGGGACTTAATTGTTAAAAAAAGTTCCATTTAAGCAAGGGTGAAGGGTATACGAAGTTCGGCACGTCCAAATTTAACACTATAACTTTTTAATAATATTTTTATTTAAATTTTAACAATATTGAAACAAAAACGATATTTATTAAAAATTTTTGTTAATGAACAAATCCAGGAATCAGGGAATTAAGAAAATGTTCACTTTTTTAAACAAAAATACCCAAAATTCCAATTAATATAAAATATGAATAAAAATGTACTTTTTTACTGGAATGATTACCCTGATATTAAAGGAGCCGTTCGGGGTGTTAATTCTGCATATGAAGCCATATATGAAGGATAATATAAATTATTCCAGCTTTGCAAAAAGACCTATTCAGGTTTTGTGGGCTGGTCTTTGTTTCAATTTCAAGCGAAGTTTGTGTATCCTGCTAAAATTTCTTTATAAAATTGTAGAAACTTTTTTCAAAAATTCAAAAAAGAAAAATATTTTTCAATGATCCAAATTCAGATTAATATAATTTTTTTTATGGATTCTTATATATGGTTACTGCGTCAAGATTTTCAAGAATTGACTTGAATATCTCTGAAACTATAAGAGATAAATTACACATGAAGTTTACAAGTGGTTTCTTGTATACAAGATTCAGTTTGTCTTAATTCATAAATTAATTTTTAAAAATTAACAGTACTGAGGAAGCTAAATTTGGAGGGTCTCCGACTACATCTCTGTACCAGGTACAATGCTGTACTTTTTCAAATCAACTCTAGCCATGAAATATCAATAGTTACAGTATTACTTTAAAAAATCATTAGGAAACCCTGCATGTTCATTGATAATTAAAAGTTTTTGTTACAAACTTTTTAAAATTTTCTTAACAGAAACTTCGAAAAATGTTATTATAAAAAGCTCATTTATAAGAACCAAAATAAAAGATTTAATAATATAAAATACATTTTATAAAAACATCAAACTTAAAGCTTTCTAAAATTTAATTAAATTAAATAATGATTACTAAAGTAATTTTTAAACTTTCATTAGTACAATTCAAAAGTTTCTTTTCGTTAAATCAAATCTACATTTAAATAAAAAAAATAATCGTCCCAATTTCATATACCAATAAAAGCTTATTAATCAGTAACAATTTTTAATACAAGTAAAAGCTTTTATATAAAGATATGTCATAACATAATTGAGAAAAAGCTTTCTTAACAAGCGCAGAAATTAAATGTAAAGCTTTTTAATTACAGAAAAAAGTTTTAAACTTAATTTAAAGTTCTCGGGTTTTTTAAAAGCTTCCTAAATCCTTTGTATTTAAAAAACTTAAAGAAGCTTTCTGAGTTCAATAAACATTTTTAAAGCAAATTGTGTTCAAAAGGATTCATTGAAATCATTTAAAATAAGAACTTTTTTAAAGTATCTTTCAATTTGTCTTTTAATTGAATGTAAAGCTTTTTGCAAATTTCTGTAAGTGTAATAATAAATAAATTTTAAATATTTTGTTTTCTGTTTTTTTAATCATTAATTTTTATGTGTTTGTAGGTCACTTAGTTATGAAAGCTTTTTGTATAGCTTTTTTACTATTATTGAAAAAAGCTCTTATTAAAGGAAATGATGGCATGAAAAATAAGTTTAAGAAAGTTCATCATTAATAGTTTTCCGAATTAGTAATTCGGAAATTATTAATTACAATGAAACTTTTAAAGGAAAGTTTTTATATAATTTTTTGTAAAAGCTTTTTAAAAGATTCTACAGTAAAATCAAAATTTCCACGAAGAAGATCTCTCTATAAATATTTCTTTTTAGCAAATCTAATGAAAGCTTTTCAGGACAAGCTTTTTTATTAATAACATTTTTCAATTTTTTTTTTAATTCCTTCTCAATTCTCCAACTTTTTAGCTAGAAATTTCTATATTTGAATACCTTCTCAATTCCACCACTTTCTACTCATAATTTTTCTCACACATGTTGCTGCTGCCTTAAAACCTGAGTAGCTGAGCTGAGTTTGATAGTTTCTTACATGTGAGCAAGAGGACAATTGCAGGTAAGAGGACTTTGGATGCAACAACAACAACAGCACCAGGGAAGAGAAGGAGTAGTAAATGTAATAAAAAAGCTGTTGTTCCACCATGACCGTAATGGAAATTATAATGTTGATTGGTTTTCTTAGCAAACAGAAAAACAGAAAAACTCACAAAAAAAGCTTTGACTAAAACTTACAGAAAAAAAGCTATAAAAAGTAACAAAAATGAATTGTTACTTTCAGCATGAAATAGTTTTCTTCTTCTGTTCTTGAGGATGTGGATGATGTTGTTGTTGTTGCTGGTGCTCTCAATGATGATGATGTTGTTTGCTCTGCTTAAGGTCCTCAGGGATTATATTTTATATGTTTTCATATTTCTCCTACTTCAGTTCCTTTTCCTTTACTTTTATCATTATTATGGAAGTTTTGGTTTTTAAAAATTTTTTAGTTATTTTTTTCTTTTATTTTCGATTTGTTTGGTAAATTTTGTTGTTGTTGTTGTTGTGTGTTGTTTATGATTGTAAAAATTTATTGTTTTGCAATTAAAATTCCAAATAAAAAAAAGAATATTAAAATCGATTGTATGATTTGTATTCGTATTCGAATTCGATTTTATTTCTTTTTTTCCTTTAGCCTAGAGAAAAGAAGGAGATAGAGATGTGTTCATCCCAAAACTTTATTTTAACACGGGAGGTGTTGATGTGATTACTGGAATCCATAAAATATTAAGATTTTTCTTCTTTTTTTTATTATTATTTTTTCTTACTTTTCCTTCCTTTAACACAAATAAACAATTATTATTTTCTATTTTCGTTATTTTTTCTTTTCTGGCTTTTATTGTGTAGGTTGCATGAAGGTTAACGATAGATAAAATATAGAAAAAATTATGTATTTATTAGTTTTTGAACATAACGATTTTTTATATTATTAAAAAAAATTCCAAGAATCTTAAAGATTGTAGGAAAATACAACCAATGAGGACCCTCTAGTAATTAAAAGACCTTAATATGTGATACCTAATTAAAGCAACATAAAATTGCTTAAAAATTATTTTAAAATTAATTTTATAAATTTTAGGACTTTAAGTTAATTAAACGTTCAAAATCATTACTTTTTGCATTACAAGGTAATGAGCGGAGTTTAGCAAAACTAAGAGCAAAATATTTATTTTCAAATGATCTTAATTTTTACTCTTCTTTGCGAAGATTAAAAAAAATAAACTCTTTTTTTTAGATTAAAATTTGTAACTGTATTTTCTCGGTTTTGCACTTTGAATACATATTTCGTAAACACATTTTTTACTGCTACACACGACTCTAAAACAATTTTTGTAAATTACTAATTTTTAAACTCATTTGACTTTTTATTTTAATTTTTTTGGAATTAAACCCTTTTCAAAGAGCGATCAAAAATCAAACTCTTTTTTAATAATTAAAATTTAACTCTTTGCAAGCTCTGATCTTACGAAGAATAAAAAAAGAGTAGATAACCGTAGTTTGGTAAAAAGTAGATTTTAATACAGATAAAGTATTCTAAGTGAAAATATTATATCCAATTTCAAACTTACCTTGATAATTATAACTTAAACATGTTGTTTTTTAAAGCTGAAAGAGAAAATAAATAAAATTAATTACAATTTTTTTTATTTTTTTGTTAAAATTAGGAAAATTTTCCTCTTAAATATCAAAAAGCTTGAAAAGCTTCTCTGATAAGGAAACTTTGGTCATAATTTTAATGGTTGTTTATTAAGGACATTTTCAATTGGTTTTAATAAAAGTTTTCTTTAGGTTTTTATAAAAATTTGTCTTCTATTATATAAGGAGTGAGATCGAAAAATTCTTAACATACATATAACACATACTAGACCACTTGACTTAAAGTTTTACTTCTGTTTCATTCGTTTTTTAAAGTTTTATTCACTAGTGAATAAACCCTTCCATTAACATTTCGAAGTAGTCCATCTCCGTTTAAAGTCTACCACACGTTTGAATACCTTTTTTGTACCATTCAAATCTCTTTTAACAAGAGTCCTATATCTCTCCACTGGCTTTAAATCCGTACAGTATGGAGGATTTGTCTCTCTTGGTACAAATACCCACATTATTTTTTTTTTGGTATAACTTAAGGGCCCGTTTACGATAGTGACATGATGCCAAGTCAGGCAAAAAATAAGTGAACATATTATGAAGTCTTATGAATGGAAGCAGCCCTTTTTGATAAACATTCCTTGATGACATGACTGCATATTGTTTGCCATACCAAACATTTTTTAGCTGCATTTGGGATCCAAAGTTCTCTTTCCATTCTCTCGAGCATCAGCAATATAGAAATGTTCACCAGGAAATTGCGAAAAATCTGCCAGAGCATACATTTCATCAATACCTTCAATACCCGTTTTTGGCGACAACATTTGAAGCATCGTTCCTGTCTGGAACTTTTTGAGCCTTGTACGTTTTTAATCTCTACTAGTTTTAACTTTTTCTAACAAATATTCCAGGCACTAAGCTAACTTTGCTGCTTTCCAACCGGAACTCTTTTAAGAAAACTTTCTATTATTTGGCTGTAGAAACATCATGTGGACCGCACCCTTCTACTTGAACCAGGTTTTCTATCAACGGGCAAGTTCTCCCACTACTGTTTAGTAAAATTTGAAAGAGTCTGACCCAGACCCAGGTCCACGTGGGATTTTGTTGAAAATGTTTGAGAATTTTACATTTTTTTATTTTACAAGGCAACTTGATCCAAAAAAACCCAAAATAATACATGGTTTAACAGTGTTTTCCATTAACATGTATTTTAGGAATTTGCCGATCTCACTTTTAACAAACAATTTTTGGATAAAATTTCTTGCTATAAAAATCTTTGAAAAATTTTGAAAAAATTTTTTCTTTAGAAAAATTTTCTTTCTACAAAACATTTCTTTCTGTAGAAAATTTTCGATTTGTCGTAAGAGTTTGAATTTGTGAAGAAAAGCGATCATTTATTTGATCAATGACTTCGTTTTTGATAATTTGTTCATATAAAAAAAAAAGAATTTAAGAATTTTTAATCTCAAAACGCAAAACCCAAACGTCTGTTTAATTCTTAATGGTTCTTAAGAAAACAAATAAAACCAACTGTGCCTTTTTTTTAATTTGAACCCATAATTTCGTGGTGGTCTTTTGGAATTAAAACCATCATTATCTTGTAACCAAAATTATTAACATTTTTTTCTTATAAGAAACAATAATTCAGAAAAAAAAGTCACTTGAAACTGTTTTTTCCCCCATTCCTTCTTCATATTTGAACCCCAAACCAAAACAGACGTTCGGTTGACGAAATACTTGACACATTTTGTAATTATTTGTACTTAAGAGAAATATTTATTTTGGTCTACCAGAGAATAAACTAAAAATTTGGGACACTTCTTAAGAAATCCCCCTCCCAAAAGAAAACAAATAAAAATGCTATTACGGGTAAGGCCGAATCTTCAATACCCTTCAATTGTATACACTTAATGTGTCATAAAATCAGTTATATTTTCGGCTATAACTTTTTTCTACTGAACCGATTTTGATAATTTTCGGAACGATAATGATATAATGGCAAAATTTCATTCTTATTTGTCGATTCATAAATTATAATTTTACGAAAGTTATTTTAGAGGTTGTCTCAGATATCGGTCCATATATTTTAATATATATTAAATAGAAAACTACTCAGAACTATAACAAATACTCAGGGCACATTTCATTGAGCTCTGTCATTTATTGTGTCCCAAAAACAGACAGATGCACATAGCAAAATCGGTTCAGATTTTGATTTGATGTAATAAAATATTATTTTGAGAGTTACATGCGAAATGACAAAGTTAATATACCCTCTTCACCACTTGTGGTGGAAAAAACAAATAATGAAACTAACTGTGTGTGAGTTCCTCTAAAAATGATCGATTTATGTTAAAAAACGACTGAAACTCTAGAAATGAATTGAGTTCAAACAATTCAACATAAAAACATACGGGGAAACGTGATCCACTTTTAAAAAAGATACTCAAGTGTTTCTTCTTCTTCATATTTATTCATCATCTTTTTATCTTATTTTTTTATTTTTTGTGTCGAAATTTGAAATCGTTTCAAATTGTACTGAGAAAACACTTGATATTTTGTTAGAGTTGTTTTCTTGTTTGATTGAAGATTAAAAAAAAACTGTTTATAAAAAAATATGGAAATTGAAATTTTAAAACGAAAATAACAATTTTAATGAGATCAATATCGGTTGAGTTTTTGGTTTTCAATATTTCAACAAACAGTAGTTTAACCTCAAAATAGAAAACAATAAAAACAAAACGCGACTTAATATTCATTAGTAGACAAAAGAAGAAAAAAAAAAGAATTATTGTTATTTTTTATTTATGATAAATAATTATAATTAAAATTATTAAAATATTTCCATATAAAGCGTGGTGAGAGATTTAGTGTGAACCCTATAATAAGTAAATCACGCTTAATGAGGATTTTGTAATAAGAGATAAAAATAACAACAAAATATAAATATCTTAGTGCTCATTTATGACAAATATTTACATTTTCTTGCTAAAGAAATTTTTCAACAAGTTTTCTTCTTTAAAAAATTTTCACAAAATTTTCTGTCTATAGAAAATTTTCACAAAATTTTCTGTCTATAGAAAATTTTCACAAAATTTTCTGTCTATAGAAAATTTTCACAAAATTTTCTGTCTATAGAAAATTTTCACAAAATTTTCTGTCTATAGAAAATTTTCACAAAATTTTCTGTCTATAGAAAATTTTCACAAAATTTTCTGTCTATAGAAAATTTTCACAAAATTTTCTGTCTATAGAAAATTTTCACAAAATTTTCTGTCTATAGAAAATTTTCACAAAATTTTCTGTCTATAGAAAATTTTCACAAAATTTTCTGTCGATAGAAATTTTATACAAAATTTTCTGTCTATAGAAAATTTTCACAAAATTTTCTGTCTATAGAAAATTTTCACAAAATTTTCTGTCTATAGAAAATTTTCACAAAATTTTCTGTCTATAGAAAATTTTCACAAAATTTTCTGTCTATAGAAAATTTTCACAAAATTTTCTGTCTATAGAAAATTTTCACAAAATTTTCTGTCTATAGAAAATTTTCACAAAATTTTCTGTCTATAGAAAATTTTCACAAAATTTTCTCTCTATAGAAAATTTTCACAAAATTTTCTGTCTATAGAAAATTTTCACAAAATTTTCTGTCTATAGAAAATTTTCACAAAATTTTCTGTCTATAGAAAATTTTCACAATATTTTCTGTCTATAGAAAATGTTCACAAAATTTTCTGTCTATAGAAAATTTTCACAAAATTTTCTGTCTATAGAAAATTTTCACAAAATTTTCTGTCTATAGAAAATTTTCACAAAATTTTCTGTCTATAGAAAATTTTCACAAAATTTTCTGTCTATAGAAAATTTTCACAAAATTTTCTGTCTATAGAAAATTTTCACAAAATTTTCTGTCTATAGAAAATTTTCACAAAATTTTCTGTCTATAGAAAATTTTCACAAAATTTTCTGTCTATAGAAAATTTTCACAAAATTTTCTGTCTATAGAAAATTTTCACAAAATTTTCTGTCTATAGAAAATTTTCACAAAATTTTCTGTCTATAGAAAATTTTCACAAAATTTTCTGTCTATAGAAAATTTTCACAAAATTTTCTGTCTATAGAAAATTTTCACAAAATTTTCTGTCTATAGAAATTTTCACAAATTTTCTGTCTATAGAAAATTTTCACAAAATTTCTGTCTATAGAAAATTTTCACAAAATTTTCTGTCTATAGAAAATTTTCACAAAATTTTCTGTCTATAGAAAATTTTCACAAAATTTTCTGTCTATAGAAAATTTTCACAAAATTTTCTGTCTATAGAAAATTTTCACAAAATTTTCTGTCTATAGAAAATTTTCACAAAATTTTCTGTCTATAGAAAATTTTCACAAAATTTTCTGTCTATAGAAAATTTTCACAAAATTTTCTGTCTATAGAAAATTTTCACAAATTTTCTGTCTATAGAAAATTTTGTCTATAGAAATTTTCACAAAATTTTCTGTCTATAGAAAATTTTCACAAAATTTTCTGTCTATAGAAAATTTTCACAAAATTTTCTGTCTATAGAAAATTTTCACAAAATTTTCTGTCTATAGAAAATTTTCACAAAATTTTCTGTCTATAGAAAATTTTCACAAAATTTTCTGTCTATAGAAAATTTTCACAAAATTTTCTGTCTATAGAAAATTTTCACAAAATTTTCTGTCGATAGAAATTTTACAAAATTTTCTGTCTATAGAAAATTTTCACAAAATTTTCTGTCTATAGAAAATTTTCACAAAATTTTCTGTCTATAGAAAATTTTCACAAAATTTTCTGTCTATAGAAAATTTTCACAAAATTTTCTGTCTATAGAAAATTTTCACAAAATTTTCTGTCTATAGAAAATTTTCACAAAATTTTCTGTCTATAGAAAATTTTCACAAAATTTTCTGTCTATAGAAAATTTTCACAATATTTTCTGTCTATAGAAAATGTTCACAAAATTTTCTGTCTATAGAAAATTTTCACAAAATTTTCTGTCTATAGAAAATTTTCACAAAATTTTCTGTCTATAGAAAATTTTCACAAAATTTTCTGTCTATAGAAAATTTTCACAAAATTTTCTGTCTATAGAAAATTTTCACAAAATTTTCTGTCTATAGAAAATTTTCACAATATTTTCTGTCTATAGAAAATGTTCACAAAATTTTCTGTCTATAGAAAATTTTCACAAAATTTTCTGTCTATAGAAAATTTTCACAAAATTTTCTGTCTATAGAAAATTTTCACAAAATTTTCTGTCTATAGAAAATTTTCACAAAATTTTCTGTCTATAGAAAATTTTCACAATATTTTCTGTCTATAGAAAATGTTCACAAAATTTTCTGTCTATAGAAAATTTTCACAAAATTTTCTGTCTATAGAAAATTTTCACAAAATTTTCTGTCTATAGAAAATTTTCACAAAATTTTCTGTCTATAGAAATTTCACAAAATTTTCTGTCTATAGAAAATTTTCACAAAATTTTCTGTCTATAGAAAATTTTCACAAAATTTTCTGTCTATAGAAAATTTTCACAATATTTTCTGTCTATAGAAAATGTTCACAAATTTTCTGTCTATAGAAAATTTTCACAAAATTTTCTGTCTATAGAAAATTTTCACAAAATTTTCTGTCTATAGAAAATTTTCACAAAATTTTCTGTCTATAGAAAATTTTCACAAAATTTTCTGTCTATAGAAAATTTTCACAAAATTTTCTGTCTATAGAAAATTTTCACAAAATTTTCTGTCTATAGAAAATTTTCACAAAATTTTCTGTCTATAGAAAATTTTCACAAAATTTTCTGTCTATAGAAAATTTTCACAAAATTTTCTGTCTATAGAAAATTTTCACAAAATTTTCTGTCTATAGAAAATTTTCACAAAATTTTCTGTCTATAGAAAATTTTCACAAAATTTTTTGTCTATAGAAAATTTTCACAAAATTTTCTGTCTATAGAAAATTTTCACAAAATTTTCTGTCTATAGAAAATTTTCACAAAATTTTCTGTCTATAGAAAATTTTCACAAAATTTTTGTCTATAGAAAATTTTCACAAAATTTTCTGTCTATAGAAAATTTTCACAAAATTTTCTGTCTATAGAAAATTTCTTCTATAGAAAATTTTTCGTAAAAATGTTCTTCTATAGAAAATTTGTCATTGAATTTTCTTCCATTTTTAATTCCTTTTTGAGAAATAATACTTTCTGTAGGGTATTTCCTGTCTGATTCGTAAATATTCATTGTGACGACAAAAAAATATTAGCAAAATTAAAAAATAAAATTATTTTTATTTAAATTTGATTTAGTTCTTTTCTCGTTTTAATGGTTTTTAACGAAAGACAAAGAGAAACAAATAAAACAAAAATAAAATTATTAAAAACCAGTAGGCTGGAATTTTAATGGAAATTACTGTCTCAGACTCCGGTTATAACTTAATAAAATTAATATTTCTTTTTGTGGACAGACGAAGTCCAAAAACAATTAAGTCTATTCGAATATGAGACTTTTTTACGGTAAATGAATGAGTTTGTGCGTTTGTAGCAAAAAAGTAATAAGAAGTTGAAATGTGTGGGTTTTAAAATTTATGACAACTGACAAACGACATCATCAATCGGTTTGACCAAATAGATTGAAAAGTATTTTGTTATTTTTGTTGTTTTTTCTTATTTATATCTGAGTCCATTATTTATTTTGTTAGTTTAAATTGAGAAAAAATTAAAGTTCGTCTACAACAAAAGTTGGTCTATTTGTTAGACGGAGCTTAAGAAGTTAGATTGATTGAAATGAGGTTTGTTACACAGTGGATGAATTGACATTTACTTACTGTTGAACGAGTCTTTGGTAAAAAAATATTTTCTAAGAAAACAGAATTTAACAACAATTTTTCAAAAGAAAGCAAATTATATGAAAATTTTTTACAGAAACAAACTTTAGAGAAAATTTTCTTACTTACTCTTCGTAGTACAGAAAATTACATGAAAATTTGGTAACTAAAAAATCTCTGGAGAGAATTTTATTCGAAACATTTTCAACAGATAATAAGTTTCGCGAAAATTGTTTAAAGAAAAAATGATTCATGATTTTCTATAAAAAGAAAATTTAATGAAAATTTTTTACGAAAAGGAAATTTATTAAAAATGTTTTAAAAAATAAAATATTAAAAGTAAATTTTCTATTGAAAGTAAATTTTTTAAAAATTTTTTACATAAAAAATTTTGTGAAATTTTTCTACACAAAAAAAAAATTGTGAAATTTTTCTATATAAAAATTTTTGTGAAATTTTTCTATATAAAAATTTTTGTGAAATTTTTCTATATAAAAATTTTTGTGAAATTTTTCTATATAAAAATTTTTGTGAAATTTTTCTATATAAAATTTTTGTGAAATTTTTCTATATAAAAATTTTTGTGAAATTTTTCTATATAAAAATTTTTGTGAAATTTTTCTATATAAAAAAAATTTGTGAAATTTTTCTATATAAAAAAAATTTGTGAAATTTTTCTGTACAAAAAATTTTGTAAAATTTTTCTATACAAAAAATTTTGTGAAATTTTTCTATATAAAAAATTTTGTGAAATTTTTCTATATAAAAAATTTTGTGAAATTTTTCTATATAAAAATTTAGTGAAATTTTTCAGTATAAAAAATGTTGTGAAATTTTTCTATATAAAAAATTTTGTGAAATTTTTCTATATAAAAAAATTGTGAAATTTTTCTTTAAAAAATTTTGTGAAATTTTTCTTTAAAAAATTTTTGAAATTTTCCCGTAGAATGAAAAATTTATGAAAATTTCCTATAGAAAAAAAACATTGTAAAAATTTCATAAAGGAAAAAAAATTGTGAAAATTTCCTACAGAAAGGAAAAATTGTGAAAATTTACTATAAAAAGAAAATTTTTTAAAAATGTTCTATAGATGGAAAATTTGAGAAATTTTTCTATAACAAAATTTTGTGGAAATTCACTGAAGAAATATAAATTTGTAAAAATTTCCTGTAGAAAAAAATTTTATGAAAATTTCCTGTTGAAAGAATATTTTGTGAAAATTTCCTATAGAAAGAAAATTTTGTAAAAATTTCCTATAAAAAGAAAGAATTGTGAAAATTTTCTATAAAACGAAAATTTAAAAAAATTTCCTATAGAAAGAAAATTTTGTGAAAATTTTCTGTAAAATTGCAATTTAACGAAAAAGTTTTTTATTAAATTTTTTAAGAGTCTAAAACACCGTCTTGTTGCTGGCTTAAGATTAAATTTTATTTATATTTTGCTGCTGTAATTAATATATCTGTCTTCGTATGTATATGCATGTGTGTGTGTGTGTGTGTTATTAATGTATGTTTGTATTTAATAAATGTCTTGTGGTAGACATTGATTGACAATATTGTTGAAAGTTGCTTATTAACGTGTTTCTTTTTGCTCTTATTAGCCGTAAACCTCGTCTAATAAGTTGTTTGGCCACCTCTAATTTCTTCTATTTTATTACATCAAATTACTATTATTGTTTTCTAAGTCTGTCCACCTGTCTGTCCATCCGTCCGTCTTTCCCTCTTGGCTGGTCATTTGAAATATTTATCTGTCTTTTCTTTCTTCTGGAATATTTATTTGTCTTTTTTGTTTTTTTGTCTTCTTGTTTTCTACTTGTTTTCTATTAAATACAGATAATTATTTATTATTTCTATTCATTTCCCAACAACATCATCCATCTATCAAGGTGTGTATAGCAATAAATGACATTCCCCAAATGAAAAAAAAGATCTATTTGAAAGTCATAAAATAAAAATTTAACCAAAAATTTAATTATAGTTCCAGTCAAACGTATGATGTCCAACGTCAATGTTTTTTCGTTCTCTTTATAGGAAAACTTCCCAAATAATACGAAAACAGAATGAGGGACACATAATTCGTATTAATTATAAATAAAGCTTTTTTTCCTGAATTAGTTTTTTTATTTTATTTATTTTTTGTTGATGAAGTTAATTAATTTAATGACTCGGCTTTTGACAAAAATAAAATTCTTCCCTCACTCCTCATCCGATCTGATCAATTAAGTAGTTAATGTCAGTTGGCTGCCGGTTGGTTTGTATGAATGTCATTTTTGTTGTATCCATCAAATTATCTACTAATTAGAGATACATGTTGTGGTTAGATAGTTATGGTGGTATTGGTAATTCAGTATGACAGCGGAAATTTATACGCACACATATAAGTATGTCAGTGTGTGTCTTAGTTTTTATGACGTTTTGCTTGTTTTAAGATATAAATTTCTATTAAATTTAATTAAAATCAAGGAAACATGGAGTTTTAAAAACAGATTCTCATAAAATCAAAAAACTTTTGTTAATTTTTATATTAGAGAAAATATTCATATACTTTTTTTAACAATTTCACAAAATTTTTTTCTATATAAAATTTTTGTTTAATTTTCTTTTTATAGAAAATTTTCGCTAAATTTTCTTTCTATAGAAAATTTTCGCTAAATTTTCTTTCTATAGAAAATTTTCGTTAAATTTTCTTTCTATAGAAAATTTTCCTTAAATTTTCTTTCTATAGAAAATTTTCGTTAAATTTTCTTTCTATAGAAAATTTTCGTTAAATTTTCTTTCTATAGAAAATTTTCGTTAAATTTTCATTCTATAGAAAATTTCTTTAATTTTCATTCCAAAGAAAATTTTCGTTAAATTCTCTTCCAATAGAAAATTTTCGTTAAATTTTCTTACTATAGAAAATTTTCGTTAAATTTTCTTCCTATAGAAAATTTTCGTTAAATTTTCTTTCTATAGAAAATTTTCGTTAAATTTTCTTTCTATAGAAAATTTTGGTTAAATTTTCTTTCTATAGAAAATTTTCGTTAAATTTTCTTTCTATAGAAAATTTTCGTTAAATTTTCTTTCTATAGAAAATTTTCGTTAAATTTTCTTTCTATAGAAAATTTTCGTTAAATTTTCTTTCTATAGAAAATTTTCGTTAAATTTTCTTTCTATAGAAAATTTTCGTTAAATTTTCTTTCTATAGAAAATTTGCATTAAATTTTCTTTCTATAGAAAATTTTCGTTAAATTTTCTTTCTATAGAAATTTTTCGTTAAATTTGATTTTTATAGAAAATTTAAATGTCAATTTAATTTTCCTTAAATTGACATTTTATAGAAACACTTTTGTCGAAATATCCTCTATAATTTGATGACATTAAATCCAATTAAAATGTTTGCGAAAATTTTCCTTAATTTTCTTGTTAAAAGATATTTTATTTAAATTTATTTATAATTTTTTTCTTTAAAATCTCACTAAATGTTTTCATTAAATCTCTTTCTCTTGATATTTATTTAAAATGTTTTTCACAAAAATGGAGGAAAAACTATTTTGGAAAACTAAAAATTGAGCAAACGTTTGCAATAACTGTTTTTAGATTTTAGAATTTATTTGAAAATTCTCTTGCATACTTTTAGTGTGTGTGTGTGTAAGTGTCAATGTTGCAGGTATTTGTATCTTTTGTAAGCACCTGAAGCCTTTTCTACACATACACAGACATGTGATAAAGATATAAAAAACTATTTTTAGATGCAAAATTTTCAAAAAGAGAATTTATAAAAAAAGAGGACATTTAGATTTAAAGAGAGCGGATGGGTGGGAAGGGAAGTGGTGTAAAGGAAAATAAATTTGCACATTTGTTTACAAATATTTAAGTATTTGTAGTGTTTATGTATTTGTATGAGTATTTGCTTAGACTTTAGAGCTTAAAGGACGAATCTACCGTAAAACATATGAGAAAATGGAATTTTTAATTTTTGCTAAATATTGAAATGGAAACAGAGACAGTGATAGAGGGAGAGAGAGAATATGCTATTGAAAATACCTTAAACAATTGAATTTTTCTTTTTAAAATGTATTCATGTGGTTTGTTTTTGTTTTGATAACAGAAGTTGTTAATTTTCAGAACGCAATACAAAAATAGAATTTGTTTACTGTTTTTCTCCTCAACTTTGAACCTTTTTTTCGTGCGTTACTGTGTTTTATTAGAAAACTCACTCAGATATTTCTAGACAACACAGACTCTTTTGGGGATTTAAACAGGATTCTTTAGAAAAAAATATGTTTTAATTTAAATTAGAACAATTGTCGAGGGGAATAAAAGATAAAAACAAAAACAACAGTTATTTGTTTGTTAGAAAAATAATATTCACAACTTCACATATGAATCACACAAGAAAAGCAAAAAATCTACGAAATCCTAACATAACAGCCTTAATGTACAATAAAACCCTGGAAGGGAGCAAATAACCAGACGACAGTCGTCTACATTGTATTACGTCTCAGAAGCTGTAAACAAGAGGAATAAAAAAAGTTTACCTAAAGTCTGGTCTTGTTTTCTTAGTTTTAGAAATTCTTATCTCAGTTTAGGTTTATTTTCCCAGCAATTTCATAATCTTAACAAATTATTTTTTCTCTCTGAATTTAAAGTTTAAGGAAACCAGATTTAGTTTCATTCTATTTTAGCATTTTCTTATTAAGTTTGTTCCAATTTGTTGTTGTATATGTTTTTGTTTGCAATTAATTTTAAGCCTAATAGCAATCGTCAGCTCCTTTCAACACAACAACATCATTTTCATCGTTCTCATCATTTTACTAATTTCGAGCTTTAAGTTATGAGAAACAATGATTGTTTTTTGTTGCTTCGAAATAAAATTCAGTTTTTTCACTCTTCTTTTTTTTTTGGATTTTACTTATTTTTAATTTTCCATATTTTTCAAAACATAAGTTTTTTCAGGCAACAATAATAATATTTTGTATTTATGCTGCTGGATTATTTTATTTAGTTGTTTTTAATATGAAAAAAAGCAAATAACCCAGTAGGAAAAATTCAATTTTTAGTCAAAAAATAAATTTTTAATGAAAAAGTAAATTTTTAGTGCAAAATTCAAATTTTTATGAAAAATTCACTTCTTAGTGAAAAATCCATTTTCTAGTAAAAATGAAATTTTTAGTGTTAAATTCAGTTTTTAGTGAATAATTCAATTTTTAGTGAGAAATTAAATTTCTAGTGAAAAATTCAATTTTTATGGAAGTTTTTAGTAAAAAATTTAATTTTTGGTAAAAAATTTCTTTTTTAGTAAAAAATTAAATTTTAAGTGAAAAATTAAATATTTAATGAAAAAATCAATTTATAGTGAAAAATTCAATTTTTAGTGAAAAATTAAATTTTTTAGTGAAAAATTCAATTTTTAGTGAAAAATTAAATTTTTTAGTGAAAAATTCAATTTTTAGTGAAAAATTAAATTTTTCACTAAAAAATTTAATTTTTTGTGAAAAATTCAATTTTTAGTGAAAAATTCAATTTTTAGTGAAAAATTCAATTTTTAGTGAAAAATTCAATTTTTAGTGAAAAATTCAATTTTTAGTGAAAAATTCAATTTTTAGTGAAAAATTCAATTTTTAGTGAAAAATTCAATTTTTAGTGAAAAATTCAATTTTTAGTGAAAAATTCAATTTTTAGTGAAAAATTCAATTTTTAGTGAAAAATTCAATTTTAAGTGAAAAATTCAATTTTTAGTGAAAAATTCAATTTTTAGTGAAAAATTCAATTTTTAATGAAAAATTCAATTTTTAGTGAAAAAATTCAATTTTTAGTGATAAATTTTCATAAAAATATTCAAGAAACGCTCTTTCCATAGAAAATATCATTTTTTTTCATTAGAAAATTTCAATTGAAATTTCTTCCTATAGAAAATTTGCATGAAATTTCTTCTCTATAGAAAACTTTTTATTTAAATTATCTTCTATAAGAAAAATTTCATAAAATTTTCTTCTTACAGAAAATTTTAATGAAATTTTCTTTCTATAGAAAATGTACATAGAATTGTCTTTCTAAGGAAAATTTCGAATTTTTTTCTATAGAAAATCTTCACAAAATATTTTTTAAAAAATCTTCTATAAAAAAATATTGAAGTTATTGAAAAAACTTTCTTTCAATAAATTTTTTTTTACAATTTTCTTCTAAAAAAAATTTCCAAATTGTCCAGATTTTCCATTGACTCAATCCTGGTTAAAAATTCTTCAACATAATAGAAATATTTTCGTCTACTGACTTGAAAGCAACAAAAATAAAAACAAACAATTTCTAGAGAAATGCAGCAACAGCAAACGCTTTTCCAAATGCAGTCAATGCACTTTCAATGGGACGCCATCATCAACATCATCATAACGTTTGGCTGAACGTTTTCAAAAATAACAACAACATCAACTACTACAACATAACAAAAATAAAAACAAAAATACCAGAGAGAGAAAAAAACATAAATATGAAGAAGCAAAAACTTGTGAAACATTTAACAAAAAATAGAAAAAAAAACATACAAAAATTATTTGTATTTTTTAACTCCTTTTTTACGCCTAACAAACTTAAAAAAAAACAACAACAACAATATTTTGTAAACGAAAAATAAAACTCAAAAAAAAGGAGTAAAAATTACAACAATACAACAACTAGAAGAGCATGAAAAAAATAAATAACAAAAATTGCAGTTTGAAAAAGCTTAAGCTTTATTCAACAACAACAACAACATACAACCAACATCGTCGTCATCAGCATCCTTTAACTTGACTACAAATAGTAAAATACTTGATATACACACACATATATATCTACATAAACAACACTCTCCATTCCCAAACACATACATGCAAACATATATTTACATATGAAAAATGCAATTTTCATCATCTTGAGTATTGTTGTTGCAGCAACATAATTTTAACTGCTTGCAACGACATTATCCACAAGCAGCAATAGTAGCAGTTGTTACCATTTAATGTATGTATGTGTGAGCTCTTGCAAAGCCGTAGACTCTTTAATTCTTGTTGGGGGGAAAATATGTGAGTAGACTCAACTTAAGTAGAGTCCTATAATACCCGTTAACACATCCTTTCATTTCCTCCTTTACTCTGCCACAGGCTTTTCCTTTTACTGTCTTTCTTCGAATTCATTGAAAGCAGACAAACGATAAGGAACAAGGAAAAAATAAAACAGAAAAATTAAATTCTTTATAAAGGATTTTATTTTCGGAGGTTAAGACGAATTAGGAATGTGCTACAAAGGAATAAATGATGGAATATAGTCCCTCAGCCCTTAGGTTATGAAGTTCAAAGACTAAAATTAGCTTTTCTTAAGTCGAAAAGGTCACAATGATCCTTCTGAGGTCCAAAGAGTGAGATTGGATAACTCGAAAGTTAAAAGCAAAATAGAAGCTCTACACAGTCCAAAAAGTAAAATTAAACTGTTCAAATGTCGAGGGAATAAGAATCACTATCAAGTGTCAGTGTTCACAGATTGCGATTAAATTGTAATTATTATAAAGTCCAAAGAGTATTTTAATGTCCAAAGTATAAGATTGAACAACTATGTAATTCTTATATTGAGATTGGAACATCCGCAAAATCCAAAAAATTCCACTCACTTCAAAGAGTGACACTGCACAATTTGTATATTTAAAGTTCATACACAGAGATTTATCTTTTCTAAAACCCAAAGAGTAAGATTTTAAGTTCCAAAGTACGAAGACTAAATTGATACTCCAAATATTGTGTTTAGACCATTTGAAGTCCAAACAGTGAATATGGTCTGCTCAAAAGTCCAAAGAGTAAAATTGAATTGAACTTAAGTTAAATGAGTCGGTTTAATCTACTTTAAAGATCATAGAGTTAGATTGGACTATTTTAAAGCTCAAAGGGAAAATTTGAATTATTATATAGTCCAGATTTTAAGATTGGACTATTTTAAAGTCCAAAGTTTATAATTGATTTATAATATATCCTAAGTTTGGTATTGGACTATTCTACACTCCAAAGTTTGAGACTGAACTATTTCTAAAACCGAAAAATAAATTGAAATTTTGAGATTAGTCCATTCAAAGTCCAAAAGTTAAACTGATCTATTCAAAGCCTAAACAGAAAAATTTAACTATTATAAGATTCAATGATCAGTTTAAAATCCACAGAGTCAGATTGGACTATTTTAAGATTCAAAGGGTAAATTTGAATTATTATAAATTCGAGAATTAGAATTTGCACCATTTACAAGTACAAAGATTAAGATTGACATATTTTATAATCCCTAAATTGGGCTTGGACTAATCTAAAGTCCAAAGAGTCTGCAATCAAAAAGGTCAGAATGAATTATTTTCAATTCAAATACTGAGATTTAATAATATCCAATGGGTGAGTAAAAGGAGAGATTCTTTAAAGATCCAGATTGTACCATTCTAAATAAAAAGAGAAGATGGAAGTCAGACTAGAAAATTTAGCACTCCAAGGCCATGTAAAAGTTCAAGATGAAAGAAATTGAACTATAATATAATCCAAAGAGCGAGATTGGATAATTCTAGAATCCAAAGAATAAGTCTCCACTATAATATAGTCCAAGGTGTTAGATTACAGTTCAAAGAGCGATAAGAAATGGGATTGGATGGATCAATAGTGAAGATTAGACCATTATCAATATTGAACTATTTCAGAGACAATAGAGTGACACTGGTCTAGTGGAAACATCCACATGTGGAACTGGACCTTACAATAGTTGAGAGAATTCGAATGAATTAAGTTTCGGGGGAACTGTAAGCCGAAAATTTAAATAATTTGTATAATTGAGAACATAAAAGAATTTCCCGACTTCATAAAACTTTCATTTCTTCCTAGAGAGTTTGGGTTTTAAAGGACACAAGAAATAATCGTGTCTCAATAGCTTTGCGAATTTCGAATTGTTATTCTTGGTTTGCTCATTGAGATTCTTCACATTAGGATGATGCTAAACGCTGAAACTTTAATCCATTTTGGTCTTGACACCATCGTCATGACATTATGCTTAATTTCTTCAAATTTATCCAGAAGTCATCACGTTTAAGTATTGGAAATATTTCCAATAACATCAAACTCTCACGTGCATTCAACTTGATAATTTGTCTTGAAATCTGTAAGATCCATACCAGGTTTACAAGTTAAAAACTTTAACCTTCACAGTTAATAAAATCACTTTTTCTGTGAAATTTTCAAACTTTTCCAAAGACTCCGGAGTTTGTCCTTAATGTAGCTGCTCAATAATGTTAAACTGCTGACCAAATAATGATTCCATTTTCTTCTCTAAATCAAGTAACAAAATTACTAAAAAGTACTTAAATCCTTCTGCTTACATTTAGACTTTCATTTCCCTTGTACCTCAACGCAAATATAACCCTCTTGAAAGTTCGAAAACTGTTTTATCCTGTTAAATGTTATATGTAATACCCTCATTATGTTAAGGTGGGGCAGGTTTATTTGTTTTGGTCTATATCTATCTACGTATATATCTATTTGTGAATATGTTATTTTGTTACGAAAACGAAGAGAAATTCTGGTGAAATGTCTCAACAACAAATTATGCACTCAGACGAAAGAAAAAAGTCAGTAACATCTTACACATTCATATTCAAATTACTTGAAACAAAATATCTTTCATTCAGTCATTCATACACATAAGCAGACAGTCAGTCATTCATGCATTCATATGGATTTCTCTAGTGAATACTTATATCGTATGAGAGCATGTGTCAACATGTATCCATTGCCAACTAAAAAATAAACAACAACAACAAACAACACCAACCAAACATCTATCCATTCATTCATTCATTCATCCATCCATCCATTCATTTATTCATGTAACCAAAACAACCATCCTGACTTAATGCTTGCCTGCTTCGCCTACCTCATCCTTTTTCATATTAACCTCATTATACATAGTGTATTATTGGATGTTTATGTGTTAGTATGTTTAAAATCCCAGCGCGTGAATTGAAGATCTAAAGTTATATTCTAAAAGCCTTTAAGTACTTTTTGCTAGTCCAATCTCTTTAAAGTTTTTAGCAAGTCCTTTATATAATCCTTCCATAATAAGTGATTTGCTAGTCAAATTAAGATAATTATTTCATAGATATAAATTTCAGTACACACCTTCCAGTAGCCATCCAAAGGAATGGAATGAAGAATGTCAAGATTTTATTTTTTAAAGGAAAAAGTATTCAAACAAATCTTATTCTTAGAAATAATTCTACTTAAAGATCCTCAACATCTCAACAACAAATTGTAAGCAATACACCTTCCACTTATCCATTCAGAGGAATGGAAGGACGAATCCATATATTATGTTTTTTCTAAAGGAAGAAGAAATATAAATCTTATTTTAGAAATAATTCTAGTTAAAGATCTTAAAATCCTCAACATTTTCTCCAAAGTAAAATTATTTGCAATACACCTTCCACTTAGCCATCCAGTAGAATGGAATGAAGAAGGCTTTATCTTTACCTTTCTTTGAATTTCATTTTAAATATTTAAATATTTTCGAAGGAAAGGAAGGAATCTATTTCTTAAGGCCTTAAGTTTTAAATCACTTCAATAATTTCCCACCCATAAAATTTAACTTCAGTTTAGCCTCCTTTCATTCACATGAACTCATCTTTTGAACGCTTGAACATTTGTTAAGAATAATCAGGATCTCTCTCTTTTTCACTGTTTTTTTTTTCTTTCTTTTTCTCTTCTTCATGTTTTTGTTATTTTCTGCACATTTGCTTCTTGTATTTTAACTCCTTCTGTATGAATTTCCTTCGTCATTTGCCTTCAGATAAGACATTGACTGACATGTTGTCTCATTGTTGTAGTAGTAAGTATATCGCAATATATATATATATATATATGTTTGTCCCTAAGTCCCTCCGCATGTCTGTCTGTTTTTCTGCCTATCTATCTGTCTGTCTGTCTATCTTTCGTTTCTTTCTTGGTGGT
>PYHX02000246.1:0-32833 GCA_004302925.2 Cochliomyia hominivorax | reverse complement strand
TTAAAATCAAACCGTTTTTAATTCAGTTTTAGGAATGGTCTTCATGATGTTTCTTAAGTAGAAATAAAAAGAAAGCATTTTCAAAAGAGCTCCCTTCAGTATTCCAGATATTAGTTACGAAAAGCAACTGCATGATAAGGAACATAAAAGGCTCAAATAATCCTGATTCGAGGTTTGCTGAGAAAACTTAAGGACTCAAAAACAGTCAAAATTGGTATGGCAAGCAATATGCAGTTCCGGCAATAAAACCCATGGGTTATTAAATATGGGACTCTATAAATATCGAAATTTACATGAAAAACCGCATCCATTAATAAGACATAATAATGTGTCCAATAATTTAAGGCCTCAACTGGCATCCTGTCACTATGGTAAACAAGCATTTTAGTGGTACAAAACAATAAAGTGACATTTATACAATGAGATTCAAGTCATCAATACTGACTGCAGCTAAAGCCAGTGGAGTGGTATTGAGCTCTTATTAAAAGAGAATTGAGGAGCATTTTGTCTGTGCTGAATCTTTTATATCCTCTACCAAAAATACCTGTGAGGTAAATAATATTTTACATACACATCCTCATATACAGTAACAAATGTATAAAATATATTAAAGAGCCTGTCATAAATATAAACAGAAAACCTTAGTGAGTCATAAAATGATTTTTATTTCTGGCTATAATTTTTTTTTCTACTGAACCGATTTTGATAATATTTAAATTGTAATGAGGTTCACATAACATAATAATGAAAAATTTAATTCTAATTGTCGATTTCTAAATGACAATTTCGCAAATGTTCTTTGCTTGAACTTAAAAGTAGCTTTACATATCGGTCTACATCTTAATATATCAATTTTTATTGGTTGTAATTAAGAAACTAAGGACAATAAAAAGTACTCAGACTGAAATTTCATTAAGATCTGTTATTTATTTTTGATTTAGATGGACATAACAAAATCGACTCAAATTGATTTGATGCAAGAATATATTTACGTTACTCCATCTTAGTATTTTACAGAGATATCTTCTTCACCACTTGTGGTGGTGGAGGATAACAAAAATAATCCTTCTCAGATCCGACATTGTCATGTTTTTTATTTTATTTCATTTAAGAAATGTTACCCTAAAACCATCAATTATTCTTCCCTATACTTTGCGAAATTATTAATATATAGACATTACGTTAATAGCACTTTTTCTCCCAAATAAATTAATTATGCCCACCCATATAAATGACGTTTAAAAATATAATAAAACATCATTTTTTTCCCTCTATAGTCTTCACACATTTTAATTAAATTAAATAAAAATAATACGCAGTAAAAAATTGTAAAAAGAAAGAAATTCATTGAAATTTAAATCACCAGCTCATTATGGACTTTATGTCAGTCATTATTTGGCAAATGTTAAAAAAAATAGAAATTTTATATATCTACACTGGTGTAATAAATTCTTGAGGAATTCGAATAACACAGAGAAAAAACAACATCTTAAAATATGTTTATTTTCACTGTCATATACCATCAGCTTTTCACATACTTACCCTTTGGGTTAAGTAATTAAATGAAATAATTTATAAGGCCTCTCATTTTTTCCACCATTTTTTTCTGTTTCTTTCATTTTTGTTGTTAATTTCACTTATTTTTTACACATTTTAATTGTTGACTTAAAACTTACACATGTTTTGTGTAAAAAATGTATTAAATGGGAAAACGAAAAAAAAACGGAAAAACTTTTATATTCTGCCAACATGTTCGAAGATAAAAAATAATATATTTATTGTTATACCACAAGTTCGGTTGTTATACGTTATATTTTATGCAACAATTAAGTTGCCGCAAAATATATTTTTCTTAATCGTTATTAAGTTGGAAGTAACAATTTTTTGGTAAGAAAATTACACTGAGTTTTATATAAAATAAATATATTGGAAATAAATCTGTAAATTTCAAAAGGCTGGTCCGATTCTACGAAATATTATTTAAGTAAATGTATTTAAATTTTACCTCAGGAATAAAACAGGAATATTCACAAGTTGTATTATGGTTTAAATTCGTAGGTTAACTGATCAATTGATCAAATTTTTTATACCCTTTACCTCCGTAAGTGATGAAGAGGAACATTAAGTCTGTCATTCCATATGCTACGCCAAGAAAGAGTCATCTAGGACCCCATAGAGTCTGATCTGAGTTGATTTAACTGTCCCAATGTCTGTCTGTTTGTCTGACTATCCGTCTGTCTGTATGTTTTTCTGTTGTAATCATTCTCATGCCTCGAATAATCGTCCAAATTCAATGAAATTTTGAACATTTTGTTTGCTCTTGCCTTATAATAGTTCTCTTATTAAACCAGCTATATCGATCCAACAGCGAAAAGGTTATAGACCGATATCAGAGGCAACCTTAATATTTCTAGCAAAACTTTTCTAAACTAACTGGACTTAGATACACAACATCTTGTACTTCAACATCGCAAAAAAATATATACAGCAATTTTGAATATAATTTCTGAAATTTTCATTAAGTTTTCATACAAAGCTTTTTAAAATCAGGGTATTGTTTACATTTTTTTTAAATTGTTTGAGAAATCGAACCATGTCGAGTTAGCAATATGTGAAGTTATTGAAACTTAAAGTCCAGAAATGCGTTATATGTTCTACCTGATTTTTTAGCAACAAAGCTGTACCAATACGAAGGGAATTTGTTGAAATTTTAACAGGAAATGTGAATATATGGATTCTATATGAGATATTGTGTTAAAAGAACCATACATTTCTAGCATAAGCCGCTAATACCTTTAGAATTTTACTGAAGTAAAGTTTGAGGTTAAATTTAATTTTCTTCCTTAAAATAAATATAAGTAAACATAATTCCATAAATACCACATTAGTGTTAGGGTTGAAAAAAATTAACTAACAAAGATGACGTATATGCTATATATATGCTGTAGTATTGGGAAAAAATCTTAGATTTTAAAATCATTTATTGTCTAAAAGTCAGCAGCATAGACGAGTTCCAATAATAACGGATGAATAAGTTCCAAATCTTCTAAAACCGTCTAAAAGTTTGATCTTCAAAAGCATATCCTAAGAAGAATATCCATCTGAGTCCCACCATATACTCAGTTTTGATTTTTGGCTTTGTTTTAAGGGTAAAGAGATATCCTTATCCTTTATTTTTCTTTCCAAATGACAGTAACTCCCATACAGATTCACTTTTGAAAAGCCATTTAAAGAGTATAAGTGTGGATAATTTTTTTAGTATTGTGATGATAAATTAAAAACACCAAACCATATTTGGATAGAATCGGTCGACTATTTTCTATATCACCAAATTAAACATAAAATGGAATCTCCCATACACCTTTTAATACAAATTATATGCCACTTTCATGTAACCAATATTTCGGTATTATAACAGTTACTAACAATTTATCTTTATCACTTATTTTCTTTTATTTTCGTTTATTTGTCCACCATGATAGAACTTTATGTCTAAAAATTAACATATATATAATTAACATTTTTCTCGTTTTTTTTTAATTAAATTAATATTAACATAATTTTGTAAAGTTATTCCATATCTTTGTTTTTCTATGTCTTTTAAAAGGGTTTTCTTATTTGTTATTTATTTAAATTAGAAAACGGCAAAATCATTCTCCATTTTATTTTGAAGTTTTTCGTTTATTCTATTCAATGACATTTGTTCAGGATCAAATGCTTAGAAAATTAAATTTCCGTTATCCAAAAATGAATATATGTATTTAAATTAGTAGATATTTAATTACATATTTAGCATAAATTAAGCTGGAAAAGAAAAAGGTCAAAAGTGAAATATTTTGGTATAATTTCATTTAAAGTGAAATTGAAGTAAATTTATTATTAGAAGTAATATAGATAGAATATAAAAAATGTATTTTAGTAAAATACATATATACATATAGCAAATAATGATTATGAGAGTCATAATATTTTCAATATTTTATGCTATAAATTTGCCCAAAACCTTGAGAAGGATACAGAATTTGATTTATGCTGGTCGTAAACAACATAATTCTCAAGTCGATAGCAGATAACTAATAGCAAATTCTCTGAACCTATGATGAATTAGTGATAAATATATATCTCATTCATTTAAATCAATTTACTATTAACAGAAACAAGTAAACCTGATAAATTCTTCTTTAGTACCCTCCACCATATGCCAACATTTGTATAAGTTTTATAACGCAAAAACTCGTAAATTATTTCTGATTCTAAATGATCGAGTTGTATAAAATTTGTATTTTCTACACTGAATTATATCCATGTGTTCTAATCTGCGAGTTCTCTTCAGTAGTCTTAGTTTTAAAGTGGATTCTGTAATATGGGGATTTTCGAATTTGATCTTATATCATCCCATTTAATAAAAACGAATCATCAGACCAAAATGTATCTATGACATTTAAAATTCTGAATTGGATGAAAACCAATTCATAATATAATATAATTCACAAGTTTTTAATTTTTTCTCAGTATATTTTCATACATAATTTAATGTGACGTATACTTAATATAAAACAAAAATATTACTCATACTCTCAACTTCATTTCAATTAAATAGAAAGTAGTTAATCTCAAAATGTTTTTTATTCAATGTCAACTACACTGTAGAACACGAAAAAAATTTCTCTGGTATTAAAACATATAATCTTAAACAGAGTTCTACTGTTCCACAAGACATTTCATCATCTACCTACAACTGTTTCTTATTGGAAAGCCCTAGAGTTTAAAATGATATAAACCATTCTACTTATGCAATGAAATAAAACATATTGCTTACTTTTTCACAACAAAAATGTCATAAAAAATGTTTTTATTGTTTTTCACTCACAGTAATCACTTTAGCCTAAATTTATAACTTTTCTCCTCATAAAGATTATTTATCTTAAAGAAATTGTTCTACTTCCTTTAAGGGCAAAAAATAACGAAAAATAAAAAAACAAAACACATAAAAACAAAATCGAAAGTAGTTATAGAAGAATATTTTGTATTTATCTAAATACTGATGCATAGAAAATAGAAAACAAATTATGAAACTATTTAACTGACATGTCCTTATTTTATTTTATTACTCTTGACTACTCCTAATAATTACTTTCTTCTTATATGTTTGTTCCTTACGACAAAAAGACGAGATAAAGTTCATATCGTTTGTTGTAAACAAATAACAAACTGGACTTTGGTGAAAAATTGAAATAAACTTTTATTATTATTATTTTCTTCTTATGTTGTTTTTGAATTACGTTCGAAAATACTTATATTTCTTCTTTTACTTTTGTACTTTTATTGTTATTTGGGAGAACAATAAAACATTGATTAGGAAAATATTTAATAGTAAAGTTTTGCAAAGAAAATTGCAGATACTTAAATTCTTAGAATGACATTAAATAAGGGTGTTTGTTATAATCGGCTAGTACGAACTTTAAATAATCTACAGTAGGATTTTTTTGGAAATAACACTCTGTGAAATTTCATAGATAAAGACTTCAATTGACATATTATTTTATATTCTCCCATTTACATTATGTTATTTAGGGCCAAGTACAAAATCCTTTGAAATTGTTCACATTCGATCCAACCAAAGCTCTCACATTTATGTACGACTATCCATCCGCTTGTAAACAAAAGACAAATTGTAGTTTTAAAGATATATTGAAAAAATTGGCATGTGCCATATTATGAGAAATATGATTGGATTTAAAAAATATTCGGCAATAGCTAATTTTACGCTATTTTTACAGACATGTAAAATTATGCGAGAATACCCTCATCAGATATCACTTTGAGGCCATAACTCTCACATATACATTAGTATTGTAAGAGTAATTTGGTCAAATTAAGATACATATAACCAAAATCAATATGCAAAATTGTTCGAGGTTCAACCCATAATTGATACAAACTTCCATAAAATCACACAGAAAAAATATTTTACAAAGTATTACTTTCACATAAATATTAGTATCATATCACAATATCGCATACATAAATCAGAAAGCAAGTTAAACAAAGGTCGTTCTTAAATTTTTTATAGCTGTCATTTACAGCCAACAATGTAGTGAAGGATATAAGAAAACCGACTATAATATTTTTATTTGTTACTATAATGAAATATCGAACTACTATACCTATTGGGGTCTTAAATAAATTCCAAATATCTAATAAAACATTACTTTAGGAAGATCATCAATCGAACATAGATGATTAGATATTATGCTGACGTATGTAGTGTAAAAATTCAATTATATCAGCTCGAAAGCATTTTCAGATTTTCTGTCCATCTGGCTGAGTGCTTGTTTAATAAGATTATGAATAATATACAACAGTTTAGCCATTTAGTGGCTAAATTTAGCCATTTAAATCTCATTTGGCCACCGAAAATTTCATTTTGCATTTAATTTTTTAGCCGTGTTTTAGTCATTTTTATTTACACTTAGCAATTTTCTTAGTCATTTTCATAGACACTTTCATCTGTCTTTTATATTTTTAAACATAAAATTTCTTTATAAAATCGCTATTAATATATAAAAACGCATCAAAGTGTCTATAATGAACTTTAAATGGAAGTTAAATTTTGATTAAATGCATAAACCATTTTCTGTAACCAGCGTTACCCTTGAGATTTTTCCAAAAGTTGCACAAAAAGGAGATTTAAAGAAAATAAAGTCGCAGGCTTAATTTGCCAAAAATTAATATTTTGTGAATAGTTTTAAATTATGAATTTGCCCCCTTTCCCGTTAAATGTTTTAAAAAATCTGGAATATTAACCAATAATTAGGTTTTTATTAAATTTATCACTATTTCGATTTCCAATGTGATCTCGTAGAAGTATCGCTTATGAATTTCTATAATTCTATCGTTCATTATTTTAATTTTTGTCATGCATAATTTAAATAAAATTTATTGATATATTCTTTTAGGCCAAATGGGTGAAATTTCATGCAGTTTTATGCCGAAAATGCAAATTATAAAAAAGGGCAAAAGAGGGGAAATTTGAAAAAGTACACAAAAAGTCACAAGAAGTTGAAAAAGTAGCAATTTGCGACTTTTTCAACTGCTTGGTACCATTTGTCACACCAATGGTGGTACCATTGGTGTTACCACTGTCTATAACTAGCGGTAAATCAGTCTCCAAAGGATTTTTCCTTAAGGATCAAATAAAAATTTAAAAAACAAGATGATTATTGATGGAAAAGCCAGTTTCCATTTTTGGATTAATAATAAGGATATTTTTTGTAAAGCGTATAATGACGAAAAGGTCGTAAAGCTAATATTTTTCAGGAATAATTAAAGACGATATTGAATTCTATTATGTTTCACAATTTGATTTCATAAATGATTTTATTTTTTTAACTATGAATTTATAATATTTGAAATAATAATAGTATTTTATGTTGAAATAGTTCAATTAGCAATATCTTTGCAACAATTGAATTAATTGATTTTGTTTTTACATTAAATTTTGTGTAAATTTTTGAAAATATGTAAGGGTTTAGCCACTTATGCTCCTCAAGAATTGGCAAAACTGGTATACAGAAATCGAATTTGTATGTATAAATATTTTCCCTTAAAACGAAAAATTAAAATGACTGTTCCAATATATCACATTGATCGCATAAAATCCTTCCGGAATAGTTGCTACAATAATAAAGTTTTTTAGTAAAATATAAACCGATCTTAAAATGATAAAATAGTTTCATTTAAATTTTCATATGACGCTCTAAGAAACTATTAGCAGAAATCAAAGACCAAAATTCTAGAAAGAAATATGAGATTTGTTTCAAAATTTTCACATTTCCGATATGATCTTTATAAAATAGCGCATTTAGTTTTCCTGCTTTCTTAACTTATGTTTACAAATTCGACCAAAATTCTTAACATACAGAATGACTAACTTCACATATTCTTGACATAGTGTAGGTCATTAAGAAAGAGAGAGAGAGAGAAAAATAATTGGAATTTTTTACTAGATAAAGTCATAAAATTACACAATTAATTAAGAAACTTTAAGTGTTATATTTTTTATAGACAAATCATGTTTATTTAATTTTAGGACATTCTCTTTTATACATTATTTATATATACTTCTATATATTTCTCTTCAGATATTATATTTAAGTAATTTAATTATAATACGATTTCTTAAGAAGGAAATAAATTTCTTACTTATAATTTTATTACCGTGAGTATTAAAATGTAAATTGGGCAAAACGTGACATCAGTAGAAATAACTTATATTAAGACTTAAGGGATGTATTTAATTAGTGAATAATTTCCATCATTAAATTGTAAATTGAAAAGCAATTTGTGAAACGGAATTAAATTCAAATTCAATTATTATTTAGTTAAATAAAAAGAAAATTGTTGTTGATTGTATACATTATTTTTAATCGCTTTTTAATGAAAAAAGAAATATTGAATTTGTTTGCTCAAAAAATCGGGTCTAGTACTTTGGGAATTAAAAGGGATGAGGTCAATTTTGTTTTTAGCAAAAATGGGGAGATTGCTTTATACACTCTGCAGAATTTAGTATTATATAAATTTGTTACAATGCACCAGATACAACAAAATGAAAGTGATTATATTGGAGGCATTACCTGGCAGTGTTTTGGTTTAAACGTGTTTTTATGGACAGTGCAACATTTCTTTCCTTATATATTACAGTTTATTGAGTGGGAAATATCATTTCGATTAGTAATGACCCGAAACATTTATTAAAGTTAGTCAAAGATTAAATATTTGATAATAAATTATATGCCTTGGATTTTCAAACGCAGTTTGGATTTGAGTACTCATTATAATTCTGAAAAAAAAAAAAAAAAAAAAAAAAAAAAAAAAAAACAAATACATGTGTAATAGACTGTCAAGATTGCTGCATCATAATGAAAAATTTTGGACTGAAATTCGAAGGATTATAATTGCAAAAAAATGTTCCACTTGTCATCGCGAGTCTCGTTAACTGCTCTGTTTCAAATTCAATGGCAAGAACAATATCCCAGGTTCGTGTTATATCACTTCCACTTTGGCTTGCTGGAGTTATATCGGTACTTTTATACTTGCACAGCAAGGAAATGAAAGTCATAGTTTGTGCAGACGTTGTCGTGAGACATATTTCGAAACCAGGGATCGTGATCTTCTCACTAACTTGCCTGAGATATATGATCTTGGAGTTCATACAGGTAAAATTAAATTGTTAATATTAACAATAAATTACAAGTTCAGAATATCATATTTTTCGTGGATGGCCTACATTGTGCATAGGGAATATAAAGCTACTGTGTTATATGTTATTTTTATTGACAAATTGACTGAATATTAAAAATCGCCAGCATATATACATGCGAAGATTTTGAACACACTGCCGGAATAAATAAATTTAAACACAGTTAGAAGTTCTAAAATTTAAGTTTTTTTTAAAGTGTGAGTGAATTTGGTGTATTACCACGGAGAGATACATCATCGGAATTTACGGAAATGGCTCCAAAATGAACAGTGGATTTGGATTTTAAGTTTTTAACTTGCAAAATTAATCATCGAATTTTGTGCTGCGTGTTTTTTTCGAAATATTAGAAATTTTCAGCGCTTATAGGGAGATGATATTAAGGGAGCACTTCTGTCACTGAAGTTCCATAACATTGGTGGCCTAAAAATTCAGGGAAGAGCTAATATTACCTTAATATGGGTCCCTGCATATAAGGACTATTTGGGTAATGAAAGATTAGATTAGTAATTTAAAAAGTTTCGGAATCTGCGTAATTAGTTGAAATTTAACTTGGGTTTATCAGGGGAACCATTATCAAAAACTACATGAAGGAAGTCGGGGAAGATGGGCACAATTACACACACGTTACTTTATCAAAGAATTGTGCTCTACTTATGACATGAACAGAAAATAAACAACTAATGAATCACAGTCGTAAAAAAAGATGGTCACTGGGTGTTAGACAAACTTGCCAGTAGGCAGATATGTCACTTTAGCGGTAGAGTAAGTCACGATTGGCTTTTTTCTAGAGAGTTGAATGGGTTTGTCATATTGACAGTGCTGTCATAACTCAACTATCTTTGTAACCTAATCAAGAAACCTATTTTCAGGAAAATATATTTGTATATTTTTATATAAGTATGCAATACAATATTACTTTTTTTTCATTTATCGATGAAATTCTGTAAATTATCGATTGTGAAAATCAATAAATTTTCACAGTTATTTAAAATAAAACTATTAATTTTCTAAACGTGTTCAATTTAACCACACTAAAAAATTAAATTTAAAAAATGTGAAGCTAAATTCATTCAAAGTTTCCATAGTATAAATATCTTCTAAACAGTCACTACTTTCTCGTTTATTTTCCATTACGTTTTTGAGTAAAATAAGGGAGGTCGAAAAAATTGACAAAAAACCCTTTTTCCATCTATTTTTATATAAACGAAAATAGCATTTTCAGGGATTTTTATTAATATTTTTAATAACCATGAATACATTTCGTTGTTTATAAATAAATTATATAAATTTCGCTTCTTAACATTCTATGTTTGTAAATAAAAACCTTATTGACCTTCAACACCTTTTCAAATGCCAAAATACCTAAAACACTGTTTTTTTAAACCGGCACTTAATGCTTCCATGGATACGAAAAGCAAAGCTAGTAATGATGCTTTACAAATAAATTTTAGGTAATGAGGGAGACAAAAGCAAAACAGGAACCCAAGAGTAAACATAAATCATCAAAGGACCAAAAGATAGAAATAGAACAATAACAAAAACAATGGTAAGGACAAAATATATATATTATATCAAACACACACCACCCATTTTAGAGCAATTAAAAACAATACAAATAAACAGCGGCTGGAACAGTAATAGAGCAGCATCATCATTAACAACAAAAATAACAACAACAACAACAGTTTTAGAAAACAACACTCAAAATAAAGTAAAGATGTATAAATAATGTTGGTAATAAAAAACTACAAAAACAACAAAAAAATAAATAATAAAAAACAGTACAAAATAGGAAAAAATGGAAACATCAAATGGAAGCAGCTGTAAATATCAACAACTGTAATAGTCCACCACTAACCGCACATAATTTATCTTAACATTCTATTTCTTCTCTCTTTTTTTACTTTTGTTGTAGATTTTTTTCATTTCCTTGACTTTTTTTAATAAAAATATTTTTTTATTTTGTTTTTTTTTGAAACGTATCAACGTTCATCAACGCTCTTATTAGGATTGTGCTAGATTTCTCTGCCGCTGCTCATCATTTACCAAATAAACAAAGTCCTTTTTATTATTACTTGCCGCCTCTGTTCCTTAAAAGTAACACAAAAGGATGGCAGTCAAATCCTTAAATATCATAGACAATAAAGCAAAAAACGAAAGCAAAAATTATTACATACCAGTGATTGAGAGGAGAGGAAATATCAAAAATATAAAATGTAGAGAAATTTTATGATGTTTTGCATAAATAAAGTAATATTTTATTTCAAAACTAAAAAAAATTGTAAGGATAATTTAAAGTGAAATTGTTGCTCTAAAAACGATTCACTATGAATTGACAATTGATGTCAATTTTGTATTTTTTTATAATTTTAATATCCGTTTTTATAAGTAACTTCGCGATATAAAATCAAGGTTATGTAATATTGAAAACGTGACTTATATAAGATTAACTATAATGATCTAAATAAGAGGTGCCCATCCGTACTATTAAATATTTGCCTTTGTTTGTATGAAACACCTCAAAATTTCATTGAATAAAAGAACGCGCTGCTAATATTGAAAAGAGAGCAGCAGTCCTTTATAGTGTACATCGGATGAAAGCACAACTTGTATTCAATTCACCTGAGTCAGAAAAGATGCGTTTTGAGAACCTCTGGTCTAAATTCTCACCCTCAATTTAGAAATTATCACAATTTGTGTTAACTTTGTATTAGGGCAGCATTTCCCATATACCCACGACTCTTAAATTTTTTCCAGTTAAGCAGATGAATCGGGAATTCACTGAATCTTTTAATTTATACTATTACAAGCAAAGCAATTTAATAGAAAAATAGTTCAGACTAATTTTTTTTTAACTCTCGTTGCGATAGTTCTATAGATATTGATGGAGACCACATTCCAAAACGATTGTTAAAAAAAAATCTGCAAATTTTAATCCGTGGGAGATTTCTAACCAAATTTTTAATTACGGTGATTTGGAGCTGATTTAAAGAATTTTGGCATATGTATTTATATCCTACCACCATCGGAGTATTATTCCTTTTTAAAGATGTTTGTCACGGACAGAAAAATGGCTACAAACACTTTAAGAGATACCGTTTTATTCAAAATAAATTTTTAAATAGACGATATATCTTCGTCATTCGTTTCGTCTTGGCTATGACAAAATTTGGCACGTGCAGTTATTTTGGCTGAAAAAACCAAAATATTACTTTTGTCTTCAATTGGGACTTTATTTCACTAATGTCCTATTCAAATGTCTTTACGGAATGAGATTTTCAGCTCACATACAAGACATATATTGAAGACAATAAGATAATTAAAATCGATCAACATTTCTGAATCTTTTAAGTCTAAAATACTATTTCTGGAAGTGGCATTAAATAGGAGTTATAACCGAATATGGCCCGATTATTGTCATGTAAGATTCGTTATAGAAAATTTAGAATAATTGTACCAAATTTTAATAAAAAAAATCTTATATTTAAGAATTTTTTAAGCTTAAATATTTTATTGAGGGAAGTGGACCTATTTGAGAGCAATAATCAAATATGGAACGATACTCGTCAAATTAGTCATATGCATTCGAAGCAATTGGCTAATAACTCTGCCGATTTTTAAAGCCACAAAAAAACATATTTCGGGAAATGCTCTATAAATTTTTTGTTATTAAACCGATATTGATGATTTTAAATAACATGATTTTATTAATAATTTCGAATAAACACACCTTGTCAAGTCTTCTCATGCCCGATTCTGTCTGGAACAATATATGTAGTGAAATCATAATTTTTCTGATGGCTACCACCCAACCACGTACCTATGATTGTTTAAACAAAAAATACAATTCCGAGATGTTTATCAGTTTTGACTGAGAAAAACTTTAATTATACTAAAATGTATTCAATTCTCTAAATTTTATTAACGCTTTTCTCATTTGTCCTGTTTCACTGATTACACACGTTTTTTTTATCACTGAATACTTTTTAAACAATGTGATATGAAATGATAAGATATTGTAAAGTATTAATAATACAGTAAAAACTTAAATAAAAGGCCAATACTTGTACTTTGTGCATACTAACCATGAACTCATTTTATATAATGACTACTAAAATACAACTTAATCTTTGACTAGAAAACATTATTTTTAGTTCACAAAATATATATACAATGTCCTGTTAAAGTATTCTTGTTTATGACTTTTGCTGCTTTTTTGCTCTTTAATGTGAATAAATTATTTTTTGCTTTCAGAGGGGATGAAATGAAGACTGTATTGTTAATTTGAATTTTTATATACCAGACCATCCCCTTCTCCTACCCTTGTGCTATGAAGACAAAATATTATATTTACAGTCAAGTTATCATAATGACTAAAATTCATATTTTAATCTTAATATTGATGATGATGATGATTTTTTTTTTGCTATTACTGTTGATGATATTCTTCGCACTCTGTGTGTTGTACTATCAAAAAAATATTTGATGAAGTGCTACTTAATATTAAAGACATTTTCTAAGGAAATATTTTAGAATTTTATATATTTAGTTTCCACTACATTAATATTCAAAAATTGATAGAATATTTTAGTGATGAGTTTTTTTTTTTTTTCTTGAAAGAAATCAATTTAACTGTTAACAAAGATAAAATTGTGAGATAATTTTAAATAAAATTGCCTAAAATTTTAAATGATAATTAGATTAAATTTTTTTAAGCAAAATATCATTATAAATTTAAAGAATGAAATCGAAAAAATCTTAACACAAACTTTTCATTATATCACTCAAGTATTATATGATGTTTTTGTTTTGATCAAGTTACTTTGGCACAACATGTCAGTAATTATGTTTAACGTCACACAAAAGAATATAGTTAATTTGCTTAAAATGAGGGATCGCAAAAAACTGTATACCAGAATTATTTAATATTTTCAATAAAACACAACCTGGTCTTACAAATAAGTTGAAAAATCATCCAAAATACTGCCGTCATATTGTTTCCAATGTTGTTAAACAATACTTGACGTTTAATAGAAAACTTGTTTCAGGTAGATGAATGTTTCTAAACCAAAGAAATAAAAAGCATTTTTAAAGGAGCTTCCAACATATCAGTTCTCGGATTATTTGCTACCTAAAGTTAAAGTCAATAAAGTCTCTAAAAGTTTCTGATATGAACACCAAAAATTTAGAGGCCAAAATCAAAGCACAAGAAATTAAGTCAAATTTCTAAAAAAAATATGTATTCTTTCTGCTTAGTACGAAGCGTATGTATCAGATTTTTCGTAACTTCCTTGTCCAAAATTTGATGATGCTAATGCTCAAAGGAAGGTTAACGAATGCAGTTAAATTTTTCCGAAAAATTCTTGATATAACAATCAATATGGAGTTGAGGCAAGATAAGCCAATCATTTGTTAAACGGAGTTTATAAATATAAAAATTTACATAAAAGAATCTTTAAAAAAAGGTTGTTTTCATTCATAAGACTTCATGCGTACAAGAACAATAATGTCTTTTATACCAAGCGAAAAAATCCTCCGAACTTCCTAGGGCTACGACCAAAGCGAATATAAGAGCACACTAATGGTATCCTAAAGTATTGTTGATTTAAAACGGAGATGGACTGTTCGATCCTTCAAACAGCCTGGAGCTACGACCAAAGAAGAGATAGAAAACTTTTATTAAAAAGAATAGAAGAGCACACAAATGTAGTTAATGAAAGTTCTTCCAAAAAAGCTTCAATTTAATCAAAAAGGAAAACTAAAACTGTACATTTAGTGGTTTCTATTTTACTAACATATATAATTTTTCAATCTCACTCCTTATATTCGTTAATTAATCACTTCTTTAATAGTTGATAATAATTATTATCCCTATAATTGACTTAATTTCTTTCAGTTTTAATCACAACAAATTTTGATTAATTTTATTTCCCTTTAAATTACTCACAATTAATTCCTAATTGTCAAATACACCACTACAACATTTCATTTGTATGTATAAGTTTTGATAAAAATAATCTGTTAACTTTTTGTATGGCATATATTCGCTTCCGTCTTTTGTTATAAATCAAAATAATAATAAACAACTTTGTTTAATAAATCACTCAAATGTCATAATTGTTATAACGTTTTTATGATTTTGTATACAACATTTAACATCACTCGAATACAGAATAAGACTATTTTTTATGATTCACCACTTGTGGTGGTGAATGATATATTAACTTTGTCATTCCGTGTGTAACGAAAGAATCATCTCAGACCAAACAATGATAAATATTCTTGCATCAAATCAAAATCTGAGTCCGTCGTTCTGATCGTCTGTCTGCCCGTCTGTTGTTGTTATGCTCACATCTAAAATAACTGACAGAGCTCAATGAAATTTGGACCAAGTATCAGCTTAATAGAATAAAAATTTCCCATTATATAAGACTATATCTGCGTTATTTTTATTCTAAAAGTAATAAAAAAAAATTAACCAAAATCTAAATAATTTGATTACTCATTAAGTGTTTCATATTATATTGAAGAAAAACGTATATATGTTGTATACGCCTGTGAGTGTATGTGTGAGAAGGTCTGCTCTCGTCCACAATAATTAATAAAATTAATAAAATTTTGTCTAAATATTTGCTGTAGTCCTGAGGAGTTTACTATTAAAAGCCAGAGAAATTGATTCAATGTATTGAAAGATATAGACCGACATCTGAGACAACCATTAAATTCAACCGAAGAACTTTCCTAATGTTGTGCATTTAAAATTGTGTAAAATTCTGTCATAATATTGAGTTCTATTGACTTCACTACTACTCAAAAAATTATCGAAATAGGTCTGGCAGAAACATGTTGTAGCCAAAAATATAACCAATTTTATGACTCATTAAGTGTTACTACACACACAATTATGATGTAGGGAATTGAAGATTCGGCTTAGAGGAATACAGCATTTTTACTTGTTTTTAATATAGTTTTTGTGTTTTTATTCACTATTTTATTATAGAATTTATTTTTAATCGAATTAAATTTTTAAAAAGGCATAAATTTAAATACAATATAACATTATTTACATGTTAAAATGTAATAAATATAAATAAATACAAAGGTATGTATATAATTTGTTTCTTTTTATCACCATTATGGTTAATTGATTATATTTTGCATAAAAAATCTATAAACGTTGTCATGAGTACACTGAGATAAATAAATTGGATTTAATATTAAATTGTTGTAAATGTTAAGTTTAGAGAGTTATTTCAAATTCTATAATAGAAGTCTATTTGCTTATCAACTGAAATAGTGTCCTCAATGGTTACGTGCAAAGGCATGAATATCTGAGTTGAAAGTTTTGTCATATAAAAACTAAAGTGTTGAACTGATCCATATTTAAGAACCCCTTAGCCTAAAATAAGATATATATAAGAGATATACAACCGAATATTAAAGCAATATACCGGGAAAGAACGTTAAGGAGAAACTAGAGCAATATTTATTATACTTACATTCATAGAAAGTTAGTGCTGAATCTCAGTGAAATTGGTCAATACTAAAGACTTTCCGTTTTCTGGAAAGGAGACATATGCAAAATCTATAGGAAAATGTTGATGATTATTGCTCAACTTAATTAAGTATATTCAAGACAAATACAAAAATTATTGTGCTGAATTTTAATAAAATTGGTATATATTTAAGGGCTTTATGGGCGTAAAACTCTAGTCCTTGTATGGGAGCTATTAATTTTTATATCCAAATAATATATATGTTTCAAATTTTAGAATATTTTATTCAAATATGCGACCTATTTGAAGCACTGACTTTGGAGTGAATCAACCTATAACTTTTCTCTATTGATCATATTTTTATTATTTTTTAGTGCGATAGAAAAATGAATGTATTTAATGGTTGAATCCCATATAAAGCGAGTAACTATCAGTTAAGAAATTTGAAAAAAATATTATTCGGAATTTTGAGTTTGTCTTAGATATCGGTCTATAACTTTCGTGCTATTATTAGTTTTAAGTAGAACTTTTATTATGACATAGCGTTCCAAAGGAAATCAAAATATATATAAAAATGAATATGTTTTTCGTCGAATTTTTTTAGTTTTCTCAGATATCAATTTTAAACTCTTTTGGCTTGTGATCTGATCTTCTTGAAATTCTACATCTACATTTGCACTGATAAAAATGTATTTAAAAGTCAGCATATCTATAAAACTTGGGCCTAATAAAATAATACACAACAACTTTTATCAATATATTTCTGAAGTCACGACCTATAGAGTGTTCACAGTGAACACATAAACAGCCGTTAAATATACTCAGAAAGTGATTTTAAGATGATCGGTGTAAATATAGGTGAAACTCATTCTCCACAATGAATAATAATATTAAAATATGAACGTAATTTGATAGGAGGGTTTTTGAGCTTCTAATTTTTTATTATTAAGTCTAACTAAATGTTATTGTCATATGCAGTTTTCGGTTAGAAACAAGTAAAATCCGTTCAAGAAAAATAAAGTCATTGAGCGATATTTGAGATATATTTACTACATCATTGTACTGATCATATAAATCCAATTCGACAATTAAAAATCGATTCTACTCCACTGTGGAATGGAATTTAGTCTTTAAGTGTTTGTTATAGATTTATTTATATGAACTTAAAATAAAATTGTTTAAAAAGTTCTACACATACAATCACATGTAAAACTTAACTACAAGTACATTATTGGCCTTTAAATTGTTATATTTTATTTACCAATAAATTTAGTCGATTGATTGGTCTTTTACGATTGTTTTCCAACGTGTCCTCAAACTCAAACCAATGTGAGTGTGTTGAAACACAGGCAATTAATTTTACTCATTTTATCATTATACACACACCACTGCAAAACAATAAATACTATTACTTGGGTTTTATTGAATACATACACAGAGAAAAAATATTGAGTAAAATTTATAATATATGTACCTAATATTTAGCTATGAATTCTTTATTCCTAGTTAAATTAAACTTTTATTCATGTAATTAATGTTAATTTTTATATCATCCATGTCATGAGGGTATACGTATACTTTGTCATTCCGTGTGTAATACCAAGCACGATTCATCAAGGTAAATTAAGTATATATTATTGTATCAAATTAAAATCAAAGAAACAATTTGACGTCTAGAATTATTCTACGAATTCAATAAAATCTGGCTTGATTGTTCATTATCTTCCCATTCAGATTCTATTTATAACCATCTATCGGTTCAATAATAAAAACTGATATTTCAAAGAACCTCATATTTTCGGCGAAAATCTTTTCTAAATTTATTAACAACAAGTGACAAAAATAACTCACAAAAATCATGGACCGATACTTGTGTGAGATTTGAGCCCTTTAAAGCGATAAAGGGTTGTATGAGAACTATGAGAAATAACAGAACGATGCGCATATCATATAGCACATTGTTTTTTTAATACTATTTGACTTATATGCGACAAACTTCTTTAAAATTCCTTTATATTTATGACATTAAAACTTAATTTAGGGAGAAAAATTTGATCGGGGTCTAGGTGTGGATCCAACATCAGTAATTTTAATAGCCATCCTTAAGACAAAATAGTGGCACATGCCAAGTTTCATCAAGAGATCTCTAAAATTGTGATCTATATTTTGTTCATAAGATGGCCATACTGTCGGCTAAAGTT
Source organism: Cochliomyia hominivorax (assembly GCA_004302925.2). NCBI lineage: Eukaryota > Metazoa > Arthropoda > Insecta > Diptera > Calliphoridae > Cochliomyia > Cochliomyia hominivorax. Next base: position 13,874 of record PYHX02000246.1, on the reverse strand, counting down.
TGAACGGATATCGCTAAATCGACTTAGAATGGTATACTTTAAAGTGGTGGTAGTAGTTACAAACTTCGCATAATACCCAAATCATCTACGGTGATATAAAGTTCCGCTGCACAGTTATTTTTCCAAATGTCTGATAATATAACTAGTTTAACAAATATAGACCCACACTACATTATAGCTTCCATAAAAGCTTCTTTCCCTGGATGGTGGTTTAAATGTGAACCAACTCTACAGAAATTCGACGCACTTATTTTTCTAACTGCCTTCATTGTACGTAACCAATGTTTTTTCTCGCATATATGTTTATATACATGAATAGAATATATCCTTACATTTGTATAACATTACAGAAAAAAAAAAATTGTATAATTTTTGGGAATGTGTAAAATTTTTACTACTGATGTTAAAAAAAGCATACATACATAAATATATACAACAAATTGCATTTGTAGAAAGTGTAAAAAAATTGAATATTAATTAATGCCACAAATGCTATAAGCATGAAAAAAGAAACGATAACACACGTAGCTAAATTATAGTCAGTTAAAGTAGAACCTAACTATAACGAACAACAGCTAATACTCTACTACTTTATGCTTCTGAACATAAATAAAAACCTATATTTAGTATTCGTTATAACCTTATTTCACTGTAAAAACACATATAAAAAAGTAAAACGTTCAACGTATATAACAAATGACTTTTTGAAAATGTTGTTACAACTTTTTTCATTTATATTTTTGCAACAACAGCTGGCATTGTTATGGTATGTTTGTAGCAATTATTTTTTCACTTTTTTTATATTTCACATCCGTTTATGAAATATTTAAAGGAATCATACATATGCATACAAATATTTTATGCTCAGTTATACGGAAAAAAAGAACAGCGAAATTGTGTTTATTTTTATTTCATTAAAAATAAAATATTGGTAAATAATGAGGTTCCTAAATGTAAAAGTATGCTTAGTTTAGGAAAAATAGCGAAAGGTTTTTAAAGGTGTTAAATTGAATTCTTGGAAATTGTTTTTTATGAAAATGTAGGAAATTGAATTAATGATGAAAACATGATACCTTTACCTCTTTAAAGTTTTGAAACACAATTTCAATTACGAAAAAAGTATGTTGAGTTTCTGATTTCGAATATGAATTCTTGATCCATTTAAAAATATTGTTAAAATTGTCTATGTCTCTTTGTTTGTTGGTAGTATTTTGGTGTACTCAACAGCAATTCAATTTCTATTACGTATGAACGCGAATTTATTCATAAATTTTCCAATATTGCTACATTCCCATTGTCGTATTTCTTTTTACATGACAGAGAAAATTGTTAAATAAACAAAACTTTTATTCAAATTAACTTCATTACGTAGAATTTAATCAATTTTTACTAAATATCTATTGATATAACATATTTTTTGTTAATTTTTTAACTTAATTTTTTTCAATTTAAACTTTTTACTAAAAAACTATTTTTATTAAAATTTTTGGTATATATGAAGAAAATTCTTCAATTTGAAGAAAAATTCTGTGAGAATAAAAATCTCTTTATTTAACACATTTTAAAGTTCTTGTAAAATTTCTACGAAAATACATTTGGTTCAGTGTACATGAATTAGTATATTGAAGAATTATGCAACCAGAAACACATTACGAAATTTTGTTAGAATTCGTTCATTATTTTCTGTAGCCTTCATATAACCAACAACCACCTCTCACATTCGAAAAACAACTAAAATTTAATAAATCAAATCTGTCATATGCGTGAGTCTCATAAAGTATTCAGTCCATAAAGTATGCAGAGAACCTTAACTTCCTTTTATATCTGCTAAAGAGTGAGATCGAAAAATATGTTAATAAAAATGAAACCACTTAACGTAAGTTATGGACGTAATGTAAAAGACAACCTGAAAATATCCAAAAGAAATTTCTAATTTATTCAAAATAGGTAACTGAATTTAAACAAAAATTTAACTATAATGAACAGTTTTATATTCTCGATCATCGTACAAAAATCATCTAAATCTGATTAAAAGAAAAAAGTTTAAAGACTGAAATATGCAAAATTTTTATACAACCCGAAATCTCTGTGCTGTATGAGTCGCAATTTTTAAGATAATTTTCTGTAATTTCCATATATATTTATTTTGATACAATAACAAAACCCAAAGAAACTAGATTTTGATGGGGTCATTATTTGATGTAGCTCATATATGAGCCCTTTTCCGGGATATTGAATAAAATATTAATAAATATGAACTTATATAAAGACAAATTACATTGAAATTCGATACATTTAATTTTAAAGCTCTCTGAAATATACGTTATAATCTGAAAATTCTTGGCCAATATTTTGCTATAGCTCCCACATATTGCTCCTGAGCCCATAAAACTTGAAAATAAAATAATAAGTGTTATAAACTTTTTTGTATAATTAATTTATAAACCATATTTAAATTAATAATTATTTCTTTTTATTTATTTGCAGGTAAATTTAATTAAATCAAAAGCTACAGCAATGTTCGTAAGTTTAATTAATAAAAAAGAAATTTAAACTTTTTTCTTCTTTGTATATCCAAATTAATCTTTAAATTAGAAAAAAGAAATAAGAATGTTGTATTCGACTCTGCCGAATCTTAAGTACCCTCCACCACTATGTTGAAGGCAATTATGTATTTGTCTGAATTTCGCTGGATTTAATTCAAATTTTATTCTGGCAAGTGGGCTTATTAAGGAGTAATATCCAAGTATGGCCGATGATTGTCAAACTAGTTTCACACAAAAATCTACATTGATATAACAGTTTAATAAACACAAACTTCTAGTTTTTCTTCTCGTTCTAGCAGGATATTGACCGATATTGGTCAGATTAATAACATATATTCAAGCCAGTTTGAACAATAAATGGCCCGAATTTCAACAGAATTATTCATTATGAACTTGTTTTATAAGATCAAAAATAGTGACTCATATATTTTCGTATATTTCCGCTCCTTTTTTATTGATCCGATTTTAATAAAATTTTTCTGTTTAAATCCATTTACGCTTTATTGTAAAAGTAAGAAAAGTTCCTTTTCGGAATTTTGTGATTGTCTCATATATCGATATTTTATGTTGATGACCTGATATAGCTGTTTTTAAATAGGAAACTGCTTAAGATATTAGCAAATGATGTGGCCGAATTTTATTTAATGCGGACAATTATTCTAGTCTTGAGAATGTTTCCAACAGACAGACGGACATAGCTTAGTCAACCCAGATTTTGATTCGAACAAGATTATAGATACTTTATGGGGTCTGAGATGATCCTTTCTTGGTGTTACACACGGAATGATAAAGTCAATATACCTCCATTACTACTTGCGGTGGTGGAAGGTATAGTAAACTTTAATCAATGAAAATATTTATAAAATGTTTACATACACAAACATATAAATATAAATATATTTCGCTAAATTTAAATTAAATTTCTTAAATTCGATATAATTGATAAATTTTCAGTTATGATTTCTCAAAAAATTTCTAAGCAACTTTTTCTTAAGGTTTCCCAAGAAATATGATACAAAATATGTATGTATATGATTTTTTTTCTTAAGAAATAAAGAAAAATATTATATTTTATTTTTTTATATTTATTTTTCTTATTCTTATGTTAACAATAATAAAACCATATACAATTTGTTTAAAAAAATAAAATGTTTTATTTTTGTTGTTGTTACTTAAACAAAACAACACCCTTAAGACTAATACACATACGCATACTTATATACATATCTATGTGTATGTAGAAATGTTAAGTATAAAGTAAGTAAAAGTTTATCTTTAAGTGTTTTGAGAAAGAAATACAATAACAAGAAAAGAGAAAAATATAACAGTAAAAGCAAAACAAAACAAATACATATGTAAAGTAGGTGGTAATCGGAGTATGTAGAAGACCGGAAATAAAGTTCATTGGTATATGAAGAAGTTTTTTTAAATGAGCAAAACTTTTCTCTTTCACATACAAAAAAGAAAATTGCTTATTTGGGATCGGATTTCATGGAATAAAATAAGATATATAAAATCAAACTAACAATATTTAAATAACTGTATGATTATAGATCAATTTAAAATTAAATTAAATTGCATCAATAAGTTAAATATTCTAAAATACCTTATTCTACCTTATGTATTCCAAGGGTATTGCGGCTAGTAATTAGTTTGATAACCATCCCCAACTGATTCCTTTTCATGCTTATAAAATTCTGTTTCTAGAAGGTATACACATTTTCCCGCTAATTGGTTTGCATTTTTCGTTAGTCTGAAATTTTTTTATAATACAACTAAAGTTGCTGACATGTTGTACCTGAAGAACATGAACCTCTTTGTGTCAGCCTTTGATGATATTACCTTATATTATCTTAAATGAAAAACCTCTGAGTCGCTTGTCTATCATCATTATTGCTTTTCACATATTTGAATATTTGTTAAATTCAGATTTATCTTGCCGCTCTTCAGTACTAAAATAATATAGCAATTAAGTACAAGATTCGCGCATTAGCTCACAAACAGTTCCATTGGATATTTCAGTTTCATCTGTATCAAAATATTTTACTTTGTCTTCCATCCAACCGTCAAGACCTGGAAAAAATGTTGGTGAAAATAGCCTACAACAATTCATAAAATGTCCCTCTAAATTTCCAGTGAAAAATCAGCAAAGATTATTCATTCAAGTTAGGAGGATGAAGCCAGATGGATAATTCATCTGATTTCATCTTCCTTACAAAAAAAGCAATTATTTTAGAACTATTCCATAGTTTTCAAATTTATTCCTACTAATTTTTTATATTTATCTCCAATAAATATTTATTGGAAAACTATTACCTTAATCAAAATATGATATATTAACTTTGTGGAGAATTACTTTAAAAGAAATATATTTTTGCACCAAACCAAATTCTGAGTCAAATTTCCTGTCAACTTTATCTGTCTACAGTTGGCAGGTTCACACACAAAGTAATTGGCAGAATTAAAAAAATATTGATATTGCTATTTCCAGATTTTCTTGTCGGTTCAGTTGAAAAAAGAAAAATGTAGATCAATATCTGATACATCCTCAAAATTTCGATAAACAAATTTTTTAAGTTCTTCAATACACTGAACCAACAAAAAAAGTTTTGAATAACAAATTTTTTTCTAGTTAATGGAGTTTTTCCTCAAATTGGAGAATTTTCTTCAAATATACCAAAAAAAATTTATAAAAAATAGTAAAAGATATCAAATTGAATAAAATTTCGTTAAAAAAATAATGAAAAACATGTTTTATCAAGATTTATTTAGTAAAAATAATTCAGGCAGTTACGTGTCGTAAGTGAAAAACACAAAAAGTTATTAAATTCTACACAGAAAAAATAAACCTCCAAAAATTTTCAATTATAAAATTTTCCAATTATTTCCATTAATGTATTAATTAATAAATCGATTAAAAGTATTTTTTCTCATAGTTAAAAAAAATATATATTTTTGATAAAAATTATAAAATTTTCATTATTGAACACACAAATATGATAATAGAAGCAGTTTTAATAAATAAAATTATTGTTTTAAATAATTATTTCTACATTTCATATGATTTTTTTAATTAGAACATTTTTATTTTTTTCTGTGTATATTTATTAAAATTACGTTAATTTGAATAAAATTTTTGTTAATTTTACTATTTTTTTCGTCAAATAATTTTGAATATTTTCTTTATCATATCAAATGAAATATAACAATGAAAATGTTAACTGAATATAGAAATCTAAGGAGAAAAAAATTATATAGAACATTCTATTTAATATAACTACAACAAAGATAATATTTTGCATAAATTCACAACAAACATGAAAAAACCTTTTCATCAGACATAAACTGTTTTTTTTCAATTTGAATAATTTATGACAATTATTCGTAAATTTGAAGAATTTACGAAAAATTACTGAAAATTTTTGATGTGATGTATAAAGGTATCTCTGGTTGATGTATAATCTACATTTCCTCAGTTTTTCACCCTTTTTTCGTTTTATTTACTATCTTTTTTCGTTCAGAGTAAAAATAATAAAAATTATAAATTTCTCCTTTAATTTAAACGTATATTTTTCATCCAATAAAAATACGTTTCCTAGTAAATATGAGGTATTTTATATTTAACTTGTACAATTTACGCAACACTATATTTTCAATTTTATTTCTTCCCTTGAAAAAAATCTGCCATCATAAATATTTGTTTAATATTGTTTTCCGATTGTTAACGTTTTTTTACCCTCCACCATCACAAGTGGTGAAGAGGGTATATTAACTTGGTCATTGCGTGTGTAATGCTTAGAAAGAATCATCTCAGACCCCTATAATGTATATATGTTTTTTTGCATCGAATCAAAAATTTAGTTGATTTTGCCATCTGCCTGTCTATCTGTCTGTTGTTGGCACGCTTACATCTACAATAATTTACAGAGCTCAATGAGAGCTGAAGTGTGAGTGTTCATTATAGTCCAAAGAAGTTTCCTATTAAAATCGGTTTTGTGTGTTGAAAGTTAAAGCAAAAATTTTATTAATATTGTCAATTACAAATCGAGAAATTAGATTAAAATTTTATCATAATATTACGCTATATACACTTCGTTACAATTCCAAAAATTATCAAAATCGGTTCAGTAGGAAAAAATATAGCAAAAACTATAACTTATTTTTGAGTCATTTTGTGTTTCATGTTATATTTAAGAAAAAAACTTGTATATATTGTAGACGTATGTGAGTGTATGTGTGAACGTGCATTGTGATGCAGAGTATTGAAGATTCGGCATAGCCGAATATAGTATTCTTATTTGTTTTAAAATACTTTTACAAAAATAAAAAAATACTCTTTTTATATTAAAAAATATTGCCAGCTAAAGTACTTGCAATTTAAATACTCCCTCGGGACAAAAAGGTTAATACTTTACACAATTTTACGATAATAAAAAAGTGTCAATTTGTTTGGTTTTTAATGTCGTCAGCTGAAATAATGAAAATATATAGCTTTATATACATTTTTGTAAAGTCTATGCACTGACTATATTTCTGTATTTAGGTTATGTTTAAAGGAAACTGATAGAAAATTTAATTCTTTTTTAAGCAAAAAGTGAAATATACGAAAAGTATAGTAAATAACATATAAATGTATATTTCCCCAATTATTAACACAAATCACAAACTTCTGAAATATAAAATAATAAAATGTCACGTTCTATCTGAATTATGTTTAATTCTTTCTAATAATTTTCAAACTTTTTTTGTTCGTTACCTATTTTATTGTCATATTAAATTTCCCCTTGAGAAAATTAGTTAAATAATATTTTATAAAGTTGTATTTGGAAATAACCAAAACGAAAAAATAGTTCATAAAATCTTCAGGTATTAATATATAGATTTCTGATATAACATTTAAAATATTGCAAAATTAACAAAAATATATATAGTATTGTTGAAATTAGAAAAATATTATTTTCTCCTTAATACGAATGTATTAGAGCGTATAATTAATAAAAAGAAATATTACTCATACGCATCATAATGAAAATCGAAATAGTGTTAAATTAAAGAAAAAAGATTTTAGATTTGTGATTAAATTATTTTTATTTTTATTTTTTTACTATTTTTTGATATGGCTTATGGAACAACCTTTATTCCTAACTCATTTCCATTTACATTAAAATCTCTTTAGAAAACAATAAGAAATTATAAAGTTTGGAGCAATTTCTATCAGCAAATAAATGTTGCCACCTTTTTTAAAATAACTTCAGTTTAATATAACTTTTTACGGATTAATATATTTATAGGGTGTTTGCAGTGATATCATTTATGACACGATCTCAATCTGAAAAACGCTACAACTGACAATTACTTAAAGATAGATCCCGAACTCCTTTCTTAAATCATTTAAAGATTAATAAGTAAAAAGTTTCATATTAAAAGAAAAGGGGATTTAGAAAACAGTAGATGCAAATATCGGTAAAGGATTTTGAAAAACTTCTGAGGGAAACGACCCAAAAATTTTTGGTTTCAAAGCATTATACATCGATATGTATTGGAATAAAACTTAAGCAGCGTCATTAAATGTAATTTTCTCTTGATGCTTTTTAATTTTTTTAACAGGCTAAAAAACGTTTGTCCATCTGGTTGTCTGTGTGAACCTTGTAAACGAAATGCAGGACGTAGTTTTTAAGATAAACTGCTATGTGTCAAATAACCAAGTAAAAGGTCACACACAAAACTTCCTTTAAAATATCACTTTGAAAGGCATTGATCCTACTGGAGGAATATATAAAATTCAGCAAATCTTTATTTTTATTATTATTATTATTATTATTATTATTATTTTTTTTTTTTTTTTTGGAAAATATTCTCAATTTCACAAAGAACACTAGGTACGCTGTTGTTTGTAGTACCACTTTCAGTAAGTAAGTACACAAACAATACAATCCAAAAATGGAATCAGCAATGCTGACAAAACTTTCGTTAGATCATATGAAAGAGTTAGTTGTAAATTTCAATGAATTTATTAAAGTGAAAAATTAAAAACAGTGTGATTAATTCTGCTAGAGTTATAAATACTTTTCAGAATTCTTCAATAAATATTACATTATCAGTGCATCTTATCTCCACTTAAAGCATTATTTGATTTGATATTACTTTGTTTTCATTAATGAATATTTCAAAAACATCAGTGATGCGTTATTTTATTATAGATCTATAATTCCAAGCCTCGTGGATTTTGGTTGTACGGCATTCTTTTAAGTTGTTTTCCAACTCTACTTATATCTACTAGAACCTTAAATGAAATCATGAAGAAAATTAAATAAGATAATGAAATTATTGCACATGTTGTCAATTATATATAACTTAATATAAATATATTCTTCATAATATAACACATTTTATTTTCTTTATTTTATTTTAATCCAGAGTATGGAAAAACTGGATCAAAATCCTTATTTTACAATGATCTTAATTTTTACTCTTCTTTGCGAAGATTTAGAAAATAAAACTCTTTTTCCATTGTTTTTCTTTACTAATAAAACTGATTTTACTCTTCTTTTTTTCTGGACTTTGCAAACAAGCTTTACACGGCCAACCAGCCGGACGCTTATGACGAATCAGAAAGTGCTTCTTAGTCGAATGGTATAATAAAATGTGGTTTTAGAACAATTTTTTGTTCACTTGTACATATGCAAAATACCGCCTCCACCTATGATGGGGTCTCTCTTTCAACTCATTAAAAAAGAGCTCAAAAATTTTTGCGAATTGTTCTCTTTTAAACTCTTAACTAGATATCGCTCTTTTTTATTTTTATATTTTTTTAATTTTTCTTCAAAGAGCGGTAAACTTTTTTTAATTAAAATTAAATTCTTTGAAAGATCCGATCTATTGGAGATTAAAAAATAGCCGAAAACCTCACATTGTTGTAATCTAAACAATTTCTAAATCCATAATGACTTAAACATTTAGTCAGCATTTTTATAAGAATAAAAGAATTCAATTTAATATTTCGGTGCAAAAAATTTAGTTCATTGTTTATTTTATTTCTATTTCTTTCAATTTTTCAGTATTTCTTCAGGTGTTATGGATAAAATTGTATGTCTACTTGTGAAATCATTTAAATTTCATGCTGTGCTATATATATTTATTTTTGCGAGATATTCTTTATTTCACTTTCATTTGCAGTATTTTTAATTTTCAGTTTTATTTTTTTTTTTTACTTAAAGTCATGTCACTGACAGAGACAACATTTATTTAATGAACATTGTTGATATATACTTCAGCAAATAATATAATATCACACATATACATACGTCTATACATAAACAGAAATTTGTGTGTATATAATGGTAGTTGTAGATGTGTGGCATATATCATGGTTTAATTTTTCATTATCAATAGAAATGTTAGTATGAATGTACGAATGTATGTAAGTACGTATTATATTCATCACAATATCGTTAGAGAAATTACTGGAAGAGAAAAAGAAATGTTGATATTGTTCTATGACAATGATTTCTGTTTCTATTGTTTAATATAAGTTCATATTAATGTATGTATATATGGTAGTATATTGTATGTATGTATTGACGGGTATATAAATGTAATTTTTGTTTGTTTTTTTATTTGTTTAAATATTGAAATTTTGTATTTTCATTTTATATACATATGTATATATGTGTATGTAATTTTAAATGTAGGATTTAATGGGATCAATAACAGACGAGAAATAGAAAAATAAATAAGTTTTTAGGGATTTAGAATTGATATCTACGGATAATAAACAGAGAAAAAAATTAATTTTAAAAAATTATTTATTTGCGTAGCTTTAATTATTTTTACAATAAAATAGACTGTGTTATAAGTAAAAAAAGTATTAGGTATAAAGTTTAATATTATACCACCTCATCTTGTGAATTAGTTGGAGATTTAAGTTGCAGAACTAATCAATCCAAATTTTTATACATTTTTCTAAACTACTTCAGTCGGTTCGCTTCAGATCCACCGTTATATGATTAAATAAAAAGTTTCCGTCCCCTGATATTTAAATAGCTTTCGATCGATTGTACAACATCTGGTAGAGCGTTGTTATGATAGAATATTATAGGCTTGTCTCATTTCTCGTCGACTGTTCAATTCATATCAATCAATTATCTTTGAATACTGATAAAAATCTTGTACTGGTTCCTCTAGCTAAATTTAATACAAAATGGACTAAGCAAATAATAGAATTTTACTTAAGATATGGAGTAAGCCGGTGACCGTTCGAGAAACAATTTTGAAAGTTTTATCCACCGCTGGAACTTTAAATTCTTATTGCACTGATGAGTCACTAAATACATCATGTATAGGATTTTATAGATATGACCAGTAAATTTGAAATAAAATTGATAAAAAAATATCCTGTCTAAGGTCCTAGTAACTCATTCTGTACAAACCAAAGCTGATGCGGTAAGAATAAAGTGAAGTTGTTGTACAAGCCATTTTAGTCGTTAACCATAGTATGTCTTTTGGAACAGATTTAATTTAACAGCCGTAAATATCGTACATTCCAACAGACTCAGTGGAATAAGGATGCAGTAAACAGAATAGAACAAATGATACCATTTCGTATCTTACAAAAGGAAGCAGCCTGTTTTGTAAATATGCTTTAATGAAAATTTCGTAATTTATAGAACCCTTAGCTTAACTTCCTTTGTGCCAAATCAGTCATACCAACCATTTCCTTTTTTTTTAAATTTTGAATTAGAACACTTCAATTTCCGTGTTCTGTTTTTTAGTTTTATCATCGCTTCCTTCCCCATATTGAAGTCAATAGACCAATAAACAAGGTTAAACTCTTAGTAGTCATAGTTTTAGTTCAAAGTTGCAAGATTTTGAATGAAGGTTTCTCGATCACAAATAACTGAGTTACCTTATAGAAATCTAAAATTATCAGTCTGGATTTAATATTGGAATAAAACCTATAAAGTAATTATCTTAATTATCTAAGCCAATTACAAGTTACAGACTTTTATCTTAAATTTTCTGCCCCATTGTAGCGACAAGCAATTATTAATTTATTCATCAATACATATATAAATGTACTGCTATTCATTATTTTCTATATAACCATTTACATATGTATTTGTGTTATGTGTGTGTGTGCATATATATGTTTATTTGTCTAACATTTTAATGCTTACTTTTATATTTTTTCTCTCTCAATTTTTGTCACTTTAATATGATATTTTATTATATATGTAAATGTGTATGTGAATATACATACATATGTATGTGCGTTTATGTTTATATTCAATTAATCATAATCAAATAAACAAACAAAATGAGAAACATGACAATATCAAGGTCCTTTATTTATTGTAAATAATAATACAAAAAATAATAACAAGACACACGCTTGCACACAAAAACACACATACACAAAAACACATGCATATTTACATATTATAGTATATATTTTTTAATTATTTAAGTAAATATATTTATTATAAGGACATATTGTAGAAAAATGGATTTTTTATTGTTATTGTTATTTCATAATATGAAAATTATATGATAATTTATGGTTTTAAAGTAAATTAAAATGTTTTTGTATGTAAAATGTCATTTGTTACTTAATGATATTAAGTAAATTGATATTTGAAATTATTATTAGAAAATAATGTCAATTTGAGATTATGTATAAATATACATTAAAAACAATATTCAAAGAGTAAACATAAAAATGTAGGTATTAATGTAATTTATTCTAAAGAATATGGATGAAGTTTGAAAATATAATGATATTTACACCCTACACCTTCGTAGATATTATGCGTTTGTGCTGATGTTTATAACATATGGAAAAAATAGTTTTATACCCACCTTTAAGTATACCGTTCGACGTAATCACTTCCTGAGTCGATTTAACGATGTCCAAACGGAATGAGGTTTCAGCTTATAAAAGTCCATTGCTTCTATTAGGTCCCATACAGGCTCCCTTTCAAATGTCACTTTGAAGAGCATAAATCTAAATGTAATTTATCATATTATGATTAATATAAGCAGAAATCGACGTGCAAAATTATACAAAGTCAGTCCATAATTTATTGTTGTTCCCATAAAATCCTGCTCAAAAATTCATTTAAAATTTCATAAAATTTGTTCAAAATAAACTAATTTGACAATGATTTTCTTTTAGCCGTTGTTATTCATCGTTACTTCAAAAATAATATACTACAAATCTTTTGAGGATATAAAAAAACATACGTCCTTAAAGTTTCATATAATTTTGTGTCCTGATGGACTTTACTATCAATAACAACTTATATAAAACTTAGAGTAGGATATTTCAAATTTATTGACAATAAGTGATGCAATATTTGAGTTACAAACGTCGTTAACGTCCTCAAATCCCACTCTAGCGTATACGTGTTATAAGTGTCTAACAAATATTACTCATACGTAATGGTGTCACGAATTTAAATATTTGTTGTTCCAAAAATTAATGTAGCATACATTTACTATTGATATAAGAAGCTATGTGATGCTGATTTACTTTCAATAAAACGTTTTACCACTTGGTGTATACTGCTATGAGTATATATTAAATATCACTCATACGTATTGACTTATTAATACATATAAATTATAAAATTTTCATAATAACTGAATTACAGTTTATTAATTTGAATTCGCTTGTTTTTTCTGTTTGTGTTATTTTCTGATTGTTACACTTTGTATGTGATCTGTAATCAATAAATTCATAATTGGCCATTTACCGAAAACAATCTGTAAATGAACACCCTCTCAGAAAATATCTTTCTCCAAATCATTTGGAATACGTTTCGTTATATTTCATGTTACATCTAATCGGCCAAATTTTTATAAAATTTGAGATGCTGATAACTAATGATTTATAACTCTTCTATAACATATGAATTTATTGCATACATCGTATGATAATTACAAAATAAAAATAATTACAAAAATTAAGAATTACATGTGCAGACAAAATGTACTTGATTAATTATTGATTAACCAAACATTTAAGTTATTGATTGATGTCTCCTCTTTTGTCACACAACCATGAACAGCATTAATCTTTTCCGCACAATATAATTTCTCCCACTTCACTACGTATGTCAAATATATTAATCAGAATCACTATCTGAGTTGTCCGTCTGTTTTTCCGGCTGACTGTCCATGTAAACTCTATAAACAATCTAAAGGTCACAATTTTCGAAATATCGTGATGAACTTTGGTACACATTACTATTTGGCCTAAGTACAAAAGCCTTTCGAAATTGGCTCCCATGTTCTGTCCAATATTCAGTACCTCCCATAGGTCCCATA
>PYHX02000245.1:0-40825 GCA_004302925.2 Cochliomyia hominivorax | reverse complement strand
TTTTTTATTTCTTAAATATCATAAAGATGTGTATGAGTGTGTGTGTGTGGTTTTTAAGATTTGTAATGATTTAACAGTTTAACTAAATTATCATTATAAAACAAAAGAAAAAGAATTTAAATGGCCTACACACGTTTAAACAATTTAAATTGGTCTTTACCTGCTTAAAGACATTTTTCTGAAGAGTTAATGCAACACTTTATTTTTTCTTTTTTTTATATAAAAAGTTGCTTATGGGTCGAAAGTTCTGACATTGAGTAACAAACAAAGACTTAAATGTTTTTAGGAGGTTTCTGAAATAAGAAATAAATTTAAATTTTATTGAATTTTAGGGATATAAAATAAACACATTTATTTGCAGCAAAATATCAAAAGCATGGATCAATCATAATGATTTTATTGGTCTGATTTAAAAAATCATAACGATTGGTATACTTTTTTGAAATTCTCATAATTTTAAGTCAAAATGACTGCGCTATAAAGGATATTTTCAAAGTAATTCGCCCATACAATGCTCATATATATTGATCTTTACGAGAACTGCTCAGTCAGACCTTTCTGGCGTCCGTTCAGCAATATTAACATATTTATAAGGGAAATGTTCTAATCAATTGGACAACACCACAAGAGTTATTAAAAAATTATGTGATTCTAAACCAACATAGGTATTATGGGGTTTTAAAAATGACAATGATTTTTTTCAATACAATTTCAAATTTTTAATAAATCAATATTTTTTAGAATCTTATAAGGGAATCTTTCGCACATTTCAAAAAGAAAAATTCGAAGCGTACACTTACATCACTAACATAAATAAACTTAAATTTACAAGAAAAGAAATGGATTTCATTTTCAACCCAGAATAGGGATCGAATATTTTCCAAATGGATTCAGATCCACCTCTTTACATTTGAAAATTGTTTAAGATATCTCAAACAAGATTAATTGAATTATTTCTAAAAAGAATGGATACACTGTGGATCGTGTAAAAAAAAACAAGTAAGAATACGTGTGAGGTGAACACATTTTATCTAACCTAGAAGACCAAAAATCGTTTATTGAATAATGTTCTCAATTAAAAGTTTCATCAATTCTACTTTTTGCACAAAAATGTTCATAATTAATTAAATATACAATTTTTTCCTTAATTGCTCTCTATAAATTTTCTTACACATGAACAATTTTCCTCAATTTTCAACAAATAAATGAAATAATTGATTATTATTATTGAAATATTTAACAATTTATTTAAGCAAATTATTATAAATAATTTTAATGCAAATTAAATTAAAACATTTTAAACCTCATCAATCATTTATTATAATATTCAAAATTCCAATTAACTAATAAAAATTCATGTTAAAAATGTTGATTTTAATATTAAAAAATATGCATATTGATTTAAATCTTAATAACCTCTAATTAGTTAACATTAAAAATTTATTTATATCAATAAACATGTTTCTTATTGGGCCAATCAATATTCTTCAGTAATTTGTTATAAAATATTTTAATTTTATTATACCCTCCACCACTACAAGTGCTAAAATGATCATATTAACTTTATCATTCCTTGTGCAATGCTAACTCCATTATTTAGCTATGTTCGTCTGTCTGTTGTAGGCACGAACACAAGTACTTGATTTAGTCTTTAAAACCGGGTTCAGTATATTTAAAGATAAAGACCGATATCTAATATAACCTCTATGTTCCAACGAAGAAGTTTCGTAAACTTATCAATTATAAGTCGATAAATAATAATGAAATTTTGCCATAATTTTGAATTCCAAATCGGTGCAATAGAAAAATGTTATAACTAAAGAAATAACTAATTTTATGTTATATTTAAGAGAAACCTTTATATAATATATGTGTGAATATGTATGTACGAAACATAACATATTTACTTCACACGAATTTGTGATGGAGGGTACTGATTATTCAGCATAGCCGAATTTAGCATTCTCACTTGATTTTTTTTACTTTAGACCACAAAACAACTTGTATTAATACATGTAATTCAAAAAGTTAGTATATATATCAAAATCAATTCAAATTTAGTCAATGTTTCGAGTTAATAACATGCGGTGTTACATTAAAATAAAATCTAAATAAAAAAATCAAAAACATTAAAAACTCTGCCCACCAACCAACACTGACTAAATGTCAAGAATTACTGTTAAACTATAGCAACAACCAAAGAACTACGAGATTTGGCGGCAAAAAAGTGCCCAAAAATATTCAAATTTATGCAGATTTATTTTAGTGTAAAAATAATTTTATATAATTTGAAATAAATTCATATATCAGCAACTTTTATGAGAATAAATATTTTTTATTCAGATATGAGTAGAAGTTCATTATTTATTTGAGTTCAAACATGAAAATTATTCTTAGAATTATTTTTTATTGTAGTTTAAGAGATATGTAAGTATGGGTGTAGCAACGCCTGTAATTTATATATGTGAACATGTATAAGTGTTATAGAGAACTAAGGATATATTTATACTATAATATATTTGGGAAATATTAAGTCCATATGAGTAACTAAATGATAGACAACTATAACAAGAGATATTTTTAAATACACAGAAAAAAATGCAAGTCATAAATTAATACTTTGTAAGGTAAACACTGAGGGCTCCATGGAAAATAACTGTGAGAAAATTCACTTAAACATGTTTAACTGTTATAAATTTAAGCAACATTACTTAAAGACGTGTTGAAAGTGCTATTCACTAATAACATAACATTTTCATATAGAATACCCGAAATTCCAATTCGGTTAAAGCAAGTTCTAAAAATATACATTTTGCAGCAAACTTTTCAACCTGCCTTCATAAAAGGTTTTGCCTTTTACAGGTTTTTGAGTAAAACGCTTATTCATGCAGCTTTATAATCAAGATACTGTGCTGTCAAAATATTTCCTCCAATTCCCTCGTTTTTACTTTATATGAATTTCCGTAAGAAATTATTTCAGAATTAGGAATCAGAATTTTTTGCAGAATCCAGACAATATTTAAATTTTCTTTAGACCCTAATAGAGCTCATCAAGTTTAAAAAACTAAAAGAAAATGAGTCAGAATTTTACTTAGGGTTATATATCTTAGGGGTATATATCACTACTATAAGAGATATCCCATACATGTAAGCATAAGTAAATAAATGACCAATTTTTGAGCGTTTTCCTGACCGCATTACCTATTATATCCTTCTACATTTGGAATATATCTTAAGAATGTGAAATTTTAATTTTAAAAATATTTAATAGTTCGAAAGCAAATGGATCATTGTGAGTTAAAAATATCTCAATGATTTTGCAGATGTTTAGAGATGAGGTGCTTTCGAATACATTCAAAGGAGTGCAGACTTGTCAGTGACGTATTGGTTTTCACTTACAAGTTGTTTAAAAGTAGATTTTTTAGAAATTTGCCAAAAATTTATATATGAATTCAAATGAAAGAAATTACGAAGAGAGTCCTGAGAAATAGCTAAATTTGAGTAGAGAGTAGAGTCAAGTATAGGTTCGATTTTCAGCCAATGTATAAATTTCTTAGACATGTGTTTGGTATCTATTGAGAGGGTAGGACTTGATGATTCACACTAGAGGAAATGTAAGTAGAATGTCATTTCTTGTCAAGCATTTACGAACAACTGTTTTAAAAAATAAAACTAATATTTAAACTTAACATTAAAACGGAAAATTATGTTTATCTGAAATTTCATATAATGTAAACGAATTTTACATAAGTCATGAAAAGAGATTCCCTCTTTTTTATAGGAAAATACCCGAAGTCTCAATCCGTGTAAATCATGTTATAAAATTTTTCATTTTTCACTTAAGGACTTTCCTGTAGAAAAAATTTTTTGGATGTTTCCCTCTTACAAGTAGTTACAATTTTTGGGAAGAATATTCCAGATTCCATATCCGATCAATCGATAAACTGAGGTATAACAACGTATTTTCCGTATTTTACAAACATCAGGACAAAACCATTATAACTCAACCATCCAGGGTAGTACAAAATTTACAAATTATATCACATTTAATGCATATAAGTTATATTGAAATAAATATATTAGGTATACGCCCAGAATACCGAATTAGTATGGTGAAGTAAATAATAAAAGTTATAAGAGAGTAAAAGTCCATCAAGGCCGACTCTTTATTTCTTTTATAGGAAGCAAGTCTTTAAGCGGCACTATGTCACACGGATTAAGGTGATTTCAAAATTCATAAATTATGACTTAAATTTCTTACTGTGTACGATTTCAATGTGTTGTTAATGTAATTAATAAACTTTAAAAAAATATATAACAAGGTGTGACTTTTTGTAGATGAGATATAAACTAGACACCCAAAAAATTACATTTAACACAATTTTAATGAGGGGTTTGTATATTTAAATTAGGATGAAAAAATAAAATTTATTTCTATAAAATTCAACAAAACTAAAACTCTAATGGCAAAATTAAAAAAAAAAAAAAAGAAACTTATTACAATTTAAAGAAATGTTCAGTAAATAAACAAGTTTGTTAAGAAATTATTGTACAATCAATTTAATTTGTGATTTAATTTTTTTGGAGTCACTTTAGCATAATCGTCATGAATTCATTCTTATTTAAATTATGCTTGTAATTGCCACATATTTAAATTTTATTATTTTCACAATTTTTTATATTATTATTTTTTGTTATTTAAAGTCAAGAAAATATAAGAATAAATGAAAACCTCAAATAAGAAGTGATTTACACAAGATACTACAATTTAAAAACCATAATGATGCCCATACAGATCTAAATTCATGTAATCTACACCATCACAATTAGTGTTATTTTGTCAGTCCGTGTGTATCGCTAAGAAGCAATCGTCTTAGGCCTCATTATTTTTTCATCAAATCAAAAGCTAAGCAGATTTAGCTTTTTCCGTCTATTAAATTTGGTCACAATGTTTGATATCTTACTAAGCAGTTTTCTATTAAAACAAAGTTATAAACCAATGTCTGTTATAACCTCAAAATTCCGAAAAATAATTTTTGCTATTTTTTCAACAAAAGGTAACTGGATTCAAACAAAAGTTTAACTATAAAAGTTATATATTCTTCATCATCTTACAAAAAAATCACCAAAATCGAATCGATAGAAAGAAAGTTATAGGCTGAAATATGCAAAATTTTGATACTCCCTTAAATCCGTGTGCCATATGAGTTTCTGTAATTTGAAATGTATATATTAATAAAAACAAAGAAATTAGAGTGTGCTGAAGCCATTATTTGACGTAGATCCCATGTAAGTTCCCTTCCCTTATTAGGCCCCTTTGTCGGAAAACATTTTTGAGTTCATAAAACTAGTAAATAAACCCCAATTTTAATTATAGGTGATTCCACATTTACCACATTTCATTGTATTCCTTATAGGGACCTTTAACCGAAATCGGCGTTTAAGCGGGCGAACGAATAAGTTTTTTGTGCAATATCTTCCTCTCATACTAATTTATGCATAATGCGGGTTGTGTAGGGTATTTAAGACTCGACACAGCCGAATATAGCATTCTTACTTGTTTTCCTTCTTGTTGTTATTTTCAAAGTTGGAAAAAATATGAAACTAACAAAAATTCGTGATTTACCAAAGAAAATAAAATAAAAAAAATTATAACAACACAAAATATGTTGTAGTTATTTTTTGTGAGCTGTTTTTTGCATGTCGAAGGTTTAACGTGTGTTGTGGCACATTTGCAACAAATTTTCGTCAAACAGCCAAAAAGATTGGAAGCATTGTGAGAATAGAAGGAGTTTAAGTGAGCACTATATCTAATAAAAATTTAGTAACAAATTAAATTAAATTAAAACTTTCAACCAAAAAAGGGAATTTTACAAATTCAACGCCAAATCTGGAATTTTTATGTCTTGCGGAACTATGGCAATTCCAAAACCGATATTATCTTCACCGTACTCCATCACATTAAAGTTTACTATCACCTGGTGTTTAAGTCTCTTGCTTAAATTAAATGACTATCTTTTTTCAAATACCGCTCCTTCCTTCTTGTTTAAAAGAGTTTAGCAAATGCTTGTAGTATTGACATAGAGTTTAGTGGTACTTTTGTAAGGTACTTAAATGCACTTTATTCACTTTTTTGGCATATTTTGCATATATGTGCCTGTATCGGCATGTTTTAGTATTTATTGTATTTATTGCTTCATATTATAGCAAATACAATATGATTTTGACAAGAAGTTAAGAAATATGTATCGTATCTAATATTAGACGAAAAAAAAAACTTAAAAAAAAAAACTAAAAATTGTTATTTTTTTTTTTTTCTTTTTTTTTTTGTAGATATTATTTTTTGGATGGTTGTTAACTCATATAACGTGACAGCTGCAGGCTTTAATGTGAAAATGAAAATGCCGCCCAAGAGACAAAAAATAAATAAGAAACAATAATAATATTTTTACATGAATGTTACGAGGGTAGAAACTAAGTTCCTGGTTTTAGGTACAGAATAATCCGTAATCACTGCGCAGTCGAGCCAAAAAGCTTTTGTTTTAATTATTCAGCACTCAAGAAGTTTTAAATTTAATTGGAAACCTTCAAATATGTTTTTTCCAACTGTTTTGATGTAGCAAGACTTCATGGTAAGTTCAAACATTATTGGAAATTGTCAAAATGCTATTAAGAATTTGATTAACAAAGTTATACTTTTCTGTCACCATCATCACTATTGCTATTGGGATTAATAATTTTCAAAATAAATACAACAATAAATGTTGGATAGAACATGGAGGGGAGACACCCCCCTTATCAATGATATTTTTAGAATTGGGTCTCTTAAAAACTGTAACCGAAATTTTAATTAAAGATTAGACTAAGCCGAATATAGCATTCTTACCTGTTTGTTTTTAATTTTCTACAAACATACAGATTTTTATGATGTCCTATATCAAGTTAAGTCTTTTGAACTCAACCCTCGTATATTTCTAATATTTTTATGTTTTTTTTTTTATACAAAACAAAATATTTGAACTACTAAAAACCCTATTCATAAATAGTTTTTTTATTTTTAAAGTTTTGGCAGTTTTCAAAAATTTCAAACAAAAAATATTTGCTTATTATTAGCAGCGGAAACTTTATTTAAATTTTATTTAAAGTAGTTTAAATTTGTTTTCAAACCAAAACGAATAAACTTAAAGAGAGAAAAAACGCTGACATTTAACGAAACTCCGCAAAAGAAGAAAAAATCTTACTAATTTGCATAATGGTAATTTGATATATTTGATTTAAACCAGTTTAGTATTAAAACTCTAAGAATCAGAGCAAACTAAAATATATAATATGTTATTGAAGAAATGAAGAAAAAGATACATATTGAAGCGTAAAAAGGCTAAAAAATAAATAAAATAAAATAAAAATGAAGATAAAGATCAATGATTAAATGCAATTCGTAATACTTGTTGTACGAAGACATTTACACAAATGACAATATTAAGACTAATAGACTCCATTCATTCACACACTGCACGCAAAATCCAATAAATCGTTAATCATGCCACAAGGAAAAAATAAAAAAATCTTAT
Organism: Cochliomyia hominivorax; assembly: GCA_004302925.2. Classification (NCBI taxonomy): domain Eukaryota; kingdom Metazoa; phylum Arthropoda; class Insecta; order Diptera; family Calliphoridae; genus Cochliomyia; species Cochliomyia hominivorax. Next base: position 33,254 of record PYHX02000245.1, on the reverse strand, counting down.
CTAAATCTTCTGTAGATTCCCGTATAATAACACTAATGTATTTTACTAATTATTACGAAATTCCTTCATTGGAAAAAGTGTTAAAAGTAAATTGAAATATAGACGGACAGACGGGGGGGAAGACGGAGATGTATACGTGACCAAATAGCACACTATTACACAAAAGTATAAATATACATAAGTATCTCATAGATGTAAGTAAATTGTTATTTATATTTATTTTAAATGTTAATAGTTTGTTGCATGTATTTAAATTTAAACTTAAATTTAGTTAAATGCTGTTTATAAGTTTATGTGTGCAATTTAATGAGAACAAGATTTTAATTTGTAAATGTTGATTTCAAATATTTATTTATGTCAGAAATTTATAATTGATAATGTTATCGTATATTCAGAAGTTTAAATATTTAGATAGAATTTTTTAAATAACTTACGTTTTTTTTCTATTAAGTTAATTTATTGTTGTTGAACATGTAATGAAAATGTTTTAAGGCAAATTGAAATATTTTGAAGATTAAGATTATTAGAAGGTGATTAGAAGTAAAACATTTAGACAATTATGTAGTTTTATAACAAAGATTTTTATTTCAAAAATAACCTTTAAATATATCCAGCATCAAAGAAAGAGATAAACATCAATAATATTTTAAATGACTGTTTGTGGTCACTCGAGATTTTTGTGATAAATGTCGGCAAATTTCATTTCTGATTTTAGATGTATATTTCACAATGTGTATTTTATAGCAAATCATTTATTCAGTTCTAGTTCGAGCTATCAAATTTAATATCAGTTTGTTATTGACTTTCCGGTTTGCTCCTAATAATATAAGATATTTGTGACCACTGTTGTTTCATCTGTTATATTTCATGATATGATATATTTCATTTGTAGTTTATCATATAAAAATAATTTTACATTAAATTTATTAAGGAACATATTTCTACACAGAATAGAGAAATAATATACTAAATACTAAGGAAACCCTTTTATTAACGTTTTTATGGTATATTTTATATAATAGTCATTTTCATTTTAATATATACCACAAAATTTTGACACTTTTTTTTAAGAGCACAAAAAGGTGCACTAAGCTAACGGAACTGTTGTCCTCTCGGATGCGTTGGCAGCTCGAAAATGTATTTTATTTCTTTTGCTTTAGAAACATCATGTGGACCATATCACCGGACAATTTCTTCCGTTGTTTTTGAATAACATTGCCAACAGTTTGACGGTAGACCTTGGAATGCTAAGTCATCTTTTTGTGCGAATTATTAGGACGATTTTCTGGTCACTTATTTTAATCTGATTGGCAAAACATTTATTTGTTTAATATTATATATTATAACTGACATGTTCCATCAAAATAACTGCATCCAAAAAGAAAGTCTAATAATACTTTGATTAAAAGTGTCAATTAAAAAATTGTGTTAAGAATTTTTCGATTGCACTCTTCAGTATATATATCTAGTATTAAATGTCAATATTAATAGATCTTTTCTGGTTTTTTACCTGAATCCTTGAAGGAATATTTCGTTTTCCAGCCATTTAATTAACTTCTTTGCAATAACTCTACTTTATGTTTCCATATTTCTTAGTTCTTTATAATTAATTTTTTATACATCTTTTTCATTAATTAAATAAAGTAATTTAAAACGCAATTTTTTCATTTTTCAATATAGTTAATTGAAATAAAACTGTTGAAATTGGAATTTCCCATCTATAGAAAAAAAAACTATACTAAATATAGTTAATTTAAAATATTAATTCATTAAATTCATTAAAAGGCGTAACAATTCACAAACTATTATTATTGTTTTTTTTCGCCGTCATTTTAACTAAAAAAAAATAAATAGAAATCAAAATCAATAAAACTTCCCAAAAGGCTTTGAAAAATAAACATTTTTATACATATTGGGGAATTAGTTATTCGTAAATATATATTTTTTTTTGCCAAAAAGTAATGAATACAAGATTTCTTAAATATATAAATACAACTACTGACAAAAGAGCCGCGTTATAAATTAAACATGTCCCTTGAGGACACAATACAAGAAAATCACAACAACAAAAACAAATCTAAACTAAACAAAATTAACAAAATTATTACATATTTTTTATTTTGTTTTGTTTAAACAAAAACCACGAGACGAATTAAGGCACTGACTGGACTCTAAGACAAGTATATAGAATTAAGTTTTATATGCATGTGAACATGGTTCAAAAAACAAACAAATACAAAAAGTCAATGAACAATTTTTATACCCTCCACCACCACAAGTGGTGAAGTAGGTATACTAACATTGTCATTCTATGTGTAACGCTAAGAAGGATATTCTAGACCCCATAATATATATGTATTATAACATCAAATCAAAATCAATTTAGCTATGTCCGTCTGTCCATTGTTGGCACGCTCAGATGCACAATAATTCACAGGACTCCATAAAATGTATCCTGATTATTTGTTTTAGTCCTGAGAAGTTTCCTATTTAAAACCAGCAAAATTGTTTCAGTATATGAAAAGATATAGACCAATATCTGAGGTAACCTCAAAGATGAAGCATAAATCTTTCGAAATATCATTAGTCATAAATCGACAAATTCGAATGAACTTTTGCCATAATATTAAGCCATATATACTTCTATTACTGTTCATAAAAATTGGTTCAGGAGAAAAAAGTTAAAGCAAAAAATATAACTAATTTCATGACTCATTAAGTGTTTCGTGTTATATGTAAGGAAAACATTTATATATTGTATACGGTTGTTTGGGTATGTGTGAGTGAGTAAGTATGAAACATAACGTTTTTACTTCACATGTATTTATGCTAGACGGTATTAAAGATTCGGAATAGCCGAATATAGCATTCTCACTTGTTTAAAAATGATTATATTTATTGAAAGAGCAACAACAAAAAATTTTTATAATCAATATAAATTGAAATAACAGGAGCGTAGGCGTGCGTATTTGGTATTTATACCATGAAGTTATTTCTGGAATGAAGGAAATATAGTACCTTGATTATTAAGCAATAGTTTTAATTGCATTATAATTAATTTAGTTAATTTTACATTTTTCTGCGCTTCTGTGTTTTTACGAATATATAGGTTTTCCTTAAGCGTGTTTAGAGACCTGTATTTCAATTATAATAGATTATTCGTTAGCATTGTTAAATGTTAAACAATTTATGTTAATGTAACAAAGAAAAAGAAATAACAATAAAAACTATATACCCAGAGACGTATTAAATCATATCTTAAAAACTGTTAACAAAACTTACATCATAACTACGCATAAGTATTAACTTGCAACACTTTAGTAGTAAAATATTGGGTGGGTAATTAAGTTCCTGTTTGTGAGCCTAGATTAAGTCTTTGTCAATATTGACATTTAATTTGATTCGGAGGAAATGTAGGCCATTCTGATTCCTCTCTCTCTTTCTTAAATTTTATAATTCTGATTTCCACCCGAGTTCCAACAAAATTTCAACTTCTCGTGGACATTTATTACATCTTAAAAGGTTCCTTTTTAATTTTCAAGAACATCATTCATATTTTTTAATACATATCTAAAAATATTACCTCCATCTTATTCAATATAAAAACAATCGAGATCAATATCTCTACACAGTCCAAACATCAAACAATTTTTAATTTTTATACACTTCACCAACACAAGTGATTAAGAGGGTAAATTAAATTTTCTATTTCGTTTGTAATGCCAAGAAAGAATCATCTAAGACCCTATAAAGTATACATATTCCAATACCAAATAAAATTTTAAGTCGGTTAGGCTATGCCCTTTGTCTGTTGTTTGCACTTTTACATTCACAATGATTTTCGAAGCTTAATGAAATTTAGCCTGAGTTTTGCTATTATCCTAAGAAGTTTCCTGTTAAAAGTCGCAAAATGGGTTCGGTAGGAAGAAAGTTATAAACTGAATTTTTGAACAAGGGTTAGGACTAAACGACTTTTTATTTTCATGAAATTTGGTACCCCGATATTACATTTAAAGAAGACGTTGAACAATATAAAATTATTCATTGGGTACGAAGGAGTGATATTTCCCTAAGATAAGACACATCTAATGTAGCATATCTCTATAACTAATACTGGACATATAATGAAATTTCACATATGGATAGAACATTCTTGACTTGGAAACTATTACAGAAAATTTAATAAAATTGATCATATCGGTTAAGACATAACAACGAAATATATTAGACCACTCATTTTTTTACTGAGCACGTAGAAGTCATATCCTCCTATTTATAAGACATTTAATATAACAAATCTCTAAAATTATATGAGAGTTGACAAATAGATAGAACTACAACTAAGCATTTTTGCAAATCTTCAGGACGATTTTCATGTCTGTTAACCACTAATATAATTTTATTATCAAGGACCAATCTAATCATACCTTCGATAAAAGAACATATTAATAACATGATCATGATCATAATTATCATAATGATTTCACCCTGCATTTATGGAATCGACATAGATATAAAAATATTCATCTTTTTTAGTATTGTTGTAGAAAGTATTGAACTTTATATAAATAAAATAGTCTACAATGTTCAATTAGGATCCGAGCCTGACCACTTATTTTCCCCACCCAATAACAACAAAAAAATAATAATAATAAAAATAAGAAAATTATTTAAGGAAAAAAAATTTAGTTCAATAGGATTATAAACGGCAATTTTCAATTTATACTTACTACCAATTGTGATTTACAATCACGATTGTCTGGCAACAATAACTAAAACACCAACAAAAATGTACTGCAAACGGCTTAAAACATCTAAATAAGTATTAAAAATTATTCGTATATAAGATAAGAGATATTTATATATTTTTTCTTTTATTATTATTATTTTTTCAAGTTTGATCCATTAGTAGCGGTTATTTTAAATGAAAATATCAGATTTAGAGGCGCGTATTACAGTTGCAATTACACAAAATGCCACATCGCTTGTTCGTTGCCAAGTATTTAAACAAAAACGTTTGTATTTTATTTTAAACTAACAAATCGTGCAACATTAATAAATTATTTATAGATCATTGATTATTAAAAGGAATAAAAATACAAAAATATTTATAAAAATAGTTAAGTGTATGTTAATTTTTCTTTTAGTTAAACTGATTACCCTACATTTAGTAGATGTTGCTGGAGAAAACAACTGAGATTTTTTAATTTACTTGGATAAATTTCTAGGAGAATATGAAATTTAGAGATAACATTAATATGCATATGTCTTGGAAACAGTCCTGGAAAATTGAAAAAAGAAAGACAGGATTGATTTCCGGAGGAAGTATATCGTTTTTTCAGACACCCAATATTTTTCGAACTGTTCATTCATCAGATATAAAAAATGAAACGAACTATTGGGTTTATAAAAAATTGAAAAATGCAAAGACAGATATCCGAAACTCAGGTTGTAGAACGTTTCGAAGTTAAAGTACTCTATTAAAGGAAATTTTGACATCAAAAGTTCACAAAAAACTACTTATTTTTCTATTCCAACAATATCTAATACCATTTTTTAAATAATCTACACTTAGAAAAACCTTATAATAATTTTAAGAAATGGGCACATCACAGTGTCCATGAAACACTTAAACAGGAAGTACCTCATTAGAAAATGTGTTTAAATAAATTTAGAATAATTTTATTATTAAAGGATAAATTAAACATATTAAAAACAAGATGGTTGTCAACTGAAAAAAAATTAGAAATTGGGACAAGTTTTGAAAAGCGTAGAAAGACGAGCTTGAGCTTATATTCTTCAGGAAATGTATGAAGCCTAATAGATTTGATTATATTTGAAGAATCTGTTTTTATAGATGATTTTTTTTACATTTTTCGCCGCCACAAGTGGTGAGATCCACTACCATTTATGTTATTGAAAATGGGATATGCATTTGGACGAATACAACATTTTTCGTTTAAATGTTATGGGAGCTACCTGTAATCAGTCCCCGATCAATTCTATATTTTTATAGGCTTCGTTTTTCGTCCAACAATTTGTGTTTACCAAATTTTATCTAGATATATTTAAAATTGAGATCAGTTAAATGGAAAGACAAACAAGCAGACATAGCAGGGCGGACGTAGTTAAATTAAAGTAATTCTGATTCGAAGTGGTATATTTTATGTGATGAAAATAAATGGGAGTATTAATAAAATACTCAGGGCTTAATATTTTATCAACTTTGTAGAGTATTTCGGTTTCAATATGTTTAAATATTTAAATTCAATATGTTTAAATATTTAATTGTTTTTATATTTGTAAACAAAATACCAGTTCACCACAATTAAATAGCAATATATTAGATTTATGTGACAAAAACTACGATATAATTAAAATAAATACTTTATAGCTTTTGGCGACAAATTAATATTTTTTGATATTAAGATTTTAAGAAACGATTTATGAGGAAAGTGTGGTATTTTGCCACTATAATTAAAATATTTTTAACAGATTACAGTAGAAGAGATACAACGACTTTTTTTGATTAAATTCAATTTTATAATATGGTGCAGAATTTGAAATCACTTTAGTTATTGTTCCATAATATTTGCCATTGTCTCAAATTTCCCCAATTACCAAAATCTATCCCGGATTCTTTACATAAATAATTAATAAAGCGCGTATCTTGTAATTTCTTTTAAATACGTATATGTTTTTTTTTTATCACCAATTTTTACATCGCTCTTGTGTACGTAGTAAATTTACATTGAAAACATTGCATACAGCAGGTGTCTTTAAAATAGCATTAATTAATCATCCTAAATTCAGCTATATGATAATGTTAATGTCTAACAACTTAATTATAGTTTTTGTAATAAAAACAAATTGTTTTTTAATAAAAAAAATCACCGAAAAACAAAAACAACATTAGACATCACAAACATTAACCAGAAATTGTTTAAAAAGAGAAATAAGAGACAAAATCATATTTAAGTATTTTTTCCTTCAGTAAATTTTCAACTACCCAGAATTGCCGTCAACAACGACATCTTGTTAAAATTTTTTATCGAAAATTTAAGAAAAGTAAAAAAAGACTATAAAAACAAGCAACTTAAAAATCTCGATGTCGTGCTACATGCAAAACTATACAGTTTATATAAAATTGCTGTTCAAAGGCAAATTAATGAAGCCAACGGCAGCAGCAGCACCTTTTGGTTAAAGTAGCGAAAATTCAACTGCAGCCACTAGTAGCGCCTACTGATAACCAAAACGTCATTTGGCTCTAATAACAATAAACACCAAATTTATTAAATACACACTTAACTTATGTACTTCTTCTGCCATTTAGCCAATGAGACCATATACTCTGACAACGCTTTATATGAATATTTATTTCGGCTTCAGATGTTCCTCATCTAGTAGGTTGTATAAAAAATCACATTAAACGACAATTTACCTTAAACTAAGTAGAAAAAGATAATGAAATAAAGAGCTAATAAGATGACAGGTATGATGGAGTTTTATTAATCAAATCGCCCTATAATTGGCGATTAAATTCTGTTAAACACCGAATTCCCAGTATTTGTTAATATAATTTGGTATGGATTTCAAAATTTAATTATAGTTTACATTATAGTGAAAATCGTAAAGGGTTTGTAATGAAAATTTTACATTTTAGTGAAGATTTCAAATTTTAGTGAAAATTTCAACTTTTAGTGAAAATTTCAAATTTTAGTGAAAATTTCAAAATTTTAGTGAAAATTTTAAAACTTTAGTGAAAATTTTAAAATTTTAGTGAAAATTTAAAATTTTAGTGAAAATTTTAAAATTTTAGTGAATATATAAAATATTTGTGAAAATATCAAATTTTCAAAATTCTAGTGAAAATTTCTAAATTTTTACGAAAATTTTAAAATTTCAGTGCAAATTTCAAAATTTTTGTGAAAATTTCAAATTTTAGTATTTTTTTTTTTATTTTTTTATTATTTTCAAAATTTTAGTTAAAATTGAATATTTTTGGTGAAAATTGTGAAAATTGGGAAAACTTTAATTTTTCCTAAAATCATTAAATTTTCGAAATAAAATTTTTTATGTCCCTGAAAAGGGAATAACCTAGAAAAAAATGTTCACCTGAAAGCTTCACCACACATTTTCACATTTTACTTTCAGTAAAAAAGTTGTAGGGAAATATTTTTAGTGTTCAAGTTTTGGTGAAAACTTTTTAGGGAAAATTTTTATAGAAAAAATTTTTAGTGAAGACTTTTTAGTGAGAATTTTTTTAGATTAATTTTACTTGAATGAGCACAGGAAAATTCACAAAAGTGTTCCCAAAAAAATTTAAATAAAAATGTTAACGGAAACTAAAGCTTTATTTTCAGTGAAAAAATTACAGTTAACATTTTTTTTACTGATTTCATTAGACATTTTTCACTGAAAAAGTTTTACTTAAAGTTTTTCAGTGAAATCGTTTCACATGAAAAATTCTAGTGGAAACGTTTCACTAGACACTTTTTCCATTAAACCAGAAACCTTTCAGTTAAAAATGTTTAAATAAAATTTTTTCAGTGAATGTGAAAACTTTTTAAAGGCAAATTTTTAAAGATCGTGTTTTTGTGAACATTTTTCTTAAAAAACATTTTTAGTGAAATTTTTTATTAAAAAAATGTTTGTGCATTTCTTTGCTAAAAATTTTAGGTGAAAAGGTCTTCGTAAGAAAAATTTTTAGTGAATGTGTTTTGGTGACATTTTTTAGTAAAATATGTGTGTTCTATGCTTTTGACATTTCGTCGACTCAGATATCATTCCAATCGATATAACAAAGTTGAATAACAGCTCATAAGAAGTAAAACTGAGATGAGCTTAATCCGATTAGGAAAATATTTGCTCTTTTTGTAGAATGTTGGCAATATTCAGAATAATCCTAAAATATTATTCTTAATACTGGACCCATCCATTTTATGTTTCGAAATGGATCTTCACAGATCAGTGAAATCAATTTGTCATTTAAACGGTACAGGTTACGAATTTTCTTGGGCGTTGCAAATAGCTCAGTATACAAATTATACCCAATTAGACCACTTGTGATTATGAAGCATAAAAATAATGTTAAAATAGTTTCACTATTTATAATTCTCACTTCCATTGAGTGGGTGTCGCAGAGCTATTAAAATATCTTTAAACATTAGACATTTGGAAATTTGTCTGTCTGCTAATTGTCCTCTCTACACTTGAGTCTAAACATAAAGATGATTTCTTCTTTTTTATTACCAAAAAAGATACTCAATAAGGCAATTTATTAATTTAAGTCTTTTATTTATAATTTTTAAATTTTCTTACGAAATTTTTTATTGTCCAAATGAAAAAATGTCAATATCTCGTTACAAATGGCCAAAATCTTAGAAATAGTTGACATACAACTTAACTAAATGTATTTTTTTAATACGACTATATATAAAGTTAAAAAGGGGAAAACGAGGAAAAAATTATGCTCATGTTATCATGGTTGGTGTTGACGTGATGTCTGGCTAAGTAACTAAATTCATTAATTGTAGATTCTCTGACAACAAACAGCATCATCAATGTCTCTAACATCAGTGATAATTACGGACACATGTTGTTATTTTAAATTTGCATGGCTAATTGTAATCAATACTATATATTTTCTTCTTCTTCTTCTTTTTATTGCATTTGAATGAAAAAAGGGTATATTTTGGTATTAAGTAAAGAAAATTGTAATGTAATAGATAGAAAATATAGGAAATGAAGATTTTTTCAAAGAAATTTTTTAGATTTAAACAATTAGGTTATTGAAAGATATTCTAGTAGTTCAAGTTAATTTAAGTTATTAATAGCCAAACTCAAACTCGAAGGTTCTAACGAAATTTTATTCGGAGAAAATTATTATAATTGAATAAGTTTTTCTATTTTCACGTGCTTTTCTTTTCTCCCAGTACTCTTTAATAACATTGGTGACAGTTTGACTGCAAAGCTTTAAATGCTTTGCCAACTTTTTTTAGGACCAGTTTGTGTTTTGTTGAAAATATTTAATAACTGCTTACTAAAGTTTTTCTGACTCATTTAAATCAGATTAACATTTGTTTGATGTTCTAATTAAGTGACTTAAGCATCTTTGTAGAAAACTCTGCATTTTGTCGAGTAAAAATGTTACTTAAGTTCTTTAGATATTTGATCCAAGACGTCCAACATTTTACATTGGAAAAGAAATCAGGATAAAACCTTAATATTCGTACATTTCAATAGTTCTTTAGACACTATATAGTTAATGTTTATTTTGTATTGGGGCTTCTTTTAATCCCTACTTGAAACCAGGGAGTAAAGTGCTCATTACCCATCGCTTATGGAAACATAATGAGCTGACTGATGGCTCTATGAATATGGAATAATTTATTGAAGGTGTCTTCGTAAGGAATTTTATACTCTGACGTTATTTATACTCCCGGATGAATGCATAATATTGTAGCTATTAGAAATGTGACCAAGAAAAGTGACTTATATGTGGGTGAGAGTACATTATGATTTTTAAACCATAGAGGAAAAACTCTCCATTATATCGCAACACAGATTAAATAATAAAAAACGTATGATGATACGACCGCGTTTATCGTTAGAAACAAATTTGCTGCAGTATTTGGGCATTACCCTTTCTTCTGTCACTGCCCTGGTTTCCGGGACTTGCAACTGCTCCACTGCTAAAATCTGCACCTTTTTAGGCATTTTGTCTCACAATAATTATAAACTGACAAACTGTTAGATTACGTTTTCATTTCTAAATTGTTATCATACTAAATTTTTACCATAATAATCTGATAAATAAAATACAGCTGCTTAAACTTGTTAACTACTAAATCTCTATATTACATAACTTCTTATTCATACATTGTAACAAAAATATCAAAATCTTTTTACAAAATATCATTTTAATAACTCAAAAAAAATCTCCACAACTCATACAATTCACTAACAACAACTAACTAGTGACAAGTTCGAAAAGAAACATTAATTTATACATTTAGTATTTTGAAATTTAAGCTAATTGTCATAGTGTCATTATAATTCGTCGTTAATGTCTTAATTAACTGAAAAAAGGAGGAAAAAATTACAACAAATAAAATTTAACTTACTGGTTTTCCACATTTTACCAAATAACGTCTAAGCAAATTTAAAAATTTCTTCACAAAAATACTTCTAATTTGTTCGCATATCTTTTACATTTAATAACCAAAAACAGCTGTGTTTAATAAAGTCTGGACAAATGTTTATTACGTACATATACATATTTATATATAGTTTTTTCTTCTATTCCTTCTTATTTATTTAATTTACTATGAAAAAAATTAACAGAAAAACAACTTGTTTAGTTTATTTTTACTATTTATGGGCTCAATATGGTCAGTCATATGAAAATCAAAATAAAAAAGCAACGAAATGAATAATTGCGGTTAAAATCGACTATATAATACCCATGACTTAGACATGAAGGAAAAGGTCTTGATCCTTTCTGAATTCGATCCAATGATTTGTTATAATATAAAACATGCTTATTTGAAATATGTTGATATTTGAGTGGAATTTGCTTATATGTGTGTCATATTTAGTAATATGGGTCATGTGTAAAGCTCGACAAACAGCGAAATCGTTACTGAATTTATGATGCCAAGTTAGTACTCTTATTTTATGGGATCAGAAGGAGAAACAGATAACAAAGACAGGTTTGGACAGCCAAAATATTTTGAAGATGTGGAGGCAAAAATAAATTTCAGTTGAATTTAATTAAATGCCTAAAAGTTGGATCCCATAAAAATTGAAGCTGAAAACGTTGAAACAAGTTATTTTTGCATAGCAACAGGTATAAAAAATTATACGTAAAACCTGCCAAACCGCCAAATCAACGCCAGGTCATATAGTGCGATAAAAAAGAGACCGGAAGACAGTTGAATTGCTTAAAATGATTAATCAACAAAAACGTCATCAACTCTCAAAACAAGATTAGTTTTGATTCAAATCAAAAGAAGTCTTTCGTACAGTGATTTGTGCACTTCTATGAAAAGTAGATAAAATTTTTTTAGTCAAATTTTAAATTTTTAGTATATCGGTCTATAACCTTTTTTCTACTGAATCAATTTTGCAGGTTTTATACACAAAACTTTCTAGGGGCATAAAAAAAAAAATTAGTCCAAATTTATCTCAGCTAAAATATTGAGGATGTCAGCGAGCCAAAATCAGACAGTCGGATATAGCTAATTCGACTCAAATTTTGATTTGATGCAAAAATATACTTCTTGAGGTCTCCAATAATTTCTTCTTGGCATCGCACACAGAACACAGTGATGGTGGAGGATATAAAAAGAAGGGTCAGTTTAGTAATCTTTGGATGATTTAAGATTAGAGAAATTTTGTTAAGTTATTTATTGTAATAACGATATCAAAAAAATATTGTACAGATTTAACCATTGCAATGTCAATAGATTCAAAATGTGAATTACTTCGAATTAAAGAACGAAATTTTCTTATTAAAATTATTTAAAATTACAAATCGGGAGATTTGAAAGGGGAGTATTAGTATTCCTCTTCAGACTTTTGAATAACTAGTTCTGATAGCCGCCAAGGCAATTGTATAAGTGTCTTTGAGTGTATCACTACAAGGACACAGTAAAAAAATATACCAAGAAATCTATACTGTGACCAAAGTGATAAAACACAAATCACTCAAGTTCTTAATTTCCACGAGTGGTATCGTAGGAAGACAAGTGTCCCTAATTTGTATTGTTAAAATACTCACATGTTAAAGTGACTGCTGAGAAGCTTAATATAGACTTTTTAATACTAAAAACTGCTGGGTATTTATAGCACTCTTTCTTGTTTTAACATTGATTTCTTACAGTAGAATCAGTGATTTAAGAGTATTGGTTTGGAGTTCAGAATTTTAACTATAGTAGGACATAGAATGAACTAAATCGAAGTAGTAATTTTAAGAATATAAAATTAAAGAAATCCTAAATGACATCATCCTTATAACCCATATGGTGTGATAAAATTAATATACCATCTTTCATTGCGTAGTGTATCCTAAAAAAATAATTTGGATTTCATTTGCATGTTTGTCAGCGTTGGAAATGTATAAATAATTTGTACATCTTACAAACTCTTGTATCAAAAAATTTTTTTGATTTAAGCATCAGCATGCCTCCTATCTGATTGCTGAAGAAAAACTTACGAAAAAAATGGGAGATGAAGACAAAAATCAGAAACACATCTCTTAACTAATCAACTGCTAAATGTATTTGTGTACTGCTTTAAAAATGAATATAAATTTTTTATCTTAAAGTAAACAAGTGATAAAAATCGTATACAACAACATTATGTACGCTACAATAGACAATTCATGGCAAACCACTTACACATATAGAAATGGAATTAATATGCAGACCAATATTAGAAGTATAATTTTAGTTTTTGATAAAAAAACTTTCAGAATAAATTTTCGAACACTTTTTAACAGAATCTAAGAAACAAATGAGTATTAAATATCTCTAACTATAGAGTTATTATCTATTCGCCTCATATTACCTTGTTTATTGCACCATTCCAACAAATTCAATCCTATATAGTTGACCATATATAAAATAACTAATAAACAAAGTATTTTTAACAGGAAATTGCAACAGATGGACTATTTGGTGGCGATAAGATGATAAGCAAGAATTTTATAAAATCCATGACATGATATCTTGTTTTTTTTTCTTCACATCTCATCAAATGCGCTGGAGTAGGCATATTGTGTGTTGTTCAAAGTTTAGTTTCAATTTAATGCATTTTAATCATTTATAACTGAAGAAATAATTGTTTTTATTCAATTAAAAGTTCATTAAATTGGACATAAATAATTTGAAAAATAATTTTATATTTTTATTTATATTAGAAAATCAATTATTTTGCTTTAATTGTTTATAGTTAAAAAAAATTATACAATCACAATTAATCACCAAAATACTTCCGAATACAGGAAAAATGCCTGTTATACAATACACAGTGAAAAGAGTAGATTTAATAATATTGGAGTGTGTTGAAAGGACTCATGGGCACGGTAAAGCAAACGAGAGTACCTCGGACAATAAATGTATGAAAATGAATTAAATTTGATCCCAGTATTTGTCATTGTCACGAGATTTTTCCTATTTTAAACCAGTAAAAACGGTTTAGTATATTAAAAGATATGGAGTCAACCTACACTGAACCAAAAAAGTAAGTAAATATAACGAAAAAATGTGTAGTATTGAAGAAAAGTAGATAAAATATTAGCCAGCCTTTATGCATAATGATGAAAATGTTCGTTAATTTTTCGTAAATTCTTTAAATTGACGAAAAATTTTCAATTTGACTATCTGAAATCGTTAATAAAAATGAGGATAAATTGAATAAATATTATTCAATTCCAATAACACATTATTCAAATTGAATAAAAATAAATTCTTTATATATTGAAGAATATTATTAAATTTAAATATCATATTTTAGTTACATTTTTGAATTTTTAGTTAAACTGAGAAAAGAATTACGTTAAATAGTTGTAATAAATAAAACCATAAACTATTAAGGACCAATGAAATGAATACTTTCCATACAAAGCAAATATTGGTTGTAGAATATCTTAAGAACTATAACAGCGAGAATTTTAAAATTTAGTCCTTATAACTTTCTCAACAAACTATTTTACTGGACAAAATGTATGACGGCTAGAATCAGGGGAGCAGTAGTCCCCGTACTAAGCAAATATTGATTATCGAATATCTATGGATCTACTACAGCGAGAATTTGGTCCCACGTAAATTTGTTGTTTGATTTGTGAAATTACTTTCGAGAGTTTTGGTGCAGCAAAGCCCACCGGGTAAAAGCCGCTTGCAGATAATATTAAAATAGATTAGAAAACGTAACGGAACGGAAAATAGTGCAATGTCAAAGGATGGTGGTGAGCCGACCGAGTTATATTTCTGATGAAAAGATACTAACATGTTTATTGATCAGCTTTTCACGAATTTATGCCCAATATTCCCTTAATATCAATCATATTAATTAGAAAATAAGAAAATATAAAAATTATTAGATGGAAAAATTATTAAATTAACAAATATTTTATTAAATTTAACTTCATTTTAGTATGTGGATTTGAATAAATTTTATTAATTTTTTAGTTTCTTTGAAGAAAATTTTTTAATTAGAAGAAAACTTATGTTAATTAGCATAAAAATCTATTTATTTGACACCACTATTCGTCAAAGTTCTACGAAATTTTTTGTGTTTATATTACCTACGACATTTGGTTCAGAGTATAAGCAAAAAATTTTCAGTTATAAATCAACAAATTAGAATGAAATTTTCATATAATATAAAGTAACATATATACTTCATTGCCATTTCAAAAATTATCAAAATCGGTTCTTTGGAACATAACATATTTACCTCATACGCATTTGTGGTGGAAGGTATTGAAGATTCGGTATGGTCGAATATAGTATTCTTACTTGTTTATTTTTTCAAAGATACTTTTGTTTAATTGTTGATAGTTAATAAACATGGAATTCAAGATACATTTTTCGAAATGGGTAGTATTTAATTTAACCCAAGGGGATTTTAAGGAACTTTATGAAATTTCCAAATGTAACGAATAAACCCCGTCCCTCGTTCTTACTAAATTAAAAATTACTTATAATTTGTATAATGAATTTATTGATTTAACGTATTTAATATGTTATGCCACCAGTACGGGAAAAAGGTAATTAAAATGAAATAAAATTCTATACATCAAAATGTTATTATAAGTCATAACCATCTACCATAAGTTATAACTAATATTATAATTTGATACAACAACTCATGTAACAAAATTGAATAAAAGGGTCTGCATTGTTCTAAGAACGGGAATTTGTGCTAAGCTTTCGCTCAGGTAAGAATATTCTTTGTTCGGTGGTTATACTGCCTACACTTGAGTAATCTGTTCAGAGTGAAATATTGGCAGAAGGTGATTAGACTGTACATCTTCACTAGCGCCATATACAGCGTAATTGAGAAGCTCACAAAGATCCAATGGTAGTTATACCACTTCATAATTCTGACCAGTACACAGTCAGCACAGCAGATTGAGATACTGTGAAACAGGGTACTTAAAGCGTTTTGTTGTACTCGCCTTATAATATTTTTAGCTCGAAAAGTAAGAGCATCTAGTGAAGCACTGGTGGTGAGTCATACAAATTGTTTATTCGACGGTTAGACCAATTGCAAAACATAATGAAAGACAGCGATCTGTTAAAAAATTAAGGTTTTTAGAAATCATCTGTATAGACTATTTTCATAAAGCCAGAAAAATAAATTTTTATACCGAACGACTGGCGCAGGCGAGTACATCCCATCCGAAAGCGTATTTAATTAACATTTGCTGAAATATCAAAATCGTTTAATCTATATTTTATTCAAAAGGAAATCAATGTATAATTATGAGTTATTATATAGCATGTGATATAATTCCCTAAAGTTATGTCATGCCTCAAACACAACTTTACAAACGATTTAGTAAACTGAAATAGAAACAATCATATGAATTTCAACCACTTAATATTGCCAAATGTGGCAGTTAATACAACAGCGACGTCAATTTCTATACTTATAGGATTTTTGGAAATTCTAACCCATGAGAATGAATTCAGTAACAAATTATTAGAACTCACCAAATGAATTAGAGAAGATCGTTATTATCATACAATCATCTTTATGCGACATGAAAGAGGAAAAGGTGATGACTATGAATATGCTTATAATACAGATAAAATATTTAAACAACTAATGAGTGAAAGTGAAATGCCCATAATGAATCTAAAGGGAAACACATCATATTATTTATGGTACCGATATAATAGACGTCATATGGCTATAGTTCACTTGAATGGAAATGAAGATGAAGACCAGGAGTTACTAATGACTCTGTGGCAAACTTTGAAACGAAATATTCTAACTCGAATGGTATTAGTGATTGGAAGAACGGGTAATCGAAATTATGTAAGAAATATTTTGACTTTTTGTTTTGAAAATAAAGCAATTAATGTATTGATAATTAGAGGAATCCCAAGAAGGGATAGTGTTCTGTATAGCATGAAAGCATTTCCAGAATTCCAAATTAGGAGAGAAGAATTGCAAGAGAAAAATAATACTGTGCTATTTATTGATCAGGTGAAAAATCTCAAAGGCTTTGAAATTCGTTTGATTATGACTAAAATTAGTTCGGAATGTTTTATACTGAGAGCAGAGAATGGAAAATTTACTTTGGGTGGTTATGTGGGTCACTTCTTTAGGGAATTTGCTCGCAAACACAATGCCACATTAACATTTCCCAATTATCACGAAATGAGCGAAGACATGTCTATCTCGGTTATGGAGTATTTAGTAGAAAACGGTACCTACGATGTCTCAACAGAGCTATCAATAAATGTTTATGATAACAGTTTCGATTTTACTAAAGCTTATGATTATATGGATTGGTGTATAATGGTTCCAGTGGAACAACCTGTTCCCGTCCACAAATTTTATATAATAATTTTTGACACGATAATTATAATCTTGTTTTTCGTAACATTTATATTACTCTCAATCGTGGTGGGAGGTACGTATTTGGTGCATCGTAAAGCCATTATATTTCGAGAATTGATTTTCAATATTTATATTTTAAGTGGACTTTTGGGTCAGTCATTTAAAGCAGAGCGAAACTTTTCTGGTGTACGCAGTTTTATTTTTATTATCACCTGTTTAACCGGCTTAGTGTTCAATACCTCGTATGTTACATATTTACAAACTTTTACAACAAAACCACCGAAAATGCTTGTCATCAATTCTGTGGAAGATATCAGAAAATCTGGCATTAAAATTGCTATATTTAGTGATGAATATGATTTATTCATGTCCTTAGATACAAATAATGAATTTAAGGATTTAATACAAATAATACCCACATACTCAGAATATTATACTTTACGTAATAGTTTTGATACCCGTTATATATTTCCAGTTCCCTCTGCTCAATGGACTTTGTATGTAGAGCGACAGAAATTCTTTACAAAGCCTCGTTTTCGTCTGACCGATATTTGTCCCATAAAAATGTTTAGTATGCATATACCTCTACAACCTGGTTCACCTTTTGTAGAGTCGATGAATACCCTTATCGGTCAAGTTAATCAAGCAGGTTTGATAAAATATTGGAAATCGTTAACACTTTTGGAATTAGTTCAATTGAAACGTGTCAGTTTGTCAGATAAAAGTGCCGTGACATTGTTTAAACCAATGAAATTGGAGGATATGAAATTGTTAATGCTTCTGTTTCTATCCATTTTAATCATTTTGTTTATTTGCTTTATCTGTGAAATTTATTGGCCACATCGTGGTCAATATATAGGAAAGTTAGTGATATTTGTAAGAAAAATTTGTAAACGTTATAAACGATAATTAATAAATCAGATTATATAATTAAAAAATTATTGAAGTGTGTATTTTGCTTTTTCTAAAAGTGAAGTTAATGAAGAAATATTGGGTGATATAAAATTTATGTTTTTCATACAATTAGAATCTTCTCACAGAGATTCGAAAACTTTTCAAACATTATTATAAGGAGAGAGATCCAAAAATTCTTTGAACATGTTTTTAATTAAGACTTTTTACCCAAGTATTAGTTTAGTTTTTTTATTATTTATGATGTCAAACAAATAATATATTGTTTATCTGATTAAAATGGGTGACCTACAAAATGTTGGCCAGCATTCAAATGACTATCGTCAAACAGGTTCCAGTTTTATTAAACAGTTCCGGTAGAACTTTTACGTTGAAATATAATTTAGTTCAGATAGATGAATGGAATGGTCCACATGATGTTTTTAAATCCAAAAAATAGAACGAATTTTCGAAAGAGCACCGGTAGAAAAGTGGACCGGTTAACTCATTTCCAGGATTATTTGTTACGAAAAATTAATGCTAACGCATGTTTAAAATAATATACATGACTGCATAACGCATGACGAAATGTTTATGTTGTTGCTAAAAAATGTGGACACAAAAGCAGTCAAAATTCCCAAAAAGTTCTTGGTAGGGCAAGCCAAAAATATCGAAATTTACATCAAGGAACGTTTACAAAAAAGGCTGCTTCCACTCATTTGGGGCCTGACAAGGTATCCTATGGTCAACAAGCCCTTGATTGGTATAAAATACTCCAAACTGTACGCAATGAAGACCTGTGGGGTGATATTAGGCTTATTAAGATATAATTGAAGAATACCAAAAAGGTGTCCAAAAATATAGTATATTTTAGACGAAGATGGACTACCTGTTAGAGCGAAGAGGCAGAAGGCACTTTAAAAACACTTCACATAATTTCCATTTAGTGGTATGGACGACTTATGGCCCTAGTTCACTTAAATGGAAATGCAGATGAAGGCCAGGAGTTACTAATTACATTGTGACAGCCTTTTAAATGTTATTTACAAACGAGAATGTTAATAGTGATTGGAAAAACAAGTGACAAAAATACCAAATATTTTAAAGTTTAGTTTTGAAAATAAATATATAAATGGGTTGTTGGTAAGAATAGCTTCCAGAAGGAGCAATATACATTACAAAATGAAAGCTTATTCAAAATTTAAAGTAATAAGAGACAATTGCAGGACCAGAATTGTTCATAAATTTTTAATGGTCAGTAAAAAATCTACAGGATTTTGAATTCCATTTGATCATGAGTAAAGTGAGCTGTGGTTATTATATATTAAAAGAGGTATATGGAACATTTATTATAGGTAGATATATAGTATATTTCTTTAGCGAATTTCCTCACAAACCTAATGACACACTGTCATTGCCCAATTATCATAAATTGAGTGATGAAATGGAATATATAATGGAAATGTTACCTGTAACATCTTAGCTTAGCTTTTAATTAATATTTGGGGTTTACTAAAACTTACAGTAATTTGTACTGGTACATTATGGTGACCGTGACAAAACCTGTGCCTACATAAAAATTTCATTTAATCATTAATCGTATTTTTGTGTCTTTCATATTACTTTCAATGGTAGAAGGTACATATACAATACAACGACAGAAAAAAATTTGCAAGCAGAGCGTAGTTTTATCGGTACACCCCATTTTTTATGAAAATCTAAACAGCCGGTTTATATTCCACAGTGCTTATGTGACATATTTACAAACCTTTACAAAGCCGAAATTCAAATTAAACGGCAAAATTATAGATATCTGAGACAATTTCAAAATTCAAGAGATAAACTTTTCTAAAATGTAACGTAATACAGTATGTCATAAAGGTCGCAATTTAGAATATAATTTTGTAAAATTATTTTGTGCTCATCAAGCTTCCACATAAGATCTCGGATTAAGCTTATACCACTATTAAATATAGATAAACTCTATTAAAATTTGGAAAAAATTTATTTTATATAATTAACTTGACGAATATCGATCCATATTTAATTATAGCTCTCATATAAGGTCCTCTTCTGAAAAAATTGAAAAAAATTTCAAACATTTATTTTTTCAACAATCTCCAATCTATGTTACTAATTTGACGAACATAATTCCATACTTTGCTAAAGGTTCCGTTCAAAGTTTCTTCTCGCAAATATATTTTGAGCTCTTTTTATTACATTTTCTTTAATAAGGTGTTAAGGTAATTCCCTTTTCCCGGAGTAGAGCTTTTTTAAATGTTTTTTTTTTTTTTTTTTTTTTTTTTTCAAAAATAAATAAACATCAAACATTCATCATTTGTTACAAATCACACAAAAAATAAAATAAACACTCTAAAAACATGTTTACATATATTTAGTTATAAATTAGTAAACACAAATGTTTTTTTATATTTAATATCCATCACTTTCATGACACAATCATCGTTCAACTGGTTTCCTTTATTTATTTCTAACAAGAATTTGCATCTAATAAAATATTCATATAAAAACGAAGGAAAAAATCTGCTTCATTTTGACACAAAAACTGAAAAATCATCATCAGCCACAAAACATTAATGAAAACATTAACACAAATTTATGCAATTTTCATTTAAATCTTTTACGAAAAAATGGCATCAAAATCATCAAACAAATAAATCGTTATAGAAATCATAAATCATGAAAACGACGTTAACACATCAACGTCAATGCAGCTGAAACGCTAAAAGAAAGAGATAAAATTTATATTTATTTGGATTTATTTACGAAAAAACAGAATTGATTTCAAACACTTATAGACGTATTTATTCATAAAATCTTAGATATCTTAGATTAGAAAAGATCTAAACGGATGACACATGTCGCGATAGGGGAAGTATACCCGGATTTTTCTCTATTTTTAATAAACTTTTAATTATGTTATATAAACTATAGTGAATGTCTTATTTGTTTATTATTTTAAAATATGAGAGTTTTTAAGAATTAGACAGAAAATAAATATGTGTAATTTTTTAACTAACAATTTTCTAATTAAAAGCACTTCCCCTTAGGCTATAGGAAAATATATTTGTATAGGGGATTCTTAAACTTTTGTTGGAATCCAGGAAGATACAAAATGTGAAATCAAATTAGAAACAAAGAAGAAGAGTTTAATAAGTAGTAAGAATTCTTTATTCGGTTATGCCGAATTTTCAATACCCTACACCTTACATTCTTGTAAAGTAAATACGTAATGTTGCATACATACACACTTACACGTACACTGACAAACGTATACATTGTATAATCGTTTTTCTTAAATATAAAACTGGAACATATAGTGAGAATGCTAATGAAGTTCGCTTAATCGAATGTTAAAATTTCATTCTAACTTATCGACTTATAACTGGCAATTTTACGAAAGTTCTCCTCTTGAACATAGGGTTACCTCAGTTAACGCTCTACATCTTTCAATATTCCGAGCCGATTTTGCTGATTTTAAATAGAAAACTTCTGAGGACTATAACAAATACTTAGGCCTAATTTCATTGAACTCTGTTAATTATTGTGGATGCGAGCGTACCAAAAACATAAGACTTACGGACAGAGAGACAAGCAGAAGGACAGACAGAAGGTCAGACAGACGGTGGGCATAAATCTCAAATTCTGGTTTGATGGAAGAAAATATATACATTATGGGATGTGAGATGACTCCTTAGCGTTACTTCACCACTTCTGTTGGTGGAGGAAAGTAAGAACTTTAAGAAGTAAGAATTTAAAGTCCACCAAGTCTGACTATTTGGTAGCCTACACTACATTGTAATCGTAGCCAAAAATTTGTAAGAACTGAAAAGAAAGACTACTTTACTATAATGTTTATGTTTTGGCTACAGTCAGATGTAACCCATTTCCAAAAATCGCCCAGACATATGAGTATGAGTTATATTCTGAAAATTTTTATTAAGTATACGCACCTGTGCTATAATCTTATTTTGTCCTATACCGCTATAAGTGGTTGAGATATTAAGTGTTTTTGCGGATGATTTAACCGTCAGAAAAATTTTAAGTATACAGTTCGATCATTTAGTGAGTTGATTTTATGATGTCTATTCATCAGGTTGGTCGACTGTCCATGTAAATCTAGTGAACAAAATGGAGGTCAACATTTTAAAGATTTCATGATAAAATTTGGCACGTGTTATTATTTTGACCCAAAGACGATGTCCATTGAAATTTTAGTGGAATAGGTTCACTATTGGGTATAAAAGCATAAACAAAAATTAATGATGCGTATGAGTTATATTAGTAAATTTTATAATAAGTATACGTAACAGTCCAGTAATATTAGTCACTTTTAGTGTACAACAACATATGGATGGAAATTTGGTAATATAGTAATATAAATTTTGGAGAGTTTGAGAAGTAATTGTTGTAAATATTTATAGAATTAGTCTATTCTTAAGTGTTTTATGAGCTTCAAACCCTGTACCGGGAATGTGACGTATGAAAAAAGCTCTAATTTAATATAGATTGATATTGTATATTTAAAATAGTTAGCAAAATGATTGTGTCTAATTAAAATAGAATTTTTTTAAACTTAAAAATCTTTAAAGCTTTAATCCTTTTTTTGTGAAGTAGCATTCTAGAGGAGCTATAGCAAAATATGAACTGATATTCGTCGAATTAGTAACAAAGATTCAAGACAGTTAGAACAATAATAATATTTGTTTATATATAAGAATTTTGTAATCTGAAAACTGTATTCAAGAAATAGGATTTATATTGGAGCTATGACAAAATATGGATCAATATTGTTCAAATAATGCATATTTAGAACCGTAAGGAAAATGATTGTGCTGAGTTTCCAAAGAATTGGCTTTTGTGTAAAAGTTTTAAAATCTTTTTAAGCCTTTAAATTCTGGGAAAGCGCTAGGTAAATCCGGTAATTTTGGTTTGATTACTTCATCAGAATAAAATATGATATAGTGATATTGTGGTATATCAAAATGTTGCATTTTAAGGCAATAACTACAATTTCACACTATCTGTCATAAAACAGTACCGGGTGAACTTGTCCATTAATAGAAAACCTGCTTCTTGAAGAAGAAGTTAGTTTCTAAAGCCAAAAATAGAGAGCATAGAAATTATTTGGTACTAAAAGTTAAAACTTATGCAGATTAAATTACATTCAAGGCTAAAAAGATTTGAAGACCATTCACGGAGCTCGAATGATGAAATATATGATTTGTCAGATTTTTTTCAGCTTCCTGGTCAAAAATTTCAAATTACTGATGCATGATTGGTAGATTTTAAACGGCTATGGACTACATGTACGAGTAAAGTGACAAAAAATAACATATATACGTTAATGGAGGTGTTTTCGGAAGAGTTTCAAAATTTTCAACACTAATGATTAAAATAACAAGAAGTTTTTTTTGAAAATTGTAATAATTTCAATTCAAAGTGTAAGTTTGTTAACAAGCATGTTAAGAATTTTTCTATCTCATTCCTTATACCGACGGTATTAATTTTTTAATTAAAATTGGGAAATTTAAAAATATATCCCCTTCACAATTTTTTAACAACTTTGAGAACCTCTGACTCAAGATGATTTTAAGAAAAATTATTGTGCAAAAAATAAAAGACGGAAATATTGAATTCATTTAAAATGGAAATGAGATGAATTGCGTTTTCTACATTTTTTGTTGCTAAACTTACTTGGCGTTATTAAACAAAACATTGCTTTAATTTAATATAGTAACTTGTTTTAACTAAATACACCTAATACTTGAAAAACAATCTTAAACTATTTCCTAACTGAAAATCTCTAAGAAATCGTATGTGAAAATAAAAATCGTTTTAAAGATAAACGATGTTTTCTTTAAAACGTTACAGAGTTCCATCAGAAGGAATAAAAATTATGTGAATATTTATCTACAACTGTCGGTTTGAATGATACGTTGTTGATTTCTTGTTCAGTTTGTTGATGTTGTTGCAATTTGTATTGCCATCAAATGTGTTTAGTGATGATGTTTAGTTTTATATTTTGTTGATGTACAAAATAACAAAAAAATATACAACTAAAGTTTGCATAAATAAAATGACATACATAACATTTATTTGTTTTTTACTACAATGTTTGAAATCATGTTGCAGGTGTTAGATAAATTTCTAAATAGTGCAAAAACGTGCAACCAAATTTGTACGTGTTTATGTTTGAGGTCTATTAAAAAATATAAATAAGGAATGAGATCGAAATAATCCTAACACACGCTTTTTATAAAAATTTTTAAAAACAAATGAATATATTTTTAATCTGTGTAAATTGAGTGACCAGAAAGTAGAAACCCTACTTGATTCTACAAAAAGTTGCTAAGCATTCAATGGTATGTCGTCAAACTGTTTCCAATATAACTGAACAGTAGCGGGAGAATTTATCTGTTGATAGAATTATGTTATTTAAACAAAAAAAAAACATTTTCCAAAGAGCTCCTAACGCATCCAGTCAGAAAATTAGCGATTAGCTCAGTGCTCGGACTATTTGTTACCAAAAGTTAAACCTGAAAATTGCCTGACAGGAAAGCTGCTAGAAATTTAGATGGCAAAAAGGAGCACGAAATTGAAGTCAAGTTTTGTTTTAAATATTGTAGCTGAATGACGAAACGTATGTTCTAGCAGATTTTTCGCAATGCGCTGTTTATGTTGGTAATACTGGAGCGAAGTTAGAACTCAAAAGCAATCAAGATTTCCCAAAAAGTTCTTGGTAAGGCAAGCAATTTTAGTTGCGGCAAAAAAGCCAAGAGACTTCATAAATACCAAAATTTACATCAAAGAACTTTTACAAAAAAGGTCTACTTCAAACATAGGATTTCATGAAATCTCTACTGATTTTTTGCCTGGCTTGGCAGCCTGTCACTATGGTAAACTAGCAGTTAAGTGACACAATAACAATAATAAGATATGTGTACCAAAAGAACCAAATCCTCCAAACTGTCCGAAGCTTACGACAGTGTAGAGATATTGGGCTCTTGTTAATAGAGGACTGATGATTATAAAAAGGTGTCAAAAGTGTGGTAGATTTTCAACGGAGATTGTCCACTTATCCGAGCAAAGTTACAGAAAGTACTATGGAATGAAAGGGTCTCCGAAAAAGGTTTAAAATTTCATCACTAGTGATTACAACTATATATGTAGTGGTTTCGTTTATATAAACATTTATGTATGTTAACATTTTTTCGATCTTACTCCTTATATACTTAGTTTTTTCTTCGTTTTGCTTGCCCTGATTGTGGATGTTTTGATACACTTCAGTTTTACAAAATTCAATTAAGTTTGGCATTGGGTGTGTAATAAAAACATGTCTAGTTAAATATATATTATTTAGCCGATATCACATTCCAAGATATTTCGTCCTATCTGTCGGTCCATCTTTTATTTTTTGCAAGTCCTGTTACTCAAAATGATACATTAAATATGCCAGATCGGTTTAGTTTTCAAAATTTTGTAGACCGAATTTGAGTTCACATTTTGGACTCAAACTTTATTATACAATTTCTGCCCCAGTGGTTCGTATTAAAAGATATTACCCATATTAAACAAATGAAGGGTATTTGCAATTCGATATAGACCAATATTGTTTTATTTTTTTTTTGTTTGTTATACAGATTTCAGAATGATGTTGTCGATGTAAATAATGTTTATGTTGATTTTAATATGAATGTTCTCAGATTGTGTGTTCAGTTTTTTTTTATCAGTCTGTCTGTCAGTCGATTTGTATCTTACTCTGTCCTTCTGTCTGGCTGACACTATATCTTTTTTCTTTTGTTTCTGTGTGAATCAGCAAATAAACATCGAACTATGTTTTTTTTTTCAAGTTAGTAGGAGGTCACAACTTCCAGCAAGTTGCACATTATTTCATTTTGTTTGTGTAAATAAATAACCGTGCAACACTAGTAGTTTTATATAATACCTGGTGGCGCATCAATGAGTAGAGTATCACCAACATTCATTCGCATCATCAACATTTGATTTTAATGTTAAGAGTTTTAGTATTTAAGTTTGTAGCATGCAACCAACAACGCAACCAGAAGTTGTATTCATTTTTTTCCTTTTGTCAAACATCAAATTTGTTTATAATGAAAAAAAGGAGTAACTTATTTTTTCACATTTTCATAATAGAGTTTATCCATTAATATATTTTCGGAACGAAGAAAAAAACTAAAACATTTAGTTTTAGTTTGTCAGTTGATTTTTATGTTTATGTTGCTGAATTTGTTGCATGATTTCAATTTGTTTTCTTGTTGTTGTCAGTTTAGTAAGTTTATGTAGACAAGTGATGTTGTTTATAATGTCGTTTGACTGCACTCTACTATTGGTGATGTTAAAACATGGAATTAGAAACAGTTTGCATACTTTTACATATAAATCCCCTTGAAATCAATACTGATTCTTTCGCAATGGCCTTCTATTCAAACTTTCCCACAGTATCTCCATGACATTTCTTTATCGATTCCAAGAGTTCGATTGCTATCCAAAGTAATGTTAAACATGATGTATCTAGTCACATTCGTCGGATCACATGGTGATCCTTTGCAGGACAATCTAAGTGGATACAGATATTCTCTAAATACACATACTTGTGCCAAATATCATTTAAAACGCTTTGTATTTAGGTATTTTATGATTTTAAAACCCCATTCCGGAAAGAACATTTGTATGATCATATCCATTTTCAATAGGCTTTGTCCTTAGGCCAATCTGAGTCGAACGGTATACTTAGCACCATTTTTTCTGCATGTTACAAACATCAGCACAAACATATTATCTCAACCACCTCAGTGGTGTAGAATATAAAAAATATGATTTATTATATGGACTTGTAGCTTTAGGAACAAGCTTTCTATAAACCGTCAAAATTATCATCCGATCTTCTAGTGAAATATCAGGAAACATGTAAAGATTTGCGTTTGTAGTTTTACCATTAAAAAATTTGATTTATTCGGATTAATTGCAAATTTTTTCTTTCATCCCAAAAATATATAACCTAAAGCTTACATTATTAAGAATGCAACATTTTTGAAAGCGCAGGCAATGAATTTGATTTAAATGTCATTAGCTGTTACTTAAGTTTGCTCTTATGCTTATTATCTTAAAAATTGCCTCGAACTGTTTTCATTTTGTCGTCTTGATTATTCAGACTTTAAGAGATGATCAAAATGGTAGCGTACATCTGGTCCATTACAAGCCCATGATTAATATATTTAAATACGAATAATGATTTCTCAAATTTACCATCGTTCACTTCAAATCTTTTTGTTTTATTTTAAATTTTCTTTGCTTTATTTTTATTATTTTTATTTTTTTAATTTCCATTTTCCTTTTCTATTTCAAACTTCAAATGAACATAAAACAAATAAAACAACAAAACTAAGTAAGTTTTGCTCTTTTTTCTTAATCTCGAGTTAACTGTCTTTATTTTTATTTATTGGTTGTCTTGAACCTGTTGGGTCTTCATTTTAAATCTGTCATATATTAAATATTTGTTTTTGTCGTGTTAAACAATTTTTTTTTGCCTAAAATAAACGTACAAAATACAAAAATTTAAAAAAAGTACTGAAATTAAAGTAACGCAATATTTAAAGAAAATTTAAAAAGTCAAAGTGTAAATAAAATTGTTGTTACATAATAATGTTTAAATAAAATTCGAAAATTTAAAAATGATTTACATTTCGTTCAAAATTTCTTTTCACATTTCTGTAAATTTTTTGTGAACTTTAGTCATTTTTTGTTATTTGTAGCAACACTTAATTGAAATTATTGTGTCTGTGGGTGGCATCATTATTTCAATAAAAATTCAAAATAATTTCAACTACTAAAACAACTAAATAAAAATGGAAAATTGCACTTGAAGCCATAATTTTAGTGATTGATGATTTAATTTGACATCAGACTAACTAGATCTTTTAGGTTGTATAAAGAAAGAGAAGCGTAGATGTTAAAGGGGGGAAATTGGTGATAATTAAGCGAAATTCTATTTAATTACAGACATTGAATTTCATCGAGTAAGAAGAGATTGACTTAGTCTTTGATGTGAGGCAGGAATGCATTTACTTCATGGGATTTTCAATGAAGTCTTCTTGGTGTTTTAAACGGAATTACAAACTTTGAATGTATTCATCAAAATTTGCTAAAAAAATTGAGGTTATACAGTTAACAGACTTTTACTATTCATCAACTGAACCGATTTTACTGGTTTAAAAAAAACTCTTCAAATAATCAGCTGTGTTGAATTTTCAGGCTTATTACTTCGCATAACAAGAAATCTGCTATTTATAACTCAGGAACTAATTGTCCGATTTATTTCATATCTTCAGCATATAAATTCGTATTTGAAATCCAACTGTTCATATTTTGAGCTCACAAATCCGTTAAAGTATAAAATGATCTCATAGTTCTCATAGTATTTAAAAAAAAATTTTTAAAATTGAGGATCCTTAAATTTTCTGCTAATATTGTAACAATATATCTAAAAATCTTCCTGGATTTCGATAGTAAAATTCTCCAAAGATTGCCTATTGTTCGATATATACGAAATATGTAGGGTAAAGTCTTATGAAGGGACGGATAGAGGAACATGCTCCAATCAATTTCTTTTTTCATACCGATTTTCGTCGAAGATGCCCAATTACATTTAAATAGACCGATCGATTTAAATTGACTTTCTAAGTTTCTTGATGAAATTTAGTACATGTTAGTATTTTGAGTCATGGACGATGGCTGTTGCAACTGAGCTTTTAAGCTTAAAGCAAAAGCCGGACCATAATTGTTCATGCCCGCGCAAACAATCTTACTCCGCCGTGGGTGGTTGAGGTATTTTGCATTTATGCAAAAGTTTGTTACGGGCAAAAAATATACTGTTCGCTCAGAATCACTTTCAGCAGTCCTCGCAGATTTTGTGAACATATTGCAGGTCGAAATTTTAGAGATAACTTGATGAAACTTGGTATGTGTTACTATTACGGCACATGTATGACGGCTACTGAAATTATTTCAACTAACCCCATACAAATGTTTCTCCGGAAATGTGGTTTTAAGATCATAAAAGTCTTAATAATAAAGGGATTTTAGCGATACTGTGTACGTAGATCGGTCTATTACTTTTACTAAGTTTTTTCCAAAGAACAAACTGCAGTGCTTAAATCTCACATTTAAGTTGACATTATAATAAAAATTGGTCAAAATAGGATAAAAATAAGCAAAAATCGGTATACGGAAAGTTACGAGGGTCGGTCCATAATGTCTTCTAGTTCCCGTTTAATCTCCCCCATATTAATAAGTCGGGTGTGACCGATTTTTAACTTTTTTTTACTACACCCCTGCTACAAATTACTCTATGCCTGCAACATAAACATACCAGACAACAACATCCACTGTTAAAAATGTGCATCAAAACAAAAAAGTTAACATTTTACCTTACAGTATCTAACAAGAGAAATACAAAAATTTATAGCAAAAAATCCACAAAAAGAGGAAAAAACAACTTTAGCAACAAAATAGACACTTGATGAATAAATTAGTAAAGTGACACAATAATTAGGTTGTAATAAATCACAACAAAGAAAGCTATAAATCATCTGTTAAGTAAATAAGCACAAAATTTAAATACATTTTAAGTTTAAGTATTTTTACGAAAAAAATACACAAAAAAAGGAAAAACAACCAAAATATAATCAACAAGATCAATTATTAGATTAAAGAAATTTATATAAAATAAAAACCAGCAACAACAAAAAAAATAAATATTATTAAAATAAAATAAATATAAATAAAGGCAACCATGAACATGACACAATTTTTTATTTTCCTCCTTTTTATACCCACCACTGCCACAAAGTAGTGAAGAAGGTAAATTAACATTGTCGTTCCGTGTGCAACGCTTAGAAGAAATCATCTCAGACTTAATAATGTATATATATGAGCTTGCATCAAATCAATCCTATTCTATTAGTCTATTAGTCTGCATGTCTGTCTGTTCGTTTGTCTATCTGTGAGTTTGCTTGTCTTGTCTATCTGTCTGGGTAAATTAATTTTATCATTCCGTGTGTAACGCTAAGAAGGAATCATCTCAGACCTCACAATGTATATATTTTCTTGCATCAATTTAAAATCTGATTAGATTTAGCTATGTTCGTCTATCTGTCTGTTGTTGTCGCGCTCACATTCACAATGACAGAGCTCACATGGACAGAGCTCAATGAAATTTGGCCCAAGTTTTTTGCCATAATTTTACCATAATATTAAATTATGTTAATTTCAATTCCCTATCAGTTCAAAGAAAAAAATATAATTAAGAAGACCGTTTCAATAATGTATACGTTTGTGCAAAACATTTATTTCACACGAATTTGTGGTGGAGGGTATTGATGATTCGGCACAGCCGAATATAACTTTTTGTTTTTTGCTTTCTTTTGCTTTTTTGGAAAATTTATAAACCACGATTTGTTGACAAATTTTTAAAACATAATAAATCAACAATTAAACCATGATGACTTTGTAAAGCAAAAATCAACTGAAATAAAATAAAGAGAGAAATACACAAAAAAGTCTAAAATAATAAAACTATAAATATATGAACTTTAAAAGTTTCTTCTTAAAAAAACTCGAACACTTACTTTGACTGGATTAAATGATAAATGAAGAGAAAATTATGGTTTAAGCCACAAATAAACTAAGAAAAATAATATATTTGTTGTTGTTACTGTTACTTTCTTCACATGGCCCCACATGAAGCTGATGAGGACGACAAACAGCAACAACGATGACTAGGATGACGATGATGATGATGACTACCACGACAATATGGTGCATGAGACTGACTATAAATGCATGAGACAATGATGCACAGTGTGTTAATAAATTATTGACAATAAATATTAAGATTTTTTTGGTACCTTAAATTCATATTTTAGTTATATTCCAGGGACTATATTCTCCTCATATTGAATTTAAAACAATCAAGACCATTTGTCTTTTATTGGATTTAAAGATGATTCTGATTTGATTATTTTTATTCAATAGAAGAATTAAAAAAACATTATTTCATGAATGTTCCCATAATTTTTATCTCATATTTTTGTATGGAAAAAGAATTAATTGCATTTAGATTATAGCTGGAGAGTTTGGTGTTTTCTCCCAAAAGGAGTGAAGGAGCCAATATAAAAGTGATTTCAGGTCCTATGAAAAAATTTAGGTTATCTCAAAATTCCACCAGAGATAAATTATAATGGCAAAATCTTAAAAAAGGTCACCTAAAATAAAATAAATCTGAAAAGTCTATCGAACATATTAAAAATTTTAAGATTTTTTTATCTTCCCATTTCTACCGAACCACCACCGCAAGAGGAGAGATTAAGGCCACATAAATATTAACTGACTTAGATACGTCCGTCTGTCAGTTGTAAATATTCTCTCGGCTAGATTAGTTTCTCCATTTTCAACGAATATTAGCCAGATTGTTTAATGTTTAAATCTGGTAATATAACATAAGGACATACAGGATATCCACATGCAGGACATCTCACAAAATTCAGATGTTAAACAATTCTAATCAAACTACAGTTCAAGTAAGAATTAAATGTAGAATATGAATTGAAATATATAGCTAAAATAAGAATCATAATCTACACTGGAATCTAAACTAGGATCTCCACTTTAACCTGAATTTAAAATTGTATCTAAAATGGAGTCCTGAACTATAACTGGACTAGAATTAGAACTAAAATATGAACTATTATTTAAACTAGAATCTGAAATGAAATCTGAACCAATATCTGAACTAGAATTTATACTATAAACTGCGCTATAGTTGGAACGAGAGCCAGTATTTGATATGACACTAGATAATGAACTGAATCAGAACTTGAATCTGAAATAGTATCAGAACCAGAATCTATACTAAATTACGAACTAGAAATAGAATGAAAAACTGATCTTAATAAACTATAATCTACAATAGAATCTGAACTGGAATCTGAAACAAAATCTTAACTAAATTATGTAGTAGAATTTGAATTAAAACCCAAATTTTGAAAAAAGCTTCATGCAAAAGCTTAAAAAATGGACTAAATTTTAATCATTATTTGACCTAAATCCCAAATACATACCTTTCACAGTTTAAATATTATAAAACTTAAAAATATAAACAAATTCTAGTGAAATTGTTTGTAAGCCATCATCCCAGAGTAAATTTAAATAATTTAAACATGTAATTAAGTTTACATTCTATTAATATTCACACAACATATTGTAACTCTTTTAACAAACTTGCCTTCACTGTATAGGGATTTACTATGACAAAACTCTTTAATACTGAAATATCTTAATAAACTGTCCATTAATAATGATCAGCCTTAACATGTGTAAAGTCTC
Organism: Cochliomyia hominivorax; assembly: GCA_004302925.2. Lineage (NCBI taxonomy): Eukaryota > Metazoa > Arthropoda > Insecta > Diptera > Calliphoridae > Cochliomyia > Cochliomyia hominivorax. The sequence goes on along the minus strand of PYHX02000245.1, from coordinate 356 downwards.
TAAAGACTCTAACTCCCATATAAGGACTTTTTCTAAATCGGGTTTATAAACGTAACTTTTTAAGAATTATCGAAAATAATATCCATTTTTGAATTTGAGTGTTATTTAAGAAAGCAAAGCTAAAAACTGAATTGTAAATAAAGTTGAAAATACGATATAATAAAAAGTTCTCCATGCCTTTTGTGATTTGAACGTTATGAAAAATGGTTGACGGAGAGAATTATAAGTGACAAAAAATTAAACTCCTGTTTGTGTTTTTAGCAACATTAAAGGATTTTTATTTATTCATGGAAACTCTAATTTTATTTTAAAATATAAGTAATAAAAATTTGACTTTCTTTTTACGTTGGAGTGTT
>PYHX02000244.1:26340-66398 GCA_004302925.2 Cochliomyia hominivorax | reverse complement strand
CCTGTAGCGCTCTCTCTGCACTCTGTATTTTAAGCCTTAACATTTGTTGTTTACTATATTGCCTGCTTTTCAATAGGGAATCAACCGGTTTTATTTGTTGCTTTTGTTTTTTTTTTCGTATTTCTTTTTCTACTTCTCTTCTTAAACATGTTAGTTTACGTGTTGAGGCATAAATCAATGTTAAAAGAATTAAAACTGAAATTTGGGTGGAAAAAGAGAGAGAGAGAAGTGGGGAGGGAGGGCAAAAAAAGTGCATTTTAAAGTTTAAACTTTAAACTTGTGGTAAACAACAATTTCTAAATAATTTTATAGATTTTTTAATAAAAATTTAAATCAGAGAGAGAGAGAGAAAGAGAGGGTCAAGGTAAAGGTTTGCTCTCTTTAAAAAACAAGACTAAAATAGAATTTAAGTAAAGTTTAAATAACAAAAATAAATAATGCAAATTTGTTGTTGTTAAATAAATAAATAAAATTTGGAATAAATTTTGAGTCATAGAAAAAAAAACACAAAAACACACACACAAACAAACAAAGCAACACTTATTAGCAGTTATAGACATAAATAGGCAACAGGTGAAGTAATAAAGTAAATAATTATTATGTTGTTGTTTTTATTTAATTTTATATTAATTTAATAACAAAATATTAGAAAATTTATATTTGTTGTTGTTTTTTATTTTACTTTATTTCATTTCTTTTTTTGTTTTTTAGTTAAATACCATAGATGACGCCTTTTAAAGACTTTGAACACACAAATACACTAACACTAACACCTTTTTGCTTTTTTCAATATTTCATGAACATTTTTATTAAATTTTCTTTTAATTTTATTTAAAAAAAATTTAATTATTTCTTGAATTTTTCTCACTTAACACTTTTTTCATTCTTTACCGTATTTTCTTTTTTGAACCGCTTTGTATTTCTTTTTTATTATTTTATTCCTTCTTAAAATATGTATTTTTTGTTGTTTCTTTTATTTTTTGTACCGCAGTTGTTTAAAGCGTTAAACAACTTTCCGTTTACGCTAAACACTTTATTTAAAAAAAACGTTCGTATTCGATCGCTTGCTCGTAGTGAACTAAAACTTGTGTCAATACTCCAATTGGTGGTTATTTCAATACAAAGCATTATCTCTTTCTCTCTCTTTTTTTCAAAATCTACTCTTTTTTATTCAAAAAATAACACTCTCTTTATTTCGTATTTCCTTCTCTCTCGCTCTCTCTTACTTTATTTCTGTGTTTTACTAAATTCTAATAAGTTTTGTTTATAATCATAACAACTGGTTGTTGTCTGTGCTTAAAAACCACAGTAACGGTCATTCTCTGTTTAAATTACTCTTGTTTTTACTATTCCGTAATGCCACCCGTTTAACATTTTCTTTAAGTTAAGCTGTTAAAAGCGCTTATTCACAAAATAACCATATGGTAACTTGCTTTTTTGTTTCTCTTGTTAGTTTTCGTGCGGCTTTTTAATTGTGAACAGATTTTTGCAAGTGATTTCAATTATTTTGAAGATTTTAATGCAAAATAATATATTTTTAATGAAAAAATGTAATAATTTAATAATAATTAATATAAATTAAAGGTTTCTTAATGTGAATTCAATAAAAGTGATTAAATTAATGCAGAATTTGTAAAAGAATTTGAAATAGAAAAAATGCAATTTTTTTGCAACCAAAAAAAATGGCCTGTTGTTTTTTGTTCTCTAAAGCGAGAGAGAGAAAAAGATAATGAGAAAATAAGTGTGTGAGTGTTTTTGTTTATTTATCCTGTGTTGTGTGTGTCTTTTTAAGTCAAAGGAAAACAAGTGTTTTAAGTTCAATAATTAAAAAAGAAAGAGTAAATAAAAATCAGAAAATCAAAAGAGAGTTTTCTTTATAAGATCTAAGAAGCTGCTATAAAAAGGTATGTATGTGTGTTATTATTTTCATTGTTATATGTAATCACAAATTTGGTTTTACACCCTACACCGGAGTTGGCAGAATCGTTACAATTGTAATTTTTTTTGGTACAATTTACACATTTTAATTAAAATTGTACATCAATTTAGTACAATTTCCAGGTTTTTACCAGCGTTGCCAGAATGATGAAATTTCTACCAAACTGAAGATTTTTCTTTTATAAGAAAAGTTGATTTCGATTTTACCCTTAAAGCGCTTTTCTTGAAATGCGGTTGACCATTTTTTTAATGAGGACGGTAAAATTTTGATTAATCAGATATGTGGTCGAAGCATTATACTCATTTTCATGGAAAAGTATTTAACTAAATTGGAATGAGATGAGTTTTTTTATTTTCCATTGATTAAGTACGAATTTTAGGAATTTTGTTCAAAAGCAGCCAGAAACAACAGTTATAGGCTGTAGCTTTAGCTCAAGTTTTTTTAAATTCGTACTGAATTGAGATTTTGGTATTTTGAGATTAAAATGAGGGCAATTTTAATAATTTTGGAGAATTTTTTGTGATGAATTTTTGCGAATCCCTCGCAAAAAATTTGCTAATTTTAATCAGTGTATTTACATTACAACATGCGGAAATTAAGATTTAAAAAATATTTTTTTCAATTAAATTTATTATCGAATCAAAAGAAAATTTATCGCTCAAATTCAATTTATTACGTTTATAATTAAAATTAATTGTAAAAAGTTCTTATTGATAATTTACTTATAAAATGATGATTTTTTTCATGCCAAAATATGATTTCCCTCACAATTTTCTGGCAACGCTGCCTATCAGATTATATATATAAACACAATTTTGTATTTATACCAGTGTTGCCACTTCAAGTGTAATTGATTTGATTTCTGACATGAACATTTTTTAATTGTCACATATCGCTCATTTACTGCAAGATTTACTCAAAAATTAATGTTTTTTGGTAGACGTATTTAAAGTTTGTTGACTGGAAGCATATTTCTTGGAAGCTACAAGTGTCATGTAAGCAACACAATAAACGATGAGCAACTTACATAACGTTTTCTTTCCAGGAATAATTAATAAATTTTAAAATTGGCATGAAATATTTTCGTCGAAATTCTGTCGGTTCTAAGAGAGATTCATTTATAAAAATTTGCCATTATTAGCCGAAACTGGCGCATTTTGAGTTATGACTATCTTGCAGCAAGAGATTTCGACAACAATATGTATACTGAAACAATTGCATAAATTCTTGTTATAAATGATGGAATTTCCAGAAACAATAACTATAATTAATGTACCAAATCAAGAAATTTTTAAAAGGATTCCAAATATTGAGCCTCAGGTATTTCTTGGTTATAAATGAGATCATTACTACATATGATCTCATAATTTAAAATAAAAAATGAATGTGAAATTTTTCCTTAAATGAGTAATTTTGGAGTCGTTTAAGTATAGTTTGAAAATTCTACGAGGGCAACCCTAAACCAGGGTTGACAAACTCGGTACAATTGTACTTTTTTTAGTACAATTTAAACATCAAAATTATTATCATACACCAATAACCCATTTGGTACAATTTGAAATTGTTGTTTTTCCCAAATTTGCAAGTTGTTTTAATGAGTTACCATATCGCACAGTGGTCCCAATATGCGTTTTTCTGTAATGAATTTTGTATCTTTGGAACTATTGAATATATTTTACTGAAATTGACGTTCTTGAAGTGTTTTCCAATTGATTTGGAGAAGGACAAGTTTCTAGTAGCTCTTGGGGTCGGGAAGTGGTTTCGCAAAGTACATACGTACATACATACATACATACATACATACATACATACATACATACATACATAAATACATACATACATACATTCATACATAATTATCTACATGAAAATATCTCTTGTAGTTTAAGAGATATTTAGACAAAACTAAAATTTTGAACCATTTTTTGACAGTTTTTTTTTAGCTTTTTGGGCTCTATTCAGGTCCAAGAAAAATTATTGTTTTTATTCTGTATAAATTCTTAATAATTTTTATGCAAGAACCATATACATGTGGATTCATTTAAAAGTTATATGATTTTGATATAAACATTTCTACACATTTTTTATTCCTTCTGAATTATAAAATGTTTTCTGAATTCTGAAAGAATTTCTAACGTAAATGCATATTAATCAAACCCGAGCAGTTTGGGGAAATCAAATTCCCCGCTAGCCCTATCGGGAATTTGATTAGTTTTCAAATATTTTTCTTTAGCTTTTGGGGAGAAAAAAAGAAATGTTTGTCCGGTATTGTATTCTTGGGCAGTTGTGGTATGATAAAGTGGGTCTATATTTTAGTCCTACATTAAGGACAACTTTGTCCATATTATATTCAAAATTTCACAATAATAAACTTATTTCTTATAGAATCCATTTAATGTCAAATATTGCACAATTTTAACAAAATGGTGAAATAATTTTTTTATTAGACATTTTTTTCGAGTTATTAGCTTTCCCGGGACCGGGGGAGTACCCGGGAAATTGGTCATATCTAAGGTTATATCAAGGACATATTGATATTGCTATAGACTTAGCAGGTCTCTTCCGAGTCTTTGAAAATTGGAATGGAATGCATGGGGAAACACTCGAAAATAAATGTCTACACAGATGGATCACATATTTCAATGGAAATTGGTTGAGGAGTTTTTTGTGATGAGCTTTAAAGTGAATCATGTCATCGATCGAGAAAAGTGCGTAGTATTTCGTAAGCTAAAGCAGCGTATTGAAATTGGTCATTTCTGGTACATTCCACACAAATATCCACCCTGAATGAGGTTTTAAAGTTCATATAATTCCTAAATATAAAGCGATTTTAGCAAAATTTGGCCAAAATAAGTCTTATGATATTCTAAAAAGATACAAAAAAATATGCGAGGGACGGTAAATTAGTTCCCATAGGTCCCATACAAGCCCCCTTGCAAATATCACTCTGAAGCGCATTAACCTCACATATTCATTGGTATTGTAAAAATAATTGTTCAAATTAAAATAAATATAAGCAAAAATCGATGTTCAAAATTATACGAGGTTCGGTCAATAATTTCTTGTAGCTTCCATATATCTTCCAGAATAATTCATTTTAAAACGGATAAATTTCACATAAATGTTAGCGTCATAATAATATACTGCACACTTAAGAATAAATCATACGAGGGTTGTTACTTAATTTTTTGTAACTATTATTTCTAAGCAACAATGTGGTGTGAGTATTACAAAGTCGGACTTGATCAACTATAATATTTTTAAATTGTTTATCAATTTTTTTACTATTCTGACCCACTGTTCACTATGGTGAACGACACTGAACCTTTTTAAAACTTCATCTCTTTAGTTTTATCTCGTTATCTATAAATTAATTTTAAAAAGATAAGTATTTTTGTTTTCCATCTTTTAACACACATAACACACACGTAACACGTCTGAATTTTTTTTTAAATTTGTTTGTTGTTGCTTTTTTTGAACAGAAACAAATAAAAATTAAAAGTTTTATTTCTCGTGTCAAAAAGTTTTAAAAATTTATTAAAACATTCAGCGACTTATGAACAAAACAGAAAAAATACTTTAATGTTTAAATACAAATAATAAAATTAAATGTCATAATTTACAATACAATAACAACAATAAAAACAATAACAAACAATTAAGTAAATATTAACTGGGGAAAACAACAACACCAACACAATGAAAAGTGTAAAAAATTACAAAAAAAAAAAATTTTTTTTTCATAAAAAAATCCTATAAAAAGGAAAATTTACTATAACAAATATGTTTGCTACATTCGGCTATGCTGAATCTTCTATACCCTTCATCACTAATGTGTGTGAAATAAATAAGTTTTGCATCGCACATACACACTTACATATACACTTACAAAAAACTTAACAAAAAATAACAAAGATTATTGTACCGAATTTCAACAGATTTGGTCCATATTTATTTAAACATTTTTCCGGGGAGGCGCCTCTAAATTTCTCTAAATAAGAAATTTTTAGAAAATTTCCTCGAAAAAGGAAATTTTTTAGAAGATTTTCTCGAAAAAGGAAATTTTTAGAAGATTTTCTCGAAAAAGGAAATTTTGAGAAAATTTCCTCGAAAAAGGAAATTTTAAGAAAATTTCCTCGAAAAAGAAAAATTGAGAAAATTTCCTCGAAAAAGGAAATTTTTAGAAAATTTCCTCTTAAAATGAAATTTTTAGAAAATTTCCTCTTAAAATGAAATTTTTAGAAAATTTCCTCTAAAAAGAAAATTTTGAAAAAAATTTCCTCTAAAAAAGGAAATTTTTGAGAAAATTTCCTCTAAAAAGGAAATTTTTGAGAAAATTTCTTCTAAAAAAGGAAATTTTGAGAAAATTTCCTCTAAAAAGAAAATTTTGAAAAAAAATTTCCTCTAAAAAGGAAATTTTGAGAAAATTTGCTTTAAAATAGAAAATTAATTTCTAAAAAGGAAATTTTTAGAAAATAACCTCTAAATAGGAAATTCCTCTAAAAAGGAAATTTTTTAGAAAATTTCCTCAAAAAAAAATTTTACGAATTTCCTCTAAAAAGATAATTTTGGAAAAAATTTTCTCTAAAAAGGAAATTTTTAGAAAATTTTCTCTAAAAAGGAAATTTGTAGAAAATTTTTTAAAAAGGAAATTTGTAGAAATTTTTTAAAAAGGAAATTTTTAGAAAATTTTCTCTAAAAAGGAAATTTTAGAAAATTTCCTTTAAAAAGGAAATTTTAGAAAATTTATTTCTAAAAAGAAAATTTTTAGAAAATATCCTTCTAAAAAGAAAATTTTGAGAGAATTTCCTCTAAAAAGGAAATTTTGAGAAAATTTCCTCTAAAAAGGAAATTTTGAGAAAATTTTCCTCTAAAAAGGAAAATTTGAGAAAATTTCCTCTAAAAAGGAAATTTTGAGAAAATTTCCTCTAAAAGGAAATTTTGAGAAAAAGGAAATTTTTGAGAAAATTTCCTCTAAATAATAATTTTTGAAAAATTTTCTCTAAAAAGGAAATTTCCTAAATAAAAAGGAAATTTTTAGAAAATTTATTTCTAAAAAGAAAATTTTTAGAAAAATATCCTCTAAAAAGGAAATTTTGAGAAAATTTCCTCTAAAAAGGAATTTTGAGAAAATTTCCTCTAAAAGGAAATTTTGAGAAATTTTCCTCTAAAAAGGAAATTTGAGAAATTTTCCTCTAAAAGGAAATTTTTAGAAAATTTTCTCTAAAAAGGAATTTTTTAGAAAATTTCTCTAAAAAGAAAAATTTCGCAAATTTCTTCAAATTTTTTTAGAAAAAAATGTTTTTGGCAACAATTTTTAAGGAATATTTAAAAATTTTAGAAAATTTCATTTTATAGGGAAATTTTCTTTAAAAGAAGAATTATTAAAAAATATTATTTTATTTAACCATTTGTGATTTTATTTCTTTATCATAATCCTTAATTTGTAATCATTATATTGTTATAACAACAATTTAACTTACTTATGAATTGTCTTCTATATTCATCGTATCCCATTAATATTGTGCTGGTGGTGGCGGAGTTTGATATTCTATTATAAAACCTGTGTTGGCGTAATCGGCTTCATCATCATCTGTGAAATCCTGATAATAATAATTGTAGTCTTGATAGATGGATTCATCTCCATAATCTGAGGGTTGTAACATGTTTTATTTTTTCTCTTTTTGCTCTTTTTGGTTAATAAAACTTTTATGAAAAAGAAATTTTCTTCTTTCTTCTTTTTGTTTAAATAATTTGGTTAATTTCCTTTTAAGAAAACTTTTGTTTTATTTATTAATAATTTATGTCTGGCACGATGTATCTTTTTTTTGGTTAAAGATTATTTTGATATATAAATTATAAGTTAAGTTTAAAATGAGCATAACATAACTTGAGGCGTTTTATTTAATGAGAACATCATCTCATGAAAAACATAGATTTTAGAAATATAATTTTTTATCTTGTTGTTGTTGTCTAATAATAATTTATTCAAATAGAATCATATTATATTAACATGTGTAGGCTTATCTAGCTTAGCATAACTTTAGGCTGTATGTTTTTTTAGAATTTATGGCCTAATTAAAGGCTTTTTAAATATTTTGCATTTAATTTCACTTTTTCCACTTGTTTAATTTATTAAAGGGAATTCAATTTTAATTTTTCTAATACAAATTTTAATTTTTAATTGAAATTAATTTCTATTTTAATATATTTTTTGTAAAATAATTTTAAGTGTATCTTTTAAGGGTTTTGCTCTTATTTCACCTTTTTATGAAACTTTCAACGAAAAATTTATTTTTCTTAAACTTTAACACGCACAACTTTTTTACCCGCTTTTTGAGATGCTACTAATTAGAAAAAAACTTTAATTGAAATAATTCTCTCTCTAACATTTGGGTGGAAAAAAGGTGGTTTTTATATTTATTATTTATTTACTTTTAGATGTTTATACCCTAACCAATATTAATTTTTAAAGGTATTATTAGTTCATCTTAAAAGTGTGTCCTTTGCTATACTCTAAAATATAACAGACAGTTCTGTATAATAGTCTGAATTGATGTTATGATATCCTTCCTTCTGTCCTTCCTAAAAAAATGTGGCTTTTATATTTATGATTATTTATTTATTTTAAGATATTTATACCCTACACCACTATTTATTTTAGGGGATTATTAGTTCGTCTTAAAGTTTGTTCTATATCTCTTGTAAAATGTAGCAAACAAATCAGAATCATATTCTGAATTGATACAATAATGTCTGTCCTTCTGTCCGTTTCAAAAATCTTGGTTTTTATATTATTTACTTACTTTTAGATGTTCATACCCTACACTAAAATGAATTTTTTAAGATATTATTAGTTCGTCTTCAAGTTACCTATTCTTAAATATAGCAAACAAATTATTATCATATTCTGATGTGATACAATGATGTCCGTCCTTATATCCTTCCCAAATATTGTGTTTTTTATAATATTAATTTACTTCTAGATGTTAATACCCTACACTAAAATAAAATTTTTAAGGTATTATGATTTCGTTTTAAAAACTAGTTTCTTACTCTATTCTGAAATATAACAGACAAATCAGATTCATCTTCTCAATTGATGCAATGATGTCTGTCCCTCTGTCCGTCCTTATCCTTTTTCACTAAAACTTTAAGAATATAAATCAGAAGCGAATATGCGGATTCAAAAGTCGGTCTTTATTCCATCAGTCTTTGTTATATGTTATAGAGTATTTTATAGTCAACCTTGGCCGATTTATTTTTTGTACAAGTTTTTCTTAATATTTGTTGTTTTTCTTTTCAAAACCTTTTGAAACAGTTTCTTTTTTGTTTCAGCTGAATTTAAATATATTCTTTTTCACTGCTTGAAGTGTAGTTTTTTCGTTAAAGTTTTTATGGCAGGTATATGAGTCTTAAATATTCTTTATTTTCACTTTTTCACTTGCTTAATTCACTTTTTTTTCAGAGCTGCTGTGTGTTTGTTTAACTTTGTTTATATTCGTTATCAGTCTTCTGTTCTTGTCGTTCTTCTAATAATTTAAACTTTAATAAAATTTATTTAAAAGAAAAACAACAATATTTTATTAATTACCGCTCATTACACGTTTGTACAGAGAGCAAAAGATTCTAGAGAGAACAAACCCACACTCTCCCGTTCTTATCTTATCGTTGAAATAGAAAAAATACTTGAAATTTTATTGCAACAATGAATTTAATAGAAATTATGACAAATTGAAAATATTTTAGAAAAATTTACAACGAACTTCAAATGAGCTATAAAATGTTTGCTATAAAAAGGGAAATTTATGAAAAATTTTATAAAGAGAAAGATTTTTGAAAAAATTTATATAAATATAATAATAAAACAATACAAAATTTTGCTATAAAAAGAAAAAGTTTCGAAATTTCGCTATAATTAAAAAAAATGTCCATAAAAAATGAATTTTTTCAATAAAAAGGAAATTTTTAAACAAAATTTCCATAAAAAATGAAATTTTTAAACAAAATTTCCATAAAAGAAAATTTTTAGAAAATTTCCTCTTGAAAGGAAATTTTTAAAAAATTTCCTCTACAAAAAAAAAAATTTAGAAAATTTCCTCTATAAAGAAAATTTCCTCCAAAACGGAAATTTTTTAAAACATTTCCTTTAAAAAGGAAATTTTTAGAAAATTTCATCTATAAAGGATTTTTTTTTTAAAATTTTCTCTAAAAGGGAATTTTCTAAAAATTTCCTTCAAAACGGAAATTTTTAGAAAATTTCCTCTAAAATGGAAATTTTTTGAAAATTTCCTCTAAAATGGAAATTTTTTGAATTTTCTAAAAATTTCCTTTCAAAACGGAAATTTTTAGAAAATTTCCTCTAAAATGGAAATTTTTTGAAAATTTCCTCTAAAATGGAAATTTTTTGAAAATTTCCTCTAAAAAGGGACTTTTTAGAAAATTTCCTCTAAAATTAAAGTGGAAATTTTTAGAAAATTTCCTCTAAAATTAAAGTGGAAATTTTTAGAAAATTTCCTCTAAAATGGAAATTTTTAGAAAATGTCCTCTAAAAAGGAAATTTTTTAGAAAATTTCCTCTAAAAAGGAAATTTTTAGAAAATGTCCTCTAAAAAGGAAATTTTTAGAAAAATTTCCTCTAAAAAGGAAATTTTTAGAAAATTTCCTCTAAAAAGGAAATTTTTAGAAAATTTCCTCTAAAAAGGAAATTTTTAGAAATTTCCTCTAAAAGGAAATTTTTAGAAAATTCCTCTTAAAAGGTAATTTTAAGAAAAATCTCCTCTAAAACAGACAATTTTATCTAAAAAGGAAATTTTTAGAAAATTGCCTCAAGAAAGGAAATTTTTATAAAATGTCTCTAAAAAGGAAATTTTTAGAAAATGTCCTCTAAAATGGAAATTTTTTAGAAAATTCCTCTAAAAAGGGAAATTTTTAGAAAATTTCCTCTAAAAAGGAAAATTTTCGAAAATTTCCTCTAAAAAGGAAATTTTTAGAAAATGTCCTCTAAAATTGGAAATTTTTTAAGAATAAATTTCCTCTAAAAGGAAATTTTAGAAAATTTCCTCTAAAAAGGAAATTTTTAGAAAATTTCCTCTAAAAAGGAAATTTTTAGAAAATTTCCTCTAAAAAGGAAATTTTTAGAAAATTTCCTCTAAAAAGGAAATTTTTAGAAATTTTCCTCTAAAAATGAAATTTTTAGAAAATTTCCTCTTAAAAAGAAATATTTAGAAAATTTCCTCTAAAACAGACAATTTTTATCTAAAAAGGAAATTTTTTAAAAATTTTCTCTAAAAGGGAATTTTTTAGAAAATGTCCTCTAAAAAGGAATTTTTTAGAAATTTTCCTCTAAAAAGGAAATTTTAGGAAAATGTTATCAAAAAAGAAAGAATTTCCTCTTAAAAGGAAAAAAATTTCCTGTAAAAAAATTTGAGAATATTTTTTAAAAATGAAATTATTAGATTTTTTTAAAGGAAATTTTTATAAAATGTCCTCTAAAAAGGAAATTTTTATAAAATGTCCTCTAAAAAGGAAATTTTTAGAAAAATGTCCTCTAAAATGGAAATTTTTTAGAAAATTTCCTCTAAAAAGGAAATTTTTAGAAAATTTCCTCTAAAAAGGAAAATTTTCGAAAATTTCCTCTAAAAAGGAAATTTTTAGAAAATGTCCTCTAAAATGGAAATTTTTTAGAAAATTTCCTCTAAAAAGGAAATTCTTAGAAAATTTCCTCTAAAAAGGAAATTTTTAGAAATTTTCCTCTAAAAATGAAATTTTTAGAAAATTTCCTCTAAAACAGACAATTTTTATCTAAAAAGGAAATTTTTTAAAAATTTTCTCTAAAAGGGAATTTTTTAGAAAATGTCCTCTAAAAAGGAATTTTTAGAAATTTTCCTCTAAAAAGGAAATTTTTGGAAAATGTTATCAAAAAAGAAAGAATTTCCTCTAAAAAGGAAAAATTTCCTGTAAAAAAAATTTGAGAATATTTCCTTAAAAAAGGAAATTATTAGATTTTTTTTAAAGGAAATTTTTATAAAATTTTCTGTAAAAAGGAAATTTTTAGAATATTTTTCTCAAATGGGATTTTTTTAGAATATTTCCCATAAAAAGAGAAAAGAATTTTTTAAAAGAGTTTTTATATATTTCTATTTTTTACTTACCCTCCTTAATTAATGTCCTTTATTTTCCTTTTCAATTAAAAACATCAATATTTATTTAAGTTTTTATATTATTTTTTTTAATAATTTATTTCCGAAATGATAAAAATTATGTTTTTTTGTTAAATAATTTTCATTTATTTTTTATATCCGGTTTAGCATACGATTTGTTTTAATTTTTATACATTCATAAATTGATCATAAATATGTTTGTGGTTTTTTTTGGTGAATAATTTTCTCATATATTTTTTTTCATATTTTATTTATTTCAATTTTAAATAATTTAATTATTAATTTAATATGGTTTTAAATATATATTTTTTATTTTTATTAAAGTAATTATTTCAATTTGTTCACATATACATATAAAAAAAGTAAAATTGTTTTTTATTTTAATGAATGAAAAAATAATAAACAAAGAATTGAAAATTGTAAATAAATTTTATTTTAATTGTTTTTCAAAAAATTATTTGCATAAATTTTGTTTAAATAATAAAATTTAGTTTTGTTAATTATTTTTGTTTGTTTGTTTGTTTTCAAATAATAAACTTTAGTTTTTGTTATTCAAATAAATCAAAACATAATTGAACGGAAACGGTTGGTTATTGTTGTTGTTGTTGTTGTTGTTGTTAAAAAATGTTAAACGGAAACAAATGAAGTATTTGGTTTATTAGTGTTGTCAATTTAAAATGTCCGTTATATTTGTATTTGTGTTCAATGAAACATTTACAAGGGTCAGCTTTTAAATGTTGTTTTTTTGTTTTTGGAAAACTTTAAAATAAGAACACTAATTTGGAAAGGGATTTTAATTTGGGATTAAATTTCAAAGCAAGTGAATTGAGAGAAAATGCAAAATTTTTGATAAAACGCCAATTTAGCTACTTCATCATATAACTTAAACTATTTGCGTCAATTATATATCGCCAATTTTTTAACTGCGCAGTCTGTAGGTACAGCTCGGAATCTTTCGAAGTTAAAGCTTAACATTTGGAAGCTTTTTTTTGGAAACTGGTGAATATGGAACCTAAAATTGAATGTCACATCCAAGATGTCCACTGGAGTCATCAGATCATATCTTATCAGTGATGAAATTAGAAGATGAAAAACAATATTTGCTCTAAAGAATTAGCGGAGTCGATATCTTTCAAGCCAATCTGGAGTATGAAATTGGAGTTCATCCTTATCATCCCCAAATTCTAATCCTGAGTAGATCATGTGATCTAAATATTGACAGATTACAAATTCTTTTAGTTTTTAAAAACATTTCAGAACGTAAACGCAGTCAAAGAATATTCAAGTAAATTGTGCCCTTGATTTCCGCAGCGAAAATCGGCCGAATTCTTTCCTGTATTTCCGCATAAAATAGCGACGAAATTTACTTCTCGCCTCATAACAGTCTGGATCAAAATTGATTCAAGAACATTACTGCTTTAAATTAGAGTGATTCTCATCTTTGGTAAAATATTTCTCAAGTGAATATCAGGGATCCAAAATCTCAGTATTAAAGAATGGTTTAAGGACTACAAATGGAACTGATTTATTTCGGGACTGCTTCTAAATATTTACTTCATTGGACCTCAATTCTTCCAAGAAACATCACTCAATTTGACAGATATCTAATGTTATTGTTGTCAGTCTGCTGCTTGTTTGACTGGATGTCTGAGAGCAAAGAACATTTGGATTATCAAGCTTCATTTTATGAATTGAATCTTTTTTGGATTTTTGTGAAAAGTAACACAAATTGGGAATGGATAGGATCGGAGGAAGGACTTTTCCCTTGTAAAGCGGATTTTGATAAATGATACAAAAAACACTATTCCAAGAGAGAGAGTTTTATAGTTTTTCTCTCAAAAGCCGATCTAAACTAAAGTAAAGTAAGGGCGATATGAGAACTTTAGCTCTTATCCCAATTTCATTATCATGAAGCCAAGGCAAATTGAAAATGTTTAAGATCAGAGGAGGGGCAAGTTTTAATTTAGATATATAAAAAATATTCCAGAGAAGAATCTTTTAAAATTTCCTCTCATTGTTTTCATAGGTTACTGAAAATGTGTAAAGAAACAGGGCATCAGAGATCAGTAGGGAGAGATTGGCGCAAGTCACAGGCTCCGAATAAAGTCCGAACCTCTTAATTTCTTTATTATATACAAAAAAATCTCTCTCCTTCTCAATTACTCTCTTTTAAAACAGTTTTAATGTAATAGATTGAATGATCAGTGCTTTCTCTCAGTTACTCAGTCTCAGGAATCAAAAATTATTGTGAAAAAAGCTTTACAGCACTTTTCACAGATATTCTCTTTTAAAACTGATGTTTTGAAATAAAATGAGAGAGGATATATTCCCTCATCTCAATTGTTCTCATTTAAAATTGATGTGTTGGAATAAATTGAGAAGGAAGAGAATCAGTGAGGAAAATCTGAAATTATCTTATATCTGAAAAACTATGTGAGTTCTTTCTCTCCATTACTTGTCTTTTGGTATGAGAAATTATTATGAAAAAATCCTTAATATCTCTATTCGTAATCACTCTCTTTTAAAACTGATCTGTTGGAATAAATTAAGAGTGGAGAGGTTCATTAGGAAAAGGCAGAAGATTTCAATTATTGAAATATTTCAGTTATTTCTTGTAGCTTTTTCACAATAACTTTCCTTTTTTAAAAGAAATTGAGAAAAAGCTTTTTATCTTTTTACTCAATTACTCTCTTTTAAAAATGATCTGTGGCAATTAATTGAGAGAGGAGAGAATCAGTGAGAAGGGGATCAGATATTTTCTGAAAAACAATTCCATTTAGCTTTCTCTCAATGGATTTCCTTTGTGACAAGAAATTATGAAAAATGCTTTCAGGAAACGTCTTCTTAATTAGTCTCTTTTACTATTGATCTGTGGAAATAACTTGAGAGCAGATACGATCAGTGCTAAGCATTATCGAATATTAATTTTTGAACAGTCTAAGAATTAATCTAGTGAAATTTGAAGTTTTCATTCAGTTACTTAACTTTGAAACTGGTTCAGAGGAAAAATGCGATCAGATGGAACTGAGGGATAAAAATATTTTATAAAAATAAAATTTTGGAAAGAAAATTCTAAAAAAAATATTTTTTTTTTAAATAAAAAAATATAAAAAAAATTTATTAAAAAATTTAAATAATTTTAAAAAATTTTTATATTTTTTTTTTTTTTAATTTTTCTTAAATTTAAATTTAAAATATCCTTTTCGTCATGATATGTATTTGTTTGGTTTTTCATCTTGATATGTATGTTGATTTATTTTTTTTAATATTTTAAAATATATATGTTTTAAAACTACATTTTTTTTAATTTTAATAATAATTTGAAAAAATACATCAAAAATTTTTTGAAAAATATTTTAAGTAAATTTAATATATAATTTTTAAATTGTTGGTTGCTAATTTTACCAGCTACTGAATATTATTTTTAATATATTTTTTTATTTTAACACAAGAGAACTGTTTTTTGAAAGGTTGGTAACTCCATTTTAGGTTAAAAATAATAATTTTTTCTTCTCTTTTATTTACATTAATAAAATTTATTTAAAATAGTTTTTTTTGTTTTTGTTTTTGTATACACAGCTGTTTTTTTGTGAGTGTAATAATTTTAGTTTTTTTTCAATAATAATAATAATTGTGTCTCTCTAACATTTACATTTAATATAACTTTTTTATAACTTTTTTATAATTTTTTTTTATAATATTTTTTTTATAAATTTTCAGTTTCTTTTTAAATATAATATTTATTCGAATAACATTGATATATTTTATGTAATATTTTTTGTATAACTTTTTTATATTTTTTATAATTTTTTTATAATTTTTTATAATTTTTTTTATAATTTAATTGATTTTCAATAACAGTTTTTTTCATAATTTTAGGATTTTTCTTCTTTTGATATGTATTTTTGTTTTTTTCTACTTGATTAATTGATTTTTTATTAATTTTGTTATAAATATTTTGTTTAGGTACTTTTAACTCTTTTTTGATATTTTTAAAAGGTTTTAGCTTTTTTTTATTATTTTTATTTTTTTAATTTTTCCCGATTTTAATTTTTTTAGTTTTGAGATTCTTTAAACCTCCTTTAAAAAAGTAATAATAAATATCCTTTCACTGAGCTTTCATTCTTAAGCCATTTTTATTAAAAAAAGCTTTTCCTTTGTTTTATAAAAATAACTTTTATTTAATTTCTATTCATAACTTTCAAAAGCTTTCTCGTATTTAGGTCTTCTCCTTTTTTTGGTTTTTAAATAATTAATATTTTTTTAAATTAATAATAAAATTTAAATAGTTTTCCATTTATTGATATGTATCGTTTTTTGGTTTTTATGTCTTTAATTAAGTCTACATTCATAAGGAAAAAATATTTTGTTATCACGACATTTAGAGGTTAGAAAAATCTTAAAGTTTTTTTTTTATAAAATTTATAATAAATTATAGAACTTTAAAAATTTATTAATTAAAAGAGTATTTTTTATTATGAAACAACAATTTGAGAACTTTTTAAAAATTACCAACATAAAGCTTTAATAAGCTTTTTAATAAAATTAAGCTTAAATTGGCTAAAAGCTTTTTTAAAATCTGTTAAAACAGTCAATTAATTCATTTAATGTAATAAATTCATTTAACACAAAAAGCTTTTTCTATAAAAGCTTTTCTTAACAAAAAAATAACTTTCATAGAAAAAATATCATAAAAGCTTTTTTAAGAAATCCATGATATTACAAAAAATAATAATCCCATTTATTCATTTAATCTAATGAGTTCATTAAAAATAGTAGACATTTTCTTTAAAAGCTTTACTTTTCTTTAAGCTTTTTCTTAATATATAATAATAAACTTAAAAAAAAATACTTTTATATTTGAAGCTTTTATTTCAATAGCTTTATGTTTGCTATAAAGTTTCTAAAATCCTTAATTTAAATTAAAAATTCTAAAAGCTTTTTATTAAAAATCCTTTTAAAAAAAGCTAATAATTCAATTTATTAATTTGATGTTATAAACTCATTCAATATTGAAAGCTTTTTCTTAAAAGCTCTCTTTAAAAATTAAATGTATGAATGAATAAAAACATTGAAAGCTTTTTCCTGCAATAAGATAATGTAAAACTTTTTAAAAGTTTTTCTTAATAAAAGCTTATTTTTGAAAGCTTAAAGTTTTTTTTTTAAATATTTAAAACTTAATATTCATGTTAAGGATTAAAAAGCTTTCCATATATTTTTTAAGCATTTTGTTTAAAGCTTTATGTTTAATATAAATTATTTAAAGCTTTTTCTTACTTGTTACAAATATTAAAAGGACATTGTGAAAGCTTTACACACTTTTAAGGAAACTTATTAAAAGTATATAAAGCTTTTTCTTTCAGAGCTTAAATATCAATAAAAAGTTTTAAAAAGCTTAACAGGAGTCTTTAAAACATTTTGTTTAAAAGTTTTGCTTTAAAAGCTTTAAGTTAAATAAAACGTATTTAAAGCATTATTTTCAAAAAAAATTTTAAACGTTTTAAAAGCTTTTGTGTCTTAAAATTAATTTGTAAGTGTTATATATAAAGAACTTTAATAAAATAAAACAGAATTTTCACTTAAATTTTTAGAGTTCACAATTTCATTTAAAAGCAAAAAGCTTTATTAAAGTAATACGAAATAAAAGTTCTAGAAAAAATTTGAAAGCTTTATTAAAGTTTTTTTGCTACAATTTTTTTTAACTTTAATATGAAATAAAGCTTTTTGTAGTCGTTTCAATTTTTTAACTTTTTTGGGTAATTTGTGGTTGTTCTCAAGTTTCGTTTTTCAAAAGCTTTTATGATGTTGAGAAAGCTTTATTTTTGTTTTTAATAAGGGTCAGCTTTTAGTACTCTTTTAAATAAGAAATTTTTTGTTAAAAAAAATAATTATAAAAAATTTATATTTTAAAAAGCTTGAATATTAAGAGCTTTTAAAAGAGCTTTTTTGTATGTAGGAAACCTTTGTTTCTGTGTTTTTATTAATAGAAAATAAAATAAATCCATTTTCACTTTCATGCAGAGATTTTTTCGTTTGTTTTGAGATTTTTTTTGGGTGATTTTATTTATTTTTAATTTTATTATTATTATTTTTTTAATTTATTTTTTTTTTTTCAATTTTAACAACATTTAAAATATTTGTCAAAAAAAATTTTGTTTTTTAAAAAAATCCTTATTGTTTTAATAAGTTTAAGTTTAAATTTGATATGTAAGTGATATTTTGTTATATAAACTAAGTTGATTAAATTTTTAATTAAGTTAATGCAACATTTAATAGGTTTCATGTTGTCGTTTAATATTTAGCAACAAATATTTGCCAGAACTTAAATACTAAATATCATTGATATGTATTTTTGTTTGTTTAATATAATTTTAATAAAATAGTTTTTTTTTAATAAAAATTTTTCTTGGGGAAAATTTGAAAAAAAGAGAATTTTTTAAGAGAATTTTTTTTTAAGTTTTAAAATTTTAAGGGAATTTTTTTTCTTAGGAAATCCCCAGTTTCTTGCTTAATAACTAGTTTTGTAACATTTTTTTAGTTTAATAATATATATTTTTTAATTATTTATTTGTTTTTGTTTTTGTAACAATTATCATAGATACGGCATTGCTATTCCTCTCTCTTTTGCTTGTTGTTTTACTTTTAAAGAGAACATTTTGATGGTTAAACTGTTTCTCTTTAAAATGGGAGTGTGTGTAAAAATTCTTCTCTTTTGCAGTTTTTTTTTTAACAAAAATTATAATAATTTAATTATTTTATTTAATATTTATTTTTTTTTTCAATTTAATAATAATTTTTAGCTGCAGGGCTTTAAGGGGGATTTTTTGTCTCTAAAACTATTTTTTTATTTTTTTATTAATTTTTATAAATTTTCCTTTTTATATATAATTAATTTTTTATATATAATTTGGAAGGTTTAGTACTGATAGCTTTTTTATATATATTTGTTTTTATCCTTTAATTTCTTAAGATAAAATTGCGTGAGATACTTTTCTGTTTGTTGGGTAATTTCAAAACGAAAATACACTTAGAGAAAAAAATTCTTTAAGCAGGAAATTGTTGACAAAAACTAAACAGATTTTTTTCTAAATTTTAAAAACTCTTAAAAATATTGGGATTATTTTTTTTAATATTTTTTATATTTTTTCTAAAACATTTTTTGTTCATTGTTCTAGCCGATCCTGCTTCCGCATTTTAATAAAATTTACACATTTTTCTTAAAAACTGTAATTGATCTTTTTTTATGTTTCTGATTTTATTTCAAAATTTTTTTAATAAAAAAATTAAATTTTTAATTAAAAAATTAAAAATTAAACTAAAATTTAGAAGCTTTTTTAGAGAGCGGCAAGAAAATGTTTTTGTTTTTCTTTAATTTTAATTAATTTTTTTGTATTTTTTTTTATTTTTTTTATAAAAAAATAAATAAAATTGTGAAATTTAAATACAAATTTTTTAAAAATATTTTTAAACTTAAAAAAACTCATATTATTGCTCTAAGAAAAAAAGTATAATTTCTCTTTTCATATTTAATCTCTCCCACTGATAAGTTTTATTTTTTAATAATAATTTTCATAGGGAGTTCCTAAATATGAATAGAAACTGGGATTGATGGGTAAAGAATGTGCATAATAAAATCCAGAAGCCGGATCTGGTGCTACTCAATCTAAGAAACCGGTATTAACTAATTTTTCCAAAAAGAATTTTACATCACCTAATTCGGAGTCTTTAATGCCCAACGATTTTAACATGCCTAAATCACCATTTTCCACAGCCATGAATACCGAACGTAAATGTTCCAAATCAGAGCTAAAAAGAAAGAAAATTAATTAAAATATTAAAATGTAATTTTACATTATTTTAAAAGCCCTAAAGTAGGCTTTAAATCTTAATAGAAATATATTGTTTTACAGTAATTTGAATTTTATTCATTTTTTTTAAGTAAAGGAAGCCCTAAAATATGCTTCAAAACATCCTAAAAATATGCTGTGAAATTTAATTATTATTATTGATAAATAATTTATTTAATCCTTCTCTTTAGTAAAGGGATGCCCAAAAATATGCTTTAAAAATTACCTAAAACATTCTTTAGAACCAAATTATAAAATGTTTACCTTCAATTTCATTTTCAACCCTAAAATTATGCTCTCAATATTATTTTTTATGTAGAAAATATGCTATTCTATTAAATTATTTGATATCCCTTTGATTATGCTTCAAAATTTTAAATCATCATGTTTCTTTCTAATTTAATGTCCAATTTAATATTTTTAATTGATTTTTATCCTCCATAAATTTGTCTAATTTCTCATCATTCTTCGTACCTTGAACTTTTATTTAATTACTTTTATTTTTATTACTCTTTCTCTCTCTCTATTCTCTTTTCTCTAAATAATATGTCAATTTCCTTGGGGGTCATTATTTTGATATTTAAAACACGTTATTTTATTGTCAAATACCTGCATTTATTCTGCAAAATATTGCAATTATTTTCTTTTACATTTTTTGCACTAAAACTTGTTCTCGTCGTCATGAATTAATTAATTTTTTATTGAAAATAAATATTGAAAAATCTCCTCCGGCCATATAAACGAGAGTGGAAAAAGTTTCAAATTACAAAATGTATTTTTACTGCATTTTTAATGCAGCAACTTTAATTAGACAATAAAGAGTTATGATGCATACTTTTATGAGTAATTTTTTTGAAAATTTGTGTTTTTGAAGGATTTTACTCTTTATAACATATTTTTTAATAATTTAATAATTTTAATAATTTACTTTCTGAAAAATTTTTTTCCATAATTTCCTTTCTAGAGTTAATTTTGTTAAAATTTCCTTTTTAAAGTAAATTTTGTCCAAATTTCCTTTTTAGAGAAAATTTTGACAAAATTTCCTTTTTAGAGTAAATTTTTGTCAAAACTTCCTTTTTAAAGTAAATTTTATCAAAATTTCCTTTTTAGAGTAAATTTTGTCAAAACTTCCTTTTTAAAGTAAATTTTGTCAAAATTTCCTTTTTAGAGTAAATTTTGTCAAAATTTCCTTTTTAGAGTAAATTTTGTAAAAATTCCTTTTTAGAGTAAATTTTTTCAAAATTTCCTTTTTAGAGTAAATTTTTCAAAATTTCCTTTTTAGAGTAAATTTTGTCAAAATTTCCTTTTTAGAGTAAATTTTGTCAAAATTTTCTTTTTAGAGTAAATTTTGTCCAAATTTCCTTTTTGGAGTAAATTTTGTTAAAAATTCTTTTTTAGAGTAAATTTTGTTAAAATTTCCTTCGAAGAGTAAATTTTGTTAAAATTTACTTTTTAGAGTAAATTTTGTCCAAATTTCCTTTTTAGAGGCAAATTTTGTCCAAATTTCCTTTTTGGAGTAAATTTTGTTAAAAATTCCTTTTTAGAGTAAATTTTGTTAAAATTTCCTTTAAGAGTAATTTTGTTAAAATTTCCTTTTAAGAGTAAATTTTGTTAAAATTTCCTTTTTAGAGTAAATTTTATCCAATTTTCCTTTTAGAGTAAATTTTGTCCAAATTTCCTTTTTAGAGTAAATTTTGTCAAAATTTCCTTTTTAGAGTAAATTTTGTCAAAACTTCTTTTTTAGAGTAAATTTTGTCGAAATTTCCTTTTTAGAGTAAATTTTGTCAAAATTTCCTTTTTAGAGTAAATTTTGTCAAAATTTCCTTTTTAGAGTAAATTTTGGTAAAATTTCCTTTTTAGAGTAAATTTTGTCAAAATTTCCTTTTTAGACTAAATTTTGTTAAAATTTCCTTTGAAGAGTAAATTTTGTTAAAAATTTACTTTTTTGAGTAAATTTTGTCCAAATTTCCCTTTTGGAGTAAATTTTGTAAAAATTTCTTTTTTAGATTAAATTTTCCTTTTTATTTTAAATTTTGACAAAATTTCCTTTTTAGAGTAAATTTTGTCCAAATTTCCTTTTTAGAGTAAATTTTGTCCAAATTTCCTTTTTAGAGTAAATTTTGTCAAAATTTCCTTTTTAGAGTAAATTTTGTCAAAATTTCCTTTTAGAGTAAATTTTGTCAAAATTTCCTTTTTAGAGTAAATTTTGTCCAAATTTCCTTTTTAGAGTAAATTTTGTCCAAATTTCCTTTTTAGAGTAAATTTTGTCCAAATTTCCTTTTGAGAGTAAATTTTGTCCAAATTTCCTTTTTAGAGTAAATTTTGTCCAAATTTCCCTTTTAGAGTAAATTTTTTCAAAATTTCCCTTTTAGAGTAAATTTTGTCCAAATTTCCCTTTTAGAGTAAATTTTTTCAAAATTTCCCTTTTAGAGTAAATTTTGTCAAAATTTCCTTTTTAGAGGAAATTTTGTCCAAATTTCCTTTTTAGAATAAATTTTGTCAAAATTTCCTTTTTAGAGTAAATTTTGTCAAAATTTCCTTTTTGGAGTAAATTTTGTCCAAATTTCCTTTTTAGAGTAAATTTTGTCAAAATTTCCTTTTTATTTTAAATTTTGACAAAATTTCCTTTTTAGAGTAAATTTTGTCCAAATTTCCTTCTTAGAGTAAATTTTGTAAAAATTTCCTTTTTTAGAGTAAATTTTGTAAAAATTTCCTTTTTAGAGTAAATTTGTAAAAATTTCCTTTTTAGAGTAAATTTTGTCAAAATTTTCTTTTTAGAGTAAATTTTGTCAAAATTTCGTTTTAAGGTAAATTTTGTAACAATTTCTTTTTTAGATTAAATTTTCCTTTTTATTTTAAATTTTGTCCAAATTTCCTTTTTAGAGTAAATTTTGTCAAAATTTCCTTTTTATTTTAAATTTTGACAAAATTTCCCTTTTTAGAGTAAATTTTGTCAAAATTTCCTTTTAGAGTAAATTTTGTCAAAATTTCCTTTTTAGAGTAAATTTTGTCCAAATTTCCTTTTTAGAGTAAATTTTGTCCAAATTTCCTTTTAGAGTAAATTTTGTCCAAATTTCCTTTTGAGAGTAAATTTTGTCCAAATTTCCTTTTTAGAGTAAATTTTGTCCAAATTTCCCTTTTAGAGTAAATTTTTTTCAAAATTTCCCTTTTAGAGTAAATTTTGTCCAAATTTCCCTTTTAGAGTAAATTTTTTCAAAATTTCCCTTTTAGAGTAAATTTTGTCAAAATTTCCTTTTTAGAGGAAATTTTGTCCAAATTTCCTTTTTAGAATAAATTTGTCAAAATTTCCTTTTTAGAGTAAATTTTGTCAAAATTTCCTTTTTGAAGTAAATTTTGTCAAATTTCCTTTTTGAAGTAAATTTTTGTCCAAATTTCCTTTTTAGAGTAAATTTGTTCAAAATTTCCTTTTTATTTTAAATTTGGACAAAATTTCCTTTTTAGAGTAAATTTTGTCCAAATTTCCTTCTTAGAGTAAATTTTGTAAAATTTCCTTTTTTAGAGTAAATTTTGTAAAAATTTCCTTTTTTAGAGTAAATTTGTAAAAATTTCCTTTTTGGAGTAATTTTGTAAAATTTCTTTTTTAGATTAAATTTTCCTTTTTATTTTAAATTTGACAAAATTTCCTTTTTAGAGTACATTTGTCAAAATTTCCTTTTTAGAGTAAATTTTGTCAAAATTTCCTTTTTAGAGTAAATTTTGTCAAAATTTCCTTTTTAGAGTAAATTTTGTCAAAATTTCCTTTTTAGAGTAAATTTTGTCAAAATTTCCTTTTTTAGGGTAAATTTTGTCAAAATTTCCTTTTAGAGTAAATTTTGTCAAAATTTCATTTTAGAGTAAATTTTGTCAAAATTTCCTTTTTAGAGTAAATTTGGTAAAATATCATTTTAGAGTAAATTTTGTTAAAATTTCATTTTTAGAATAAATTTTGTTAAAATTTCCTTTTTAGAGTAAATTTTGTCCAAATTTCCTTTTAGAGTAAATTTTGTCAAAATTTCCTTTTTAGAGGAAATTTTGTCAAAATTTCCTTTTTAGAGGAAATTTTGTCCAAATTTCCTTTTTAGAGGAAATTTTGTCCAAATTTCCTTTTTAGAGTAAATTTTGTCCAAATTTCCTTTTTAGAGAAAATCTTGTCCAAATTTCCTTTTTAGAGTAAATTTTGTCCAAATTCCTTTTTTAGAGTAAATTTTGTCAAAAATTCCTTTTTAGAGTAAATTTTGTCCAAATTTCCTTTTTTAGAGTAAATTTTGTCAAAAATTCCTTTTTAAAGTAAATTTTGTCCAAATTTCCTTTTTAGAGTAAATTTTGTCCAAATTTCCTTTTTAGAGTAAATTTTGTCAAAATTTCCTTTTTAGAGTAAATTTTGTCAAAACTTCTTTTTTAGAGTAAATTTTGTCGAAATTTCCTTTTTAGAGTAAATTTTGTCAAAATTTCCTTTTTAGAGTAAATTTTGTCAAAATTTCCTTTTTAGAGTAAATTTTGTAAAATTTCCTTTTTAGAGTAAATTTTGTCAAAATTTCCTTTTTAGACTAAATTTTGTTAAAATTTCCTTTGAAGAGTAAATTTTGTTAAAATTTACTTTTTGAGTAAATTTTGTCCAAATTTCCTTTTTGGAGTAAATTTTGTAAAAATTTCTTTTTTAGATTAAATTTTCCTTTTTATTTTAAATTTTGACAAAATTTCCTTTTTAGAGTAAATTTTGTCCAAATTTCCTTTTTAGAGTAAATTTTGTCCAAATTTCCTTTTTAGAGTAAATTTTGTCAAAATTTCCTTTTTAGAGTAAATTTTGTCAAAATTTCCTTTTAGAGTAAATTTTGTCAAAATTTCCTTTTTAGAGTAAATTTTGTCCAAATTTCCTTTTTAGAGTAAATTTTGTCCAAATTTCCTTTTTAGAGTAAATTTTGTCCAAATTTCCTTTTGAGAGTAAATTTTGTCCAAATTTCCTTTTTAGAGTAAATTTTGTCCAAATTTCCCTTTAGAGTAAATTTTTTCAAAATTCCCTTTTAGAGTAAATTTTGTCCAAATTTCCCTTTTAGAGTAAATTTTTTCAAAATTTCCTTTTAGAGTAAATTTTGTCAAAATTTCCTTTTTAGAGGAAATTTTGTCCAAATTTCCTTTTTAGAATAAATTTTGTCAAAATTTCCTTTTTAGAGTAAATTTTGTCAAAATTTCCTTTTTGGAGTAAATTTTGTCCAAATTTCCTTTTTAGAGTAAATTTTGTCAAAATTTCCTTTTTATTTTAAATTTTGACAAAATTTCCTTTTTAGAGTAAATTTTGTCCAAATTTCCTTCTTAGAGTAAATTTTGTAAAAATTTCCTTTTTAGAGTAAATTTTGTAAAAATTTCCTTTTTTAGAGTAAATTTTGTAAAATTTCCTTTTTAGAGTAAATTTTGTCAAAATTTCTTTTTAGAGTAAATTTTGTCAAAATTTCGTTTTAAGGTAAATTTTGTAACAATTTCTTTTTTAGATTAAATTTTCCTTTTTATTTAAATTTTGTCCAAATTTCCTTTTTAGAGTAAATTTTGTCAAAATTTCCTTTTTTAAAAATTTTTGAAAATTTCCTTTTTAGAGTAAATTTTGTCAAATTTCCTTTTAGAGTAAATTTTGTCAAAATTTCCTTTTTAGAGTAAATTTTGTCCAAAATTTCCTTTTTAGAGTAAATTTTGTCCAAATTTCCTTTTTAGAGTAAATTTTGTCCAAATTTCCTTTTGAGAGTAAATTTTGTCCAAATTTCCTTTTTAGAGTAAATTTTGTCCAAATTTCCCTTTTTAGAGTAAATTTTTTCAAAATTTCCCTTTTAGAGTAAATTTTGTCCAAATTTCCTTTTAGAGTAAATTTTTCAAAATTTTCCCTTTTAGAGTAAATTTTGTCAAAATTTCCTTTTTAGAGGTAAATTTTGTCCAAATTTCCTTTTTAGAGTAAATTTTGTCCAAAATTTCCTTTTTAGAGTAAATTTTGTCAAAATTTCCTTTTTGAAGTAAATTTTGTCCAAATTTCCTTTTTAGAGTAAATTTTGTCAAAATTTCCTTTTTTAGAGTAAATTTTGTCAAAATTTCCTTTTTAGAGTAAATTTTGTCCAAATTTCCTTTTAGAGTAAATTTTGTCAAAATTTCCTTTTTTAGAGTAAATTTTGTCAAAATTTCCTTTTTTAGAGTAAATTTGTAAAAATTTCCTTTTTAGAGTAAATTTTGTCAAAATTTCCTAAATTTTGTCCAATTTTTCCTTTTTTTAGAGTAAATTTACGCTGAGAAGAAATCATCTCAGACCTCATAATGTGTGTATATTATTATTGTTGTGAGTTTTATGTGCGTATACACTCGCGAAACGTATTAACTTCAAGAATTTTGTGATGAAGGGTTTGAAGATTCGGCATAACCGAATATAACATTCATTTCTTCTTTTTAAATTAAAATTTTTAAACAATTTTTTTTCTCCTTTTTTTCCATTTTATCCTTGAAATTCTATCTAAACACATTATTTTGTGTCCCTGAGTGTGTTTTGCGTGGAAATAAATTTTATTTAATTGTCCGCATAATAAATTAATCAGAATTTAATTAATGAAAAATTATGTGGTTTAAATTACAACAAAAAAAAGAATAGAATTTTCCAATAAAATTTAAATTAATTAAACTGCAATTTCAGGGTTTATTTTTGGAAAACGACTAAAATCAACATTAAAGAATTTTATTTTTTTTTCAAATATTTATCCAGTAAAAACATTTATTTCATTAAAAGAATTCTAATACTATTTAAGCAGCACAAATTTATATTATTTTCCATGTAAGAAACCAGGAAATGTAGATTTTAGTAAAAGTTTTAAGTTTTTTTTGTTTCACATGTTTCTCTTTTGGGGCGAAATTAAATATTTATGTAAATCCCAGAGAGAGAGAGAGAGACAGGGAGATAACATTTACACAAACAAAAGATATAAAATTTGAAAATAAGCTGATGGTGAATAAAGTTTTATTTAAGTAACATTCCCTCGAATATCACTAAAATAAGGATAATTCCAAAATCCCAAACTGAAACACAACAAAAACAAAATTATGCGATTAAAACAAAAATCTCTAACATTTTTCGGCCCCCAAAACTTAAATCTTTTTAAACAAAAAAATTTAAATCGGATTGTAATGTGGGAAAATTAAATATTAACATTCTCTTATTTTTTATTAGTTTTTAACCGGTGTGCTTTGGTGCACAAAAATTCTTCTCAGTCCCAGATCTCGAATGAAATTTCAGAATCTTAATATTCTCACTTCAATAGTTCATTAGATATCCAATAATCAATATTTGCTTTGTATTGGGGGGGAATACTCCTCCCCCTAGTGATGTCCATTTTACATTTTGTCCCATAAAGCAAATCCTTGAGAAAGTGATTGGGATCAAATTGAAGAACTCTCGCTGTGAAAGTTCTTGAAATATTCGATTATCAATATTTGTTTTGAATTGGAGGTGCCCTTTCCCCTTGTCCTATCCATCATAATATTTTGTTCAGTTAAAACGGATCCTTGAGAAAGTGATTTTAACCGAATTTGTGAACTCTCCCAGTTATGATACTTCAGATATTCTACAATCAATGTTTACTTTGTTTGTGGGGGGGGGTGGTTGTTACCCCTCTCCCTGGTCCTATCGGAATATTTTATAGCCTGTACAACTTTCGGCAATATTTCATTAGTTAAGCTGCCCATAAGTCCCAAACAAAATGATAAACAAACACAGATTCATTCATTATAGATGATAGAATGTTTATGTAAAATATGTATGTATGTATGTATCTGTGTGTGTTTTATAAACTCTTCTTCTTACTTACCGCATTAAATGTAAAGCTGCACCAAAATCCTCTATAGTCTGTGATTCACTTAATGCAATTGCCACTTTTTCAACTCCACCCAGAGGGGAGAGTGCATCTCTTGCTTTGCTACCGAATAGTTTTTCCAAATAGTTGGGTCCATGTGAAGCCAAAAGACTTTGCAAAAATGAAGCCGTTTCTTCAACAGGTGGCCGTTTAGCTGGAAGTGAGTAGAAGTGAAAGGAAGTAAAATATCAGAATTTTGTTAACCAGAAGAACAAAAGAAGATGACAGAAAAGTTTATGGTAATTTATGATTTTCTTTAATTTGTGTGTGTGTGTGTGTGTGTGTCTGTGCAATTTCTTATTGTCATGATTTATGGCCAGAATTTGATAATTTTTTTACATCATATGTAACCGCATTATTACACAAAAGTGAATTATTGACACAATGTTTACAGGAAAATAACTTTAGAAAGAAAATTTACTTTAAGAAAGAATTTAATTTTACTAGAATTTACACTACATTTACTTTAAAAGAAATATTTACATAAAATTTACTCTAAAATGTAAATTTACACGATATTAACTAGAAAAGTAATTTTCTAAAAACTCTCTCTAGGAAAAAAATTTTTAGGAAAATTTACCTTGAAAGTAAAATTTTTTTATAAAATTTTTAAGTATACATTAACTTAAAGTAAACTTACATGAAATTTTGTCAAAAATATTAATTAAAAAAAATTACTTTAAAATGTAAATTTACATGAAATTAAATTCGTACAAAATTTCGAAAAATTTACATGCAGTTCGCTCATTAAAGTAAATTTCCACAAAATTTACTCTTAAAAATAATATTAAAAATAGTTAATTTACATAAGAAACAAATTTACACAGAAATTTTCTTAAAAACGAAATTTACAACAACAATTCTCTTGAAAAAATCATAAGAAAAAATTAGCTTCAAAATAAATTTTGAAAATTGACTTGAAATTTACTTAAATGTAAATTTACATAAACTTGCCACCCTTAAACATAAATGTTGTGTAAATTTATTCTTTCGAGTAAATTTACTCTTTACTTTGAAATTTTCTTTAAATTTACTTTTTGAAGGAATCATTGGTGTAAATTTCATGTAAATTTACTCATTCGAATAAATTTTGTTTAAATTTACTTTTCCTTGGTAAATTTCGTTTAAATTTATACACCCGAATAAATTGCATGTTAATTTACTCTTTCGAGAAAATTTTGTGTAAATTTACTTTTTACAGTAAATATTTGTAATTTTACTCTTTAGAGTAAATATTTTGTATATTTTGTGTAAAATATCCATTTTTGTGTAAATTTACTCCTAAAAGAAAATTTTGTATAAATTTACTCCTTAAAAAGTAAATTTAGTGTAAATTTACTTCAAAAAGCAAATTTTGTGTAATTTAAGCTTTAAAGGAAATTTTGTGTAAATTTACTTCAAAAATCAAATTTTGTGTAAATTTAAGCTTTAAAGGAAATTTTGTGTAAATTTACTTCTAAAAGCAAATTTTGTGTAGATTTACTCCTAAAACAAATATTGTGTAAATTTACTCCTAAAAGAAAATTTTGTGTACATTTAAGTCTCAAAGCAAATTTTGTGTAAATTTAAGCTTTAAAGGAAATTTTGTGTAAATTTACTCCAAAAAGCCAATTTTGTGCAAATTAACTACTAAAAGTAAATTTTGTGTAAATTTACTCCTAAAAGCAAATTTTGTGTAGATTTACTGCTAAAAGCATATCTTGTGTAAATTTACTCCTAAAAACAAATTTTGTGTAAATTTACTCCTAAAAGCAAACTTTGTGTAAATTTACTCCTAAAAGCAAAATTTTTTGTACATTTAAGTCTCAAAACAAATTTTAGGTAAATTTACTATTAAAAGTAAATTTTGTGTAGATTTACCCCTAAAAACAAATATTGTGTAAATTTACTCCTAAAAGCAAATTTTGTTAAAATTTACTCCTAAAAACAAATTTTGTGTAAATTTACTTCTAAAAGCAAATTTTGTGTAAATTGAAACCTAAAACAAATTTTGTGTAAATTTACTCTCTAAAGCAAATTTTGTGTACATTTAAGTCTCGAATTAAATTTTGTGTAAATTTACTACTAAAAGTAAATTTTGTGTAGATTTTCTTCTAAAAGAAAATTTTGTGTAAATTTACTCCTCAAAGCAAATTTTGTTAAAATTTACTCCTAAAAACAAATAATGTGTAAATTTACTCCTTAAAGCAAACTTTGTGTAAATTTAAGCCTCAAGGCAAATTTTAGGTAAATTTAATACTAAAAGTAAATTTTGTGTTGATTACTTCTAAAAGCAAATTTTGTAAATTTACTCCTAAAACAAATTTTGTGTAAATTTACTCCTAAAGCAAATTTTGTTTCATTTATTCTCAAAGCAAATTTGTGTAAATTTACTCCTAAAAGCAAATTTTGTTGTAAATTTACTTTAAAAGCAAATTTTGTGTACTTTTAAGTCTCAAAGCAAATTTTGTGTAAATTTACTACTAAAAGTAAATTTGTGTAGATTTACTCCTAAAAAAATATGTGTAAATTTACTCCTAGAAATAAATTTATGTGTAAATTTTAAGTAAATATTTGAAAATTTACTTTTCTAGAAGAAAATTTTATGTAATTTATTTTTAGAACAATTTATGGTGTAAATTTACATTTTCTATAAATTAAGCGTAAATCAAATATCTTATTAATTTTGTGGCACAAGTTGATTGAAAAAAATTACCATAAATTTTTTGTGTAATTTTACACTGTTATCTAAAACAATAAAAATTCTAATCAAATTTTTTTAACTAAAACCAAATAATAGAAAATCTTCCGGCGTAATCAAATATGAACAGAATACAAAAGAGACAATAAAACTAAAAAGAACATAAATTAAATTTGTATCCCGCATTGTACTCCTTTTTTATTATGTTGATATTTTCCTCTTTTTCTGCCTTTAAGCAATAATTTAATTTAATTGAATGCATTTTTTTTTGCCATAAAATCTAGTTCTTATGGCACAACAACAATAATTTGTAAAATATTTTTCTTCTTTTTTGCTAATTTTTATTATATTTATTAGTTTAAGTCATTTTTGTTGTTGTCTGATTTTTGTTGGTCAATAAATAAATTATTTCATTCAATAGAGAAAAGGACTAGAGGACTTGAGCCTTAGAGCTCTTTTTTGCTCATACATTTTACTATACAGTTGTTTACACTTTAATAGTTGATGTTCTTGAGGATTTTCCAACAATTGAGTTAAGTCATTTTTACCACAATTTCATACATAAACATTAGATTTTATGATCCTGTAATCCAATATAAATTGCACTTAACTACATAAAATAGGGAAAGGCTTCAATTCAGGACTCAACTCATTCGATTATAAACTACAGTTTAGTGGTCAAACGGAAAATTGTTAACAATGACAAACGAACAGAGAGTGACAGAGAGGAAGGACGGACGGACGAAAGTTAAATCTTTTGTCATTAATAGTCAGAGAGAGAGAGAAGGCAGACGGCGAGGGGGAGGTAGAAAAAAATTGGCTAAATAAAGAGCCACAATGTATTTTGTGGGTGTTTATTGTTTATGTGTATTCTTACTCAAGTATTGTAGGAGTGTAACTGTGTGCGTGTGTGTGTGCTTAAGTCAACACAACACACATCAAATTTTATATGAAGAGAATTAAGTTAAAAGCAAAATTGTTCTGGAGGCTAAATAAACATTAATTTGTCTGTTTAAGACACAATTTCTGGAAAATATGTCCAAAAACATATTAAAAGCATTTTATACCCAACACACAAATAATTTCAAATAATTGTTATAAAAGGATATAAATTTGTGATGGTCATTTTTCCTACAAAATTAAATTGTCAAGGAAATTTTTTTTCTTTACAAAAATGATAATTTCGTGAAAAGGAGAAAAATTCATTTTAGGCACTTGAAAAGTATAAAAAATCAATTATCGTCTTTTGCTAGCAAAGTACTTTTGTTATAAATATTATTTGGGATTTTAAATATAAAACGAGCAGTAAATGGGATTTTGTCAATAAAAATTTTAAAATACTTTAGATTTTATT
This sequence comes from Cochliomyia hominivorax, assembly GCA_004302925.2. Taxonomy (NCBI): domain Eukaryota; kingdom Metazoa; phylum Arthropoda; class Insecta; order Diptera; family Calliphoridae; genus Cochliomyia; species Cochliomyia hominivorax. Next base: position 34,542 of record PYHX02000244.1, on the reverse strand, counting down.
ATTTATTATTAACTAAAAAGAGAAAAATATGTGTAAATTTACACATAAAATTAAAAAAAACAAACGTAGTGAGCTTAATTCTTAAGTTTACATTCAATTGTAAATTTACTTAAATTTGCTTTTTAGAGTTAATTTTGCATAATTTTACGTTTTAGAGTAAATTTACATAAATTCACATTATAAGGTAAATTTTGTGTAAATTACATTTAGCGTAAATTGTCGGTGTAAATATTACATTTACATTTCTTGTAAATTACTTTCTACAGAAATGTTAATGTAAATATCCGTTTTTGAGGTAAAATCGTCGGAAATTTTCTTTTCTTGAGAAAAATACGAATCAAACGACTACTTTCTTTGGAGTAAATTTTCGTTCAAAATTACTTTCAGAAAAAATATCGTGTAAAATTTATTTTTTACAGAAAATATCGTGTAATTATACTTTTTAGCGTAAATTTCGGATAATTTTACTTTTAGAGTAAATTTTGTGTAATTTACTTTTATGCGTCAATTTCCGTGAATTTCCTTTTTAACCCGAGTAATTTTGTGTAATTTACTTTTTTAGGCCGGTAAAATTTCGTGAATTTTACTTTTTAGAGTAAACCTTTTGGTATTTTACTTTTAGCGTAAATTTTGTGTAATTTTACTTTTTAGAGTAAATTTGTGAAATTTTTACTTTTTAGCGTCAATTTCGTGTAATTTTACTTTTTAGAGTAAATTTTTGTGTAATTTTACCTTTTAGAGTAAATTTCGTATAATTTACTTTTTAGAGTAATTTTGTGTAATTTTTACTTTTTAGAGTAATTTCGTGTAATTTGACATTTCAGAGTAAATTTCGTGAATTTTTACTTTTTGGGTAAATTTCGTGTAATTTTACATTTAAGAGAAATTTCGCTTAATTTACTTTTAATAGAAAATTTCGTGTAAATTTACCTTTAGACAAAATTTCGTGTAAATTCACTTTTTCAAGAAATTTTTCATTTGAATAAAATAAAATTAGTTTCTTTTTTGTAAATTTTGGGGTAAATTTTACACAAATTTATTTACAATCGAAAATTTCGTGAGTTTTTTCCAAAATTGTTTCTCATCTTGAACAACTTTAAAACTGCCCACGAACTTCCAATTATTGACGAATAAATACTCAAATCATTGCTAAATAGTTCTTTTCCCTCAAACATAAACTTTTCAACTTGAAATTGTGTGTAAATATCGATCTGATGGCAATTTGATTTCATTAAAAAAAATTGTAATTGAATTTTGGAAATTCAAAAGGAAAATTTAATTGAAACTTAAAGTAAATTTAAATTCTCAGAAGTTTAGACACACATACACACACATATGCTTCTGTAATAGGAAAGGTCAAGTTTTGTATTAAACTTTGTAAACCTGAAAAAAGGCAAAAAATACACAAAATTTCATTAAACAAGAGAAAAGAACGAAATTTAAATTTACAAGAATAAAGCAGCAGCAACAACAACAACAACAACTAACAATTTAGAGAAGTTTAAATGAAAACAAAAACTTTCAAAACACACACACACAATTGCATTAAACAAATACAGCAAAACACATACAACCCACAATGAATCACACAATTGCAATTTATCCACAAACATTCAACCACACAGGAACTCAATGTTATAAACAATAAATGAGTAAAACAAAGGGGAAGAGAAACAATTGAAACAAGAGAAGAACTAATCAATTTAGTTGTGTGTTTTTTTTTTCTTAAGTGCGTTTTCTTTTTGCCTAAAGTTATGCAACAGTTTTTTTTATTTTTGTTTCTTTCATTCTTATCAAAACCAATTCAAATGAAGAACTTTTTACGACTTTGAATTGTTGTAGTAACAAACACACTTACATCATACACAACACACACACAACACACACACTCACACATTTCAACTAAAAATGAAAACCAAATAATGAACAAAGTTTAATACTGAGTTTTGCTTTAGAAGAAACCAATAGAAATTCCAAAGGAACAGCACAGTGGGTTGAGTTAAGTATAAATATTTAAAACAATTTCTATACTCTCCACCACCATTAAAGAGGGTATATTAAATTTGTTATGCCTTGTGTAACGCTAAGGAGGGATCATGGTAGACCTCATATATATATTCCTGCATTAAATCTAAATTTGAGTCGAGTTATTTTCGCCTGAATATTTTTTATACTCCTGAGAAGTTTCTTACTTTAAAACCAGCAAAATTGGTCAATTAGAAATCGACAAAGTAGAAGAAATACTGCCAAGATATAAAGCTATATGTACTCATTATCATTGCAAAATTGTCAAATCGGTTCAGTACCGAAAAAGTTATATACAAAGCATAACTAATTTTATAACTCATTAAGTATTCAAAAAAAAAAAAAAAAAAAACTTTCATATATTGTTTACGTATGTGAGTGTATGTTGAGTGTGTACATACGAAACATAATGTATTAACTTCACACACACTTGTGGTGGAGGATATTGAAGATGGCGCATAGTCGAATAAAACATTTCTTACATGTTTATTTCTTTATTCCCATTGTGCAAACAGTCACCCCTTTTGCATGTGTGTGTGTGTAAGTTCCAAACATAACAATTGTTGATTGTTTACTCTTCCATTCTGATGGATAAATTGAAGAGTGTACGATTGTTTAAGTGTGTGTGTGAATGTTTGTGTGTTTCTGTACATGTAAACTAAAAACATATAAAATTGTTGTTCAAAAATTAAGTTCTACATTTTTGCCATAAAGTTTAAAGTAGTTTTCTCCCTTTTTCCCCTCCCGTATTTGAAGAAACATTGATTAACCCCACAGAGATTCAGTATTTTCTTTTTAAAATGATCGAAAATTAAATTGAAATATTGAAAAAGATTTCTTTTATTGAAGATAAAATTTAAAATAAAATTTTGAAAAAAACTCTTTACAAATCAAAACTTTACTGTAAAAAATTAAATGTAAATTTACACAAATTTACTCTGATAAGTAAATTTACACAAAATTTACTGATAAGTAAATTTACACAAAATTTACTCTGATAAGTAAATTTACAAGTAAATTTACAAAATTTACTGAATAGTAAATTTACGCAAAATTTACTATGAATAGTAAATTTACGCAAAATTTACTATGAATAGTAAATTTACGCAAAATTTACTATGAATAGTAAATTTACGCAAAATTTACTATGAATAGTAAATTTACGCAAAATTTACTATGAATAGTAAATTTACGCAAAATTTACTATGAAAGTAAATTTACGCAAAATTTACTATGAAAGTAAATTTACGCAAAATTTACTATGAAAGTAAATTTACGCAAAATTTACTATGAAAGTAAATTTACGCAAAATTTACTCTGAAAAGTAAATTTACGCAAAATTTACTCTGAAAGTAAATTTACGCAAAATTTACTCTGAAAGTAAATTTACGCAAAATTTACTCTGAAAGTAAATTTACGCAAAATTTACTCTGAAAGTAATTTTACGCAAAATTTACTCTGAAAGTAATTTACGCAAAATTTACTATGAAAGTAATTTACGCAAAATTTACTATGAATAGTAAATTTACGCAAAATTTACTATGAATAGTAAATTTACGCAAAATTTACTATGAATAGTAAATTTACGCAAAATTTACTATGAATAGTAAATTTACGCAAAATTTACTATGAATAGTAAATTTACGCAAAATTTACTATGAATAGTAAATTTACGCAAAATTTACTATGAATAGTAAATTTACGCAAAATTTACTATGAATAGTAAATTTACGCAAAATTTACTATGAATAGTAAATTTACGCAAAATTTACTATGAATAGTAAATTTACGCAAAATTTACTATGAATAGTAAATTTACGCAAAATTTACTATGAATAGTAAATTTACGCAAAATTTACTATGAATAGTAAATTTACTATGAAAGTAAATTTACGCAAAATTTACTCTGAATAGTAAATTTACGCAAAATTTACTATGAATAGTAAATTTACGCAAAATTTACTATGAATAGTAAATTTACGCAAAATTTACTATGAATAGTAAATTTACGCAAAATTTACTATGAATAGTAAATTTACGCAAAATTTACTATGAATAGTAAATTTACGCAAAATTTACTATGAATAGTAAATTTACGCAAAATTTACTATGAATAGTAAATTTACGCAAAATTTACTATGAAAGTAAATTTACGCAAAATTTACTCTGAAAGTAAATTTACGCAAAATTTACTCTGAAAAGTAAATTTACGCAAAATTTACTCTGAAAAGTAAATTTACGCAAAATTTACTCTGAAAGTAAATTTACGCAAAATTTACTATGAAAGTAATTTTACGCAAAATTTACTATGAATAGTAAATTTACGCAAAATTTACTATGAAAGTAATTTACGCAAAATTTACTATGAATAGTAAATTTACGCAAAATTTACTATGAATAGTAAATTTACGCAAAATTTACTCTGAAAGTAAATTTACGCAAAATTTACTCTGAAAGTAATTTTACGCAAAATTTACTATGAAAGTAATTTTACGCAAAATTTACTATGAAAGTAATTTACGCAAAATTTACTATGAATAGTAAATTTACGCAAAATTTACTATGAATAGTAAATTTACGCAAAATTTACTATGAATAGTAAATTTACGCAAAATTTACTATGAATAGTAAATTTACGCAAAATTTACTATGAATAGTAAATTTACGCAAAATTTACTATGAATAGTAAATTTACGCAAAATTTACTATGAATAGTAAATTTACGCAAAATTTACTATGAATAGTAAATTTACGCAAAATTTACTATGAATAGTAAATTTACGCAAAATTTACTATGAATAGTAAATTTACGCAAAATTTACTATGAAAGTAAATTTACGCAAAATTTACTATGAATAGTAAATTTACGCAAAATTTACTATGAATAGTAAATTTACGCAAAATTTACTATGAATAGTAAATTTACGCAAAATTTACTATGAATAGTAAATTTACGCAAAATTTACTATGAAAGTAAATTTACGCAAAATTTACTATGAATAGTAAATTTACGCAAAATTTACTATGAATAGTAAATTTACGCAAAATTTACTATGAATAGTAAATTTACGCAAAATTTACTATGAATAGTAAATTTACGCAAAATTTACTATGAATAGTAAATTTACGCAAAATTTACTATGAATAGTAAATTTACGCAAAATTTACTATGAATAGTAAATTTACGCAAAATTTACTATGAATAGTAAATTTACGCAAAATTTACTATGAATAGTAAATTTACGCAAAATTTACTATGAATAGTAAATTTACGCAAAATTTACTATGAATAGTAAATTTACACAAAATTTACTATGAATAGTAAATTTACACAAAATTTACTATGAATAGTAAATTTACACAAAATTTACTATGAATAGTAAATTTACAAAATTTACTATGAATAGTAAATTTACACAAAATTTACTATGAATAGTAAATTTACACAAAATTTACTATGAATAGTAAATTTACACAAAATTTACTATGAATAGTAAATTTACACAAAATTTACTATGAATAGTAAATTTACACAAAATTTACTATGAATAGTAAATTTACACAAAATTTACTATGAATAGTAAATTTACACAAAATTTACTATGAATAGTAAATTTACACAAAATTTACTATGAATAGTAAATTTACACAAAATTTACTATGAATAGTAAATTTACACAAAATTTACTATGAATAGTAAATTTACACAAAATTTACTATGAATAGTAAATTTACACAAAATTTACTATGAATAGTAAATTTACACAAAATTTACTATGAATAGTAAATTTACACAAAATTTACTATGAATAGTAAATTTACGCAAAATTTACTATGAATAGTAAATTTACGCAAAATTTACTATGAATAGTAAATTTACGCAAAATTTACTATGAATAGTAAATTTACGCAAAATTTACTATGAATAGTAAATTTACGCAAAATTTACTATGAATAGTAAATTTACGCAAAATTTACTATGAATAGTAAATTTACGCAAAATTTACTATGAATAGTAAATTTACGCAAAATTTACTATGAATAGTAAATTTACGCAAAATTTACTATGAATAGTAAATTTACGCAAAATTTACTATGAATAGTAAATTTACGCAAAATTTACTATGAATAGTAAATTTACGCAAAATTTACTATGAATAGTAAATTTACGCAAAATTTACTATGAATAGTAAATTTACGCAAAATTTACTATGAATAGTAAATTTACGCAAAATTTACTATGAATAGTAAATTTACGCAAAATTTACTATGAATAGTAAATTTACGCAAAATTTACTATGAATAGTAAATTTACGCAAAATTTACTATGAAAGTAAATTTACGCAAAATTTACTATGAATAGTAAATTTACGCAAAATTTACTATGAAGTAAATTTACGCAAAATTTACTATGAATAGTAAATTTACGCAAAATTTACTATGAATGGTAAATTTACGCAAAATTTACTATGAATAGTAAATTTACGCAAAATTTACTATGAATAGTAAATTTACGCAAAATTTACTATGAATAGTAAATTTACGCAAAATTTACTATGAATAGTAAATTTACGCAAAATTTACTATGAATAGTAAATTTACGCAAAATTTACTATGAATAGTAAATTTACGCAAAATTTACTATGAATAGTAAATTTACGCAAAATTTACTATGAATAGTAAATTTACGCAAAATTTACTATGAATAGTAAATTTACGCAAAATTTACTATGAATAGTAAATTTACGCAAAATTTACTATGAATAGTAAATTTACGCAAAATTTACTATGAAAGTAAATTTACGCAAAATTTACTCTGAAAGTAAATTTACGCAAAATTTACTCTGAAAGTAAATTTACGCAAAATTTACTCTGAAAGTAAATTTACGCAAAATTTACTATGAAAGTAAATTTTACGCAAAATTTACTATGAAAGTAATTTACGCAAAATTTACTATGAATAGTAAATTTACGCAAAATTTACTATGAATAGTAATTTACGCAAAATTTACTATGAATAGTAAATTTACGCAAAATTTACTATGAATAGTAAATTTACGCAAAATTTACTATGAATAGTAAATTTACGCAAAATTTACTATGAATAGTAAATTTACGCAAAATTTACTATGAATAGTAAATTTACGCAAAATTTACTATGAATAGTAAATTTACGCAAAATTTACTATGAATAGTAAATTTACGCAAAATTTACTATGAATAGTAAATTTACGCAAAATTTACTATGAATAGTAAATTTACGCAAAATTTACTATGAATAGTAAATTTACGCAAAATTTACTATGAATAGTAAATTTACGCAAAATTTACTATGAATAGTAAATTTACGCAAAATTTACTATGAATAGTAAATTTACGCAAAATTTACTATGAATAGTAAATTTACGCAAAATTTACTATGAATAGTAAATTTACGCAAAATTTACTATGAATAGTAAATTTACGCAAAATTTACTATGAATAGTAAATTTACGCAAAATTTACTATGAATAGTAAATTTACGCAAAATTTACTATGAATAGTAAATTTACGCAAAATTTACTATGAATAGTAAATTTACGCAAAATTTACTATGAAAGTAAATTTACACAAAATTTACTATAAATAGTAAATTTACACAAAATTTACTATGAATAGTAAATTTACACAAAATTTACTATGAATAGTAAATTTACACAAAATTTACTATGAATAGTAAATTTACACAAAATTTACTATGAATAGTAAATTTACACAAAATTTACTATGAATAGTAAATTTACACAAAATTTACTATGAATAGTAAATTTACACAAAATTTACTATGAATAGTAAATTTACACAAAATTTACTATGAATAGTAAATTTACACAAAATTTACTATGAATAGTAAATTTACACAAAATTTACTATGAATAGTAAATTTACACAAAATTTACTATGAATAGTAAATTTACACAAAATTTACTATGAATAGTAAATTTACACAAAATTTACTATGAATAGTAAATTTACACAAAATTTACTATGAATAGTAAATTTACACAAAATTTACTATGAATAGTAAATTTACACAAAATTTACTATGAATAGTAAATTTACACAAAATTTACTATGAATATAAATTTACACAAAATTTACTATGAATAGTAAATTTACGCAAAAATTTACTATGAA
>PYHX02000244.1:0-26240 GCA_004302925.2 Cochliomyia hominivorax | reverse complement strand
TTCAAAGCAAGGAATTGAGAGAAAATGCAAAATTTTGATTAAAACGCCAATTTAGCTACTTCATCATATAACTTAAACTATTTGCGTCAATTATATATCGCCAATTTTTAACTGCGCAGTCTGTAGTACAGCTCGAATTTCGAAGTTAAAGCTTAACATTTGGAAGCTTTTTTGAAAACTGGTGAATATGGAACCTAAAATTGAATGTCACATCCAAGATGTCCACTGGATCATCAGATCATATCTTATCAGTGATGAAATTAGAAGATGAAAAACAATATTTGCTCTAAAGAATTAGCGGAGTCGATATCTTTCAAGCCAATCTGGAGTATGAAATTGGAGTTCATCCTTATCATCCCCAAATTCTAATCCTGAGTAGATCATGTGATCTAAATATTGACAGATTACAAATTCTTTTAGTTTTTAAAACATTTCAGAACGTAAACGCAGTCAAAGAATATTCAAGTAAATTGTGCCCTTGATTTCCGCAGCGAAAATCGGCCGAATTCTTTCCTGTATTTCCGCATAAAATAGCGACGAAAATTTACTTCTCGCCTCATAACAGTCTGGATCAAAATTGATCAAGAACATTACTGCTTTAAATTAGAGTGATTCTCATCTTTGGTAAAATATTTCTCGTGAATATCAGGGATCCAAAATCTCAGTATTAAAGAATGGTTAAGGACTACAAATGAACTGATTTATTTCGGGACTGCTTCTAAATATTTACTTCATTGGACCTCAATTCTTCCAAGAAACATCACTCAATTTGACAGATATCTAATGTTATTGTTGTCAGTCTGCTGCTTGTTTGACTGGATGTCTGAGAGCAAAGAACATTTGGATTATCAAGCTTCATTTATGAATTGAATCTTTTTTGGATTTTTGTGAAAAGTAACACAAATTGGGAATGGATAGGATCGGAGGAAGGACTTTTCCCTTGTAAAGCGGATTTTGATAAATGATACAAAAAACACTATTCCAAGAGAGAGAGTTTATAGTTTTTCTCTCAAAAGCCGATCTAAACTAAAGTAAAGTAAGGGCGATATGAGAACTTTAGCTCTTATCCCAATTTCATTATCATGAAGCCAAGGCAAATTGAAAATGTTTAAGATCAGAGGAGGCAAGTTTTAATTTAGATATATAAAAATATTCCAGAGAAGAATCTTTTAAAATTTCCTCTCAATTGTTTTCATAGGTTACTGAAAATGTGTAAAGAAACAGGGCATCAGAGATCAGTAGGGAGAGATTGGCGCAAGTCACAGGCTCCGAATAAAGTCCGAACCTCTTAATTTTTATTATATACAAAAAAATCTCTCTCCTTCTCAATTACTCTCTTTTAAAACAGTTTTAATGTATAGATTGAATGATCAGTGCTTTCTCTCAGTTACTCAGTCTCAGGAATCAAAAATTATTGAAAAAAAAAGCTTTACAGCACTTTTCACAGATATTCTCTTTTAAAACTGATGTTTTGAAATAAAATGAGAGAGGAGATATATCCCTCATCTCAATTGTTCTCATTTAAAATTGATGTGTTGGAATAAATTGAGAAGGAAGAGAATCAGTGAGGAAAATCTGAAATTATCTTATATCTGAAAAAACTATGTGAGTTCTTTCTCTCCATTACTTGTCTTTTGGTATGAGAAATTATTATGAAAAAATCCTTAAATCTCTATTCGTAATCACTCTCTTTTAAAACTGATCTGTTGGAATAAATTAAGAGTGGAGAGGTCATTAGAAAAGGCAGAAGATTTCAATTATTGAAATATTTCAGTTATTTCTTGTAGCTTTTCACAATAACTTTCCTTTTTAAAAGAAATTGAGAAAAAGCTTTTTATCTTTTTACTCAATTACTCTCTTTTAAAAATGATCTGTGGCAATTAATTGAGAGAGAGAGAATCAGTGAGAAGGGGATCAGATATTTTCTGAAAAACAATTCCATTTAGCTTTCTCTCAATGGATTTCCTTTGTGACAAAAATTATGAAAAATGCTTTCAGGAAACGTCTTCTTAATTAGTCTCTTTTACTATTGATCTGTGGAAATAACTTGAGAGCAGATACGATCAGTGCTAAGCATTATCGAATATTAATTTTTGAACAGTCTAAGAATTAATCTAGTGAAATTTGAAGTTTTCATTCAGTTACTTAACTTTGAAACTGGTTCAGAGAAAAATGCGATCAGATGGAACTGAGGGATAAAAATATTTTATAAAAATAAAATTTTGGAAAGAAAATTCTAAAAAAAATATTTTTTTTTTTAAATAAAAAAAAATATAAAAAAAATATTAAAAAATTTAAATAATTTTAAAAAATTATATTTTTTTTTTTTTTTTAATTTTTCTTAAATTTAAATTTAAAATATCCTTCGTCATGATATGTATTTGTTTGGTTTTTCATCTTGATATGTATGTTGATTTATTTTTTTAATATTTTAAAATATATATGTTTTTAAAACTACATTTTTTTTAATTTTAATAATAATTTGAAAAAATACATCAAAAATTTTTTGAAAAATATTTTAAGTAAATAATATATAAATTTTTAAATTGTTGGTTGCTAATTTTACCAGCTACTGAATATTATTTTTAATATATTTTTTTATTTTAACACAAGAGAACTGTTTTTGAAAGGTTGGTAACTCCATTTTAGGTTAAAAATAATAATTTTTCTTCTCTTTTATTTACATTAATAAAATTTATTTAAAATAGTTTTTTTGTTTTTGTTTTTTGTATACACAGCTGTTTTTTTGTGAGTGTAATAATTTTAGTTTTTTTCAATAATAATAATAATTGTGTCTCTCTAACATTTACATTTAATATAACTTTTTTATAACTTTTTTATAATTTTTTTATATATTTTTTTTATAAATTTTCAGTTTCTTTTTAAATATAATATTTATTCGAATAACATTGATATATTTTATGTAATATTTTTGTATAACTTTTTATATTTTTATAATTTTATAATTTTTTATAATTTTTTTTTATAATTTAATTGATTTTCAATAACAGTTTTTTCATAATTTTAGGATTTTTCTTCTTTTGATATGTATTTTTGTTTTTTCTACTTGATTAATTGATTTTTTATTAATTTTGTTATAAATATTTTGTTTAGGTACTTTTAACTCTTTTTTGATATTTTTAAAAGGTTTTAGCTTTTTTTATTATTTTTATTTTTTTAATTTTCCCGATTTTAATTTTTTTAGTTTTGAGATTCTTTAAACCTCCTTTAAAAAAGTAATAATAAATATCCTTTCACTGAGCTTTCATTCTTAAGCCATTTTTATTAAAAAAAGCTTTTCCTTTGTTTTATAAAAATAACTTTTATTTAATTTCTATTCATAACTTTCAAAAGCTTTCTCGTATTTAGGTCTTCTCCTTTTTTGGTTTTTAAATAATTAATATTTTTTTAAATTAATAATAAAATTTAAATAGTTTTCCATTTATTGATATGTATCGTTTTTTTGGTTTTTATGTCTTTAATTAAGTCTACATTCATAAGGAAAAAATATTTTGTTATCACGACATTTAGAGGTTAGAAAAATCTTTAAAGTTTTTTTTATAAAATTTATAATAAATTATAGAACTTTAAAAATTTATTAATTAAAAGAGTATTTTTTATTATGAAACAACAATTTGAGAACTTTTTAAAAATTACCAACATAAAGCTTTAATAAGCTTTTTAATAAAATTAAGCTTAAATTGGCTAAAAGCTTTTTTAAAATCTGTTAAAACAGTCAATTAATTCATTTAATGTAATAAATTCATTTAACACAAAAAGCTTTTTCTATAAAAGCTTTTCTTAACAAAAAATAACTTTCATAGAAAAAATATCATAAAAGCTTTTTTAAGAAATCCATGATATTACAAAAAATAATAATCCCATTTATTCATTTAATCTAATGAGTTCATTAAAAATAGTAGACATTTTCTTTAAAAGCTTTACTTTTCTTTAAGCTTTTTCTTAATATATAATAATAAACTTAAAAAAAAAAATACTTTTATATTTGAAGCTTTTATTTCAATAGCTTTATGTTTGCTATAAAGTTTCTAAAATCCTTAATTTAAATTAAAAATTCTAAAAGCTTTTTATTAAAAATCCTTTTAAAAAAAGCTAATAATTCAATTTATTAATTTGATGTTATAAACTCATTCAATATTGAAAGCTTTTTCTTAAAAGCTCTCTTTAAAAATTAAATGTATGAATGAATAAAAACATTGAAAGCTTTTTCCTGCAATAAGATAATGTAAAACTTTTTAAAAGTTTTTCTTAATAAAAGCTTATTTTTGAAAGCTTAAAGTTTTTTTTTTAAATATTTAAAACTTAATATTCATGTTAAGGATTAAAAAGCTTTCCATATATTTTTTAAGCATTTTGTTTAAAGCTTTATGTTTAATATAAATTATTTAAAGCTTTTTCTTACTTGTTACAAATATTAAAAGGACATTGTGAAAGCTTTACACACTTTTAAGGAAACTTATTAAAAGTATATAAAGCTTTTTCTTTCAGAGCTTAAATATCAATAAAAAGTTTAAAAAGCTTAACAGGAGTCTTTAAAACATTTTGTTTAAAAGTTTTGCTTTAAAAGCTTTAAGTTAAATAAAACGTATTTAAAGCATTATTTTCAAAAAAATTTTAAACGTTTTAAAAGCTTTTGTGTCTTAAAATTAATTTGTAAGTGTTATATATAAAGAACTTTAATAAAATAAAACAGAATTTTCACTTAAATTTTTAGAGTTCACAATTTCATTTAAAAGCAAAAAGCTTTATTAAAGTAATACGAAATAAAAGTTCTAGAAAAAAATTTGAAAGCTTTATTAAAGTTTTTTTGCTACAATTTTTTTAACTTTAATATGAAATAAAGCTTTTTGTAGTCGTTTCAATTTTTTAACTTTTTTGGGTAATTTGTGGTTGTTCTCAAGTTTCGTTTTTCAAAAGCTTTTATGATGTTGAGAAAGCTTTATTTTTGTTTTTAATAAGGGTCAGCTTTTAGTACTCTTTTAAATAAGAAATTTTTTGTTAAAAAAAATAATTATAAAAAAATTTATATTTTAAAAGCTTGAATATTAAGAGCTTTAAAAAGAGCTTTTTTGTAATGTAGGAAAACCTTTGTTCTCTGTGTTTTTATTAATAGAAAATAAAATAAATCCATTTTCACTTTCATGCAGAGATTTTTTCGTTTGTTTTGAGATTTTTTTTGGGTGATTTTATTTATTTTTAATTTTATTATTATTATTTTTTTAATTTATTTTTTTTTTTCAATTTAACAACATTTAAAATATTTGTCAAAAAAAATTTTGTTTTTTAAAAAAATCCTTATTGTTTTAATAAGTTTAAGTTTAAATTTGATATGTAAGTGATATTTTGTTATATAAACTAAGTTGATTAAATTTTTAATTAAGTTAATGCAACATTTAATAGGTTTCATGTTGTCGTTTAATATTTGCAACAAATATTTGCCAGAACTTAAATACTAAATATCATTGATATGTATTTTTGTTTGTTTAATATAATTTTAATAAATAGTTTTTTTTTAATAAAAAATTTTTCTTGGGGAAAATTTGAAAAAAAAGAGAATTTTTTAAGAGAATTTTTTTTTTAAGTTTTAAAATTTTAAGGGAATTTTTTTTCTTAGGAAAATCCCCAGTTTCTTGCTTAATAACTAGTTTTGTAACATTTTTTTAGTTTAATAATATATATTTTTTAATTATTTATTTGTTTTTGTTTTGTAACAATTATCATAGATACGGCATTGCTATTCCTCTCTCTTTTGCTTGTTGTTTTACTTTTAAAGAGAACATTTTGATGGTTAAACTGTTTCTCTTTAAAATGGGAGTGTGTGTAAAAATTCTTCTCTTTTTGCAGTTTTTTTTTAACAAAAATTATAATAATTTAATTATTTTATTTAATATTTATTTTTTTTTTTCAATTTAATAATAATTTTTAGCTGCAGGGCTTTAAGGGGGATTTTTTGTCTCTAAAACTATTTTTTTATTTTTTTAATTAATTTTTATAAATTTTCCTTTTATATATAATTAATTTTTATATATAATTTGGAAGGTTTAGTACTGATGAGCTTTTTATATATATTTGTTTTTATCCTTTAATTTCTTAAGATAAAATTGCGTGAGATACTTTTCTGTTTGTTGGGTAATTTCAAAACGAAAATACACTTAGAGAAAAAAATTCTTTAAGCAGGAAATTGTTGACAAAACTAAACAGATTTTTTTCTAAATTTTAAAAACTCTTAAAAATTGGGATTATTTTTTTTAATATTTTTTATATTTTTTCTAAAACATTTTTTGTTCATTGTTCTAGCCGATCCTGCTTCCGCATTTTAATAAAATTTACACATTTTTCTTAAAAACTGTAATTGATCTTTTTTTATGTTTCTGATTTTATTTCAAAATTTTTTTAATAAAAAAATTAAATTTTTAATTAAAAATTAAAAATTAAACTAAAATTTAGAAGCTTTTTAGAGAGCGGCAAGAAATGTTTTTGTTTTTCTTTAATTTTAATTAATTTTTTTGTATTTTTTTTTATTTTTTTTATAAAAAAATAAATAAAATTGTGAAATTTAAATACAAATTTTTAAAAATATTTTTAAACTTAAAAAAACTCATATTATTGCTCTAAGAAAAAAAGTATAATTTCTCTTTTCATATTTAATCTCTCCCACTGATAAGTTTTATTTTTTAATAATAATTTTCATAGGGAGTTCCTAAATATGAATAGAAACTGGGATTGATGGGTAAAGAATGTGGCATAATAAAATCCAGAAGCCGGATCTGGTGCTACTCAATCTAAGAAACCGGTATTAACTAATTTTTCCAAAAGAATTTTACATCACCTAATTCGGAGTCTTTAATGCCCAACGATTTTTAACATGCCTAAATCACCATTTTCCACAGCCATGAATACCGAACGTAAATGTTCCAAATCAGAGCTAAAAAGAAAGAAAATTAATTTAAAATATTAAAATGTAATTTTACATTATTTTAAAAGCCCTAAAGTAGGCTTTAAATCTTAATAGAAATATATTGTTTTACAGTAATTTGAATTTTATTCATTTTTTTTTAAGTAAAGGAAGCCCTAAAATATGCTTCAAAACATCCTAAAAATATGCTGTGAAATTTAATTATTTATTATTGATAAATAATTTATTTAATCCTTCTCTTTAGTAAAGGGATGCCCAAAAATATGCTTTAAAAAATTACCTAAAACATTCTTTAGAACCAAATTATAAAATGTTTACCTTCAATTTCATTTTCAACCCTAAAATTATGCTCTCAATATTATTTTTTATGTAGAAAATATGCTATTCTATTAAATTATTTGATATCCCTTTGATTATGCTTCAAAATTTTAAATCATCATGTTTCTTTCTAATTTAATGTCCAATTTAATATTTTTAATTGATTTTTATCCTCCATAAATTTGTCTAATTTCTCATCATTCTTCGTACCTTGAACTTTTATTTAATTACTTTTATTTTATTACTCTTTCTCTCTCTCTATTCTCTTTCTCTAAATAATATGTCAATTTCCTGGGGGTCATTATTTTGATATTTAAAACACGTTATTTTATTGTCAAATACCTGCATTTATTCTGCAAAATATTGCAATTATTTTCTTTTACATTTTTTGCACTAAAACTTGTTCTCGTCGTCATGAATTAATTAATTTTTTATTGAAAATAAATATTGAAAAATCTCCTCCGGCCATATAAACGAGAGTGGAAAAAGTTTCAAATTACAAAATGTATTTTTACTGCATTTTTAATGCAGCAACTTTAATTAGACAATAAAGAGTTATGATGCATACTTTTATGAGTAATTTTTTGAAAATTTGTGTTTTTGAAGGATTTACTCTTTATAACATATTTTTTAATAATTTAATAATTTTAATAATTTACTTTCTGAAAAATTTTTTTCCATAATTTCCTTTCTAGAGTTAATTTTTGTTAAAATTTCCTTTTTAAAGTAAATTTTGTCCAAATTTCCTTTTTAGAGAAAATTTTGACAAAATTTCCTTTTTAGAGTAAATTTTGTCAAAACTTCCTTTTTAAAGTAAATTTTATCAAAATTTCCTTTTTAGAGTAAATTTTGTCAAAACTTCCTTTTTAAAGTAAATTTTGTCAAAATTTCCTTTTTAGAGTAAATTTTGTCAAAATTTCCTTTTTAGAGTAAATTTTGTAAAAATTTCCTTTTTAGAGTAAATTTTTTCAAAATTTCCTTTTTAGAGTAAATTTTTCAAAATTTCCTTTTAGAGTAAATTTTGTCAAAATTTCCTTTTTAGAGTAAATTTTGTCAAAATTTTCTTTTTAGAGTAAATTTGTCCAAATTTCCTTTTTGGAGTAAATTTTGTTAAAAATTCTTTTTTAGAGTAAATTTTGTTAAAATTTCCTTCGAAGAGTAAATTTTGTTAAAATTTACTTTTTAGAGTAAATTTTGTCCAAATTTCCTTTTTAGAGCAAATTTTGTCCAAATTTCCTTTTTGGAGTAAATTTTGTTAAAAATTCCTTTTTAGAGTAAATTTTGTTAAAATTTCCTTTTAAGAGTAATTTTGTTAAAATTTCCTTTTAAGAGTAAATTTTGTTAAAATTTCCTTTTTAGAGTAAATTTTATCCAATTTTCCTTTTTAGAGTAAATTTTGTCCAAATTTCCTTTTTAGAGTAAATTTTGTCAAAATTTCCTTTTTAGAGTAAATTTTGTCAAAACTTCTTTTTTAGAGTAAATTTTGTCGAAATTTCCTTTTTAGAGTAAATTTGTCAAAATTTCCTTTTTAGAGTAAATTTTGTCAAAATTTCCTTTTTAGAGTAAATTTTGGTAAAATTTCCTTTTTAGAGTAAATTTTGTCAAAATTTCCTTTTTAGACTAAATTTTGTTAAAATTTCCTTTGAAGAGTAAATTTTGTTAAAATTTACTTTTTTGAGTAAATTTTGTCCAAATTTCCCTTTTGGAGTAAATTTTTGTAAAAATTTCTTTTTTAGATTAAATTTTCCTTTTTATTTTAAATTTTGACAAAATTTCCTTTTTAGAGTAAATTTTGTCCAAATTTCCTTTTTAGAGTAAATTTTGTCCAAATTTCCTTTTTAGAGTAAATTTTGTCAAAATTTCCTTTTTAGAGTAAATTTTGTCAAAATTTCCTTTTAGAGTAAATTTTGTCAAAATTTCCTTTTTAGAGTAAATTTTGTCCAAATTTCCTTTTTAGAGTAAATTTTGTCCAAATTTCCTTTTTAGAGTAAATTTTGTCCAAATTTCCTTTGAGAGTAAATTTTGTCCAAATTTCCTTTTTAGAGTAAATTTTGTCCAAATTTCCCTTTTAGAGTAAATTTTTTTCAAAATTTCCCTTTTAGAGTAAATTTTGTCCAAATTTCCCTTTTAGAGTAAATTTTTTCAAAATTTCCCTTTTAGAGTAAATTTTGTCAAAATTTCCTTTTTAGAGGAAATTTTGTCCAAATTTCCTTTTTAGAATAAATTTTGTCAAAATTTCCTTTTTAGAGTAAATTTTGTCAAAATTTCCTTTTTGGAGTAAATTTTGTCCAAATTTCCTTTTTAGAGTAAATTTTGTCAAAATTTCCTTTTTATTTTAAATTTTGACAAAATTTCCTTTTTAGAGTAAATTTTGTCCAAATTTCCTTCTTAGAGTAAATTTTGTAAAAATTTCCTTTTTTAGAGTAAATTTTGTAAAAATTTCCTTTTTTAGAGTAAATTTTGTAAAAATTTCCTTTTTAGAGTAAATTTTGTCAAAATTTTCTTTTTAGAGTAAATTTTGTCAAAATTTCGTTTTAAGGTAAATTTTGTAACAATTTCTTTTTTAGATTAAATTTTCCTTTTTATTTTAAATTTTGTCCAAATTTCCTTTTTAGAGTAAATTTTGTCAAAATTTCCTTTTTATTTTAAATTTTGACAAAATTTCCTTTTTAGAGTAAATTTTGTCAAAATTTCCTTTTAGAGTAAATTTTGTCAAAATTTCCTTTTTAGAGTAAATTTTGTCCAAATTTCCTTTTTAGAGTAAATTTTGTCCAAATTTCCTTTTTAGAGTAAATTTTGTCCAAATTTCCTTTTGAGAGTAAATTTTGTCCAAATTTCCTTTTTAGAGTAAATTTTGTCCAAATTTCCCTTTTAGAGTAAATTTTTTCAAAATTTCCCTTTTAGAGTAAATTTTGTCCAAATTTCCCTTTTAGAGTAAATTTTTTCAAAATTTCCCTTTTAGAGTAAATTTTGTCAAAATTTCCTTTTTAGAGGAAATTTTGTCCAAATTTCCTTTTTAGAATAAATTTTGTCAAAATTTCCTTTTTAGAGTAAATTTTGTCAAAATTTCCTTTTTGAAGTAAATTTTGTCCAAATTTCCTTTTTGAAGTAAATTTTGTCCAAATTTCCTTTTTAGAGTAAATTTTGTCAAAATTTCCTTTTTATTTTAAATTTTGACAAAATTTCCTTTTTAGAGTAAATTTTGTCCAAATTTCCTTCTTAGAGTAAATTTTGTAAAAATTTCCTTTTTTAGAGTAAATTTTGTAAAAATTTCCTTTTTTAGAGTAAATTTTGTAAAAATTTCCTTTTTGGAGTAAATTTTGTAAAAATTTCTTTTTTAGATTAAATTTTCCTTTTTATTTTAAATTTTGACAAAATTTCCTTTTAGAGTACATTTTGTCAAAATTTCCTTTTTAGAGTAAATTTTGTCAAAATTTCCTTTTTAGAGTAAATTTTGTCAAAATTTCCTTTTTAGAGTAAATTTTGTCAAAATTTCCTTTTTAGAGTAAATTTTGTCAAAATTTCCTTTTTAGGGTAAATTTTGTCAAAATTTCCTTTTAGAGTAAATTTTGTCAAAATTTCATTTTTAGAGTAAATTTTGTCAAAATTTCCTTTTTAGAGTAAATTTGGTTAAAATATCATTTTTAGAGTAAATTTTGTTAAAATTTCATTTTTAGAATAAATTTTGTTAAAATTTCCTTTTTAGAGTAAATTTTGTCCAAATTTCCTTTTCAGAGTAAATTTTGTCAAAATTTCCTTTTTAGAGGAAATTTTGTCAAAATTTCCTTTTTAGAGGAAATTTTGTCCAAATTTCCTTTTTAGAGGAAATTTTGTCCAAATTTCCTTTTTAGAGTAAATTTTGTCCAAATTTCCTTTTTAGAGAAAATCTTGTCCAAATTTCCTTTTTAGAGTAAATTTTGTCCAAATTTCCTTTTTTAGAGTAAATTTTGTCAAAAATTCCTTTTTAGAGTAAATTTTGTCCAAATTTCCTTTTTAGAGTAAATTTTGTCAAAAATTCCTTTTTAAAGTAAATTTTGTCCAAATTTCCTTTTTAGAGTAAATTTTGTCCAAATTTCCTTTTTAGAGTAAATTTTGTCAAAATTTCCTTTTTAGAGTAAATTTTGTCAAAACTTCTTTTTTAGAGTAAATTTTGTCGAAATTTCCTTTTTAGAGTAAATTTTGTCAAAATTTCCTTTTTAGAGTAAATTTTGTCAAAATTTCCTTTTTAGAGTAAATTTTGGTAAAATTTCCTTTTTAGAGTAAATTTTGTCAAAATTTCCTTTTTAGACTAAATTTTGTTAAAATTTCCTTTGAAGAGTAAATTTTGTTAAAATTTACTTTTTTGAGTAAATTTTGTCCAAATTTCCCTTTTGGAGTAAATTTTTGTAAAAATTTCTTTTTTAGATTAAATTTTCCTTTTTATTTTAAATTTGACAAAATTTCCTTTTTAGAGTAAATTTTGTCCAAATTTCCTTTTTAGAGTAAATTTTGTCCAAATTTCCTTTTTAGAGTAAATTTTGTCAAAATTTCCTTTTTAGAGTAAATTTTGTCAAAATTTCCTTTTAGAGTAAATTTTGTCAAAATTTCCTTTTTAGAGTAAATTTTGTCCAAATTTCCTTTTTAGAGTAAATTTTGTCCAAATTTCCTTTTTAGAGTAAATTTTGTCCAAATTTCCTTTTGAGAGTAAATTTTGTCCAAATTTCCTTTTTAGAGTAAATTTTGTCCAAATTTCCCTTTTAGAGTAAATTTTTTCAAAATTTCCCTTTTAGAGTAAATTTTGTCCAAATTTCCCTTTTAGAGTAAATTTTTTCAAAATTTCCCTTTTAGAGTAAATTTTGTCAAAATTTCCTTTTTAGAGGAAATTTTGTCCAAATTTCCTTTTTAGAATAAATTTTGTCAAAATTTCCTTTTTAGAGTAAATTTTGTCAAAATTTCCTTTTTGGAGTAAATTTTGTCCAAATTTCCTTTTTAGAGTAAATTTTGTCAAAATTTCCTTTTTATTTTAAATTTTGACAAAATTTCCTTTTTAGAGTAAATTTTGTCCAAATTTCCTTCTTAGAGTAAATTTTGTAAAAATTTCCTTTTTTAGAGTAAATTTTGTAAAAATTTCCTTTTTTAGAGTAAATTTTGTAAAAATTTCCTTTTTAGAGTAAATTTTGTCAAAATTTTCTTTTTAGAGTAAATTTTGTCAAAATTTCGTTTTAAGGTAAATTTTGTAACAATTTCTTTTTTAGATTAAATTTTCCTTTTTATTTTAAATTTTGTCCAAATTTCCTTTTTAGAGTAAATTTTGTCAAAATTTCCTTTTTATTTTAAATTTTGACAAAATTTCCTTTTTAGAGTAAATTTTGTCAAAATTTCCTTTTAGAGTAAATTTTGTCAAAATTTCCTTTTTAGAGTAAATTTTGTCCAAATTTCCTTTTTAGAGTAAATTTTGTCCAAATTTCCTTTTTAGAGTAAATTTTGTCCAAATTTCCTTTTGAGAGTAAATTTTGTCCAAATTTCCTTTTTAGAGTAAATTTTGTCCAAATTTCCCTTTTAGAGTAAATTTTTTCAAAATTTCCCTTTTAGAGTAAATTTTGTCCAAATTTCCCTTTTAGAGTAAATTTTTTCAAAATTTCCCTTTTAGAGTAAATTTTGTCAAAATTTCCTTTTTAGAGGAAATTTTGTCCAAATTTCCTTTTTAGAATAAATTTTGTCAAAATTTCCTTTTTAGAGTAAATTTTGTCAAAATTTCCTTTTTGAAGTAAATTTTGTCCAAATTTCCTTTTTAGAGTAAATTTTGTCAAAATTTCCTTTTTATTTTAAATTTTGACAAAATTTCCTTTTTAGAGTAAATTTTGTCCAAATTTCCTTCTTAGAGTAAATTTTGTAAAAATTTCCTTTTTTAGAGTAAATTTTGTAAAAATTTCCTTTTTAGAGTAAAATTTGTAAAAATTTCCTTTTTGGAGTAAATTTTGTAAAAATTTCTTTTTTAGATTAAATTTTCCTTTTTATTTTAAATTTTGACAAAATTTCCTTTTTAGAGTACATTTTGTCAAAATTTCCTTTTTAGAGTAAATTTTGTCAAAATTTCCTTTTTAGAGTAAATTTTGTCAAAATTTCCTTTTTAGAGTAAATTTTGTCAAAATTTCCTTTTTAGGGTAAATTTTGTCAAAATTTCCTTTTAGAGTAAATTTTGTCAAAATTTCATTTTTAGAGTAAATTTTGTCAAAATTTCCTTTTTAGAGTAAATTTGGTTAAAATATCATTTTTAGAGTAAATTTTGTTAAAATTTCATTTTTAGAATAAATTTTGTTAAAATTTCCTTTTTAGAGTAAATTTTGTCCAAATTTCCTTTTCAGAGTAAATTTTGTCAAAATTTCCTTTTTAGAGGAAATTTTGTCAAAATTTCCTTTTTAGAGGAAATTTTGTCCAAATTTCCTTTTTAGAGGAAATTTTGTCCAAATTTCCTTTTTAGAGTAAATTTTGTCCAAATTTCCTTTTTAGAGAAAATCTTGTCCAAATTTCCTTTTTAGAGTAAATTTTGTCCAAATTTCCTTTTTTAGAGTAAATTTTGTCAAAAATTCCTTTTTAGAGTAAATTTTGTCCAAATTTCCTTTTTTAGAGTAAATTTTGTCAAAAATTCCTTTTTAAAGTAAATTTTGTCCAAATTTCCTTTTTAGAGTAAATTTTGTCCAAATTT
The DNA here is from genome assembly GCA_004302925.2 of Cochliomyia hominivorax. NCBI lineage: Eukaryota > Metazoa > Arthropoda > Insecta > Diptera > Calliphoridae > Cochliomyia > Cochliomyia hominivorax. The sequence continues at coordinate 12,300 of PYHX02000244.1, read as the reverse complement.
CCTTTTTAGAGTAAATTTTGTCCAAATTTCCTTTTTAGAGTAAATTTTGTCCAAATTTCCTTTTTAGAGTAAATTTTGTCCAAATTTTCTTTTTAGAGTAAATTTTGTCCAAATTTCCTTTCTATAGTAAATTTTGTCAAAATTTCCTTTTTAGAGTAAATTTTGTCAAAATTTCCTTTTTAGAGTAAATTTTGTCAAAATTTCCTTTTTAGAGTGAATTTTGTCAAAATTTCCTTTTTAGAGGAAATTTTGTCCAAATTTCCTTTTTAGAGGAAATTTTGTCCAAATTTCCTTTTTAGAGTAAATTTTGTCCAAATTTCCTTTTTAGAGAAAATCTTGTCCAAATTTCCTTTTTAGAGTGAATTTTGTCAAAATTTCCTTTTTAGAGTAAATTTTGTCAAAAACTCCTTTTTAGAGTAAATTTTGTCCAAATTTCCTTTTTAGAGTAAATTTTGTCCAAATTTTCTTTTTAGAGTAAATTTTGTCCAAATTTCCTTTTTTAGAGTAAATTTTGTCCAAATTTCCTTTTTAGAGTAAATTTTGTCCAAATTTCCTTTTTAGAGTAAATTTTGTCCAAATTTCCTTTTTAGAGTAAATTTTGTCAAAATTTCCTTTTTAGAGTAAATTTTGTCAAAATTTCCTTTTTAGAGTAAATTTTGTCAAAATTTCCTTTTTAGAGTGAATTTTGTCAAAATTTCCTTTTTAGAGTAAATTTTGTCAAAAACTCCTTTTTAGAGTAAATTTTGTCCAAATTTCCTTTTTAGAGTAAATTTTGTCCAAATTTCCTTTTTAGAGTAAATTTTGTCCAAATTTTCTTTTTAGAGTAAATTTTGTCAAAATTTCCTTTTTAGAGTAAATTTTGTCCAAATTTCCTTTTTAGAGTAAATTTTGTCCAAATTTCCTTTTTAGAGTAAATTTTGTCCAAATTTCCTTTTTAGAGTAAATTTTGTCCAAATTTTCTTTTTAGAGTAAATTTTGTCAAAATTTCCTTTTTTAGAGTAAATTTTGTCAAAATTTCCTTTTTTAGAGTAAATTTTGTCAAAATTTCCTTTTTTAGAGTAAATTTTGTCAAAATTTCCTTTTTTAGAGTAAATTTTGTCAAAATTTCCTTTTTTAGAGTAAATTTTGTCAAAATTTCCTTTTTTAGAGTAAATTTTGTCAAAATTTCCTAAATTTTGTCCAATTTTTCCTTTTTAGAGTAAATTTTTTTACGCTGAGAAGAAATCATCTCAGACCTCATAATGTGTGTATATATTATTGTTGTGAGTGTATGTGCGTATACACTCGCGAAACGTATTAACTTCACAAGAATTTGTGATGAAGGGTGTTGAAGATTCGGCATAACCGAATATAACATTCATTCTTCTTTTTAAATTAAAATTTAAACAATTTTTTTTCTCCTTTTTTTCCATTTTATCCTTGAAATTCTATCTAAACACATTATTTTGTGTCCCTGTGTGTGTGTGTGAGTGTGTTTTGCGTGGAAATAAATTTTATTTAATTGTCCGCATAATAAATTAATCAGAATTTAATTAATGAAAAATTATGTGGTTTAAATTACAACAAAAAAAGAATAGAATTTTCCAATAAAATTTAAATGTAATTAAACTGCAATTTCAGGGTTTATTTTTGGAAAACGACTAAAATCAACATTAAAGGAATTTTATGGTTTTTTTTCAAATATTTATCCAGTAAAAACATTTATTTCATTAAAAGAATTCTAATACTATTTAAGCAGCACAAATTTATATTATTTTCCATGTAAGAAACCAGGAAATGTAGATTTTAGTAAAAGTTTTAAGTTTTTTTTGTTTCACATGTTTCTCTTTTGGGGCGAAATTAAATATTTATGTAAATCCCAGAGAGAGAGAGAGAGACAGGGAGATAACATTTACACAAACAAAAGATATAAAATTTAAAAATAAGCTGATGGTGAATAAAGTTTTATTTAAGTAACATTCCCTCGAATATCACTAAAATAAGGATAATTCCAAAATCCCAAACTGAAACACAACAAAAACAAAATTATGCGATTAAAACAAAAATCTCTAACATTTTTCGGCCCCCAAAACTTAAAGCTTTTTAAACAAAAAAATTTAAATCGGATTGTAATGTGGGGAAAATTAAATATTAACATTCTCTTATTTTTTATTAGTTTTTAACCGGTGTGCTTTGGTGCACAAAAATTCTTCTCAGTCCCAGATCTCGAATGAAATTTCAGAATCTTAATATTCTCACTTCAATAGTTCATTAGATATCCAATAATCAATATTTGCTTTGTATTGGGGGGGAATACTCCTCCCCCTAGTGATGTCCATTTTACATTTTGTCCCATAAAGCAAATCCTTGAGAAAGTGATTGGGATCAAATTGAAGAACTCTCGCTGTGAAAGTTCTTGAAATATTCGATTATCAATATTTGTTTTGAATTGGAGGTGCCCTTTCCCCTTGTCCTATCCATCATAATATTTTGTTCAGTAAAACGGATCCTTGAGAAAGTGATTTTAACCGAATTTGTGAACTCTCCCAGTTATGATACTTCAGATATTCTACAATCAATGTTTACTTTGTTTGTGGGGGGGGGTGGTTGTTACCCCTCTCCCTGGTCCTATCGGAATATTTTATAGCCTGTACAACTTTCGGCAATATTTCATTAGTTAAGCTGCCCATAAGTCCCAAACAAAATGATAAACAAACACAGATTCATTCATTATAGATGATAGAATTTATGTAAAATATGTATGTATGTATGTATCTGTGTGTGTTTTATAAACTCTTCTTCTTACTTACCGCATTAAATGTAAAGCTGCACCAAAATCCTCTATAGTCTGTGATTCACTTAATGCAATTGCCACTTTTTCAACTCCACCCAGAGGGGAGAGTGCATCTCTTGCTTTGCTACCGAATAGTTTTTCCAAATAGTTGGGTCCATGTGAAGCCAAAAGACTTTGCAAAAATGAAGCCGTTTCTTCAACAGGTGGCCGTTTAGCTGGAAGTGAGTAGAAGTGAAAGGAAGTAAAATATCAGAATTTTGTTAACCAGAAGAACAAAAGAAGATGACAGAAAAGTTTATGGTAATTTATGATTTTCTTTAATTTGTGTGTGTGTGTGTGTGTGTGTCTGTGCAATTTCTTATTGTCATGATTTATGGCCAGAATTTGATAATTTTTTTACATCATATGTAACCGCATTATTACACAAAAGTGAATTATTGACACAATGTTTACAGGAAAATAACTTTAGAAAGAAAATTTACTTTAAGAAAGAATTTAATTTTACTAGAATTTACACTACATTTACTTTAAAAGAAATATTTACATAAAATTTACTCTAAAATGTAAATTTACACGATATTAACTAGAAAAGTAATTTTCTAAAAACTCTCTCTAGGAAAAAAATTTTTAGGAAAATTTACCTTGAAAGTAAAATTTTTTTATAAAATTTACTTTAAGTATACATTAACTTAAAGTAAACTTACATGAAATTTTGTCAAAAATATTAATTAAAAAAAATTACTTTAAAATGTAAATTTACATGAAATTAAATTCGTACAAAATTTCGAAAAATTTACATGCAGTTCGCTCATTAAAGTAAATTTCCACAAAATTTACTCTTAAAAATAATATTAAAAATAGTTAATTTACATAAGAAACAAATTTACACAGAAATTTTCTTAAAAACGAAATTTACAACAACAATTCTCTTGAAAAAATCATAAGAAAAAATTAGCTTCAAAATAAATTTTGAGAAAATTGACTTGAAATTTACTTAAATGTAAATTTACATAAACTTGCCACCCTTAAACATAAATGTTGTGTAAATTTATTCTTTCGAGTAAATTTACTCTTTACTTTGAAATTTTCTTTAAATTTACTTTTTGAAGGAATCATTGGTGTAAATTTCATGTAAATTTACTCATTCGAATAAATTTTGTTTAAATTTACTTTTCCTTGGTAAATTTCGTTTAAATTTATACACCCGAATAAATTGCATGTTAATTTACTCTTTCGAGAAAATTTTGTGTAAATTTACTTTTTACAGTAAATATTTTGTAATTTTACTCTTTAGAGTAAATATTTTGTATATTTTGTGTAAAATATCCATTTTTGTGTAAATTTACTCCTAAAAGAAAATTTTGTATAAATTTACTCCTTAAAAAGTAAATTTAGTGTAAATTTACTTCAAAAAGCAAATTTTGTGTAAATTTAAGCTTTAAAGGAAATTTTGTGTAAATTTACTTCAAAAATCAAATTTTGTGTAAATTTAAGCTTTAAAGGAAATTTTGTGTAAATTTACTTCTAAAAGCAAATTTTGTGTAGATTTACTCCTAAAACAAATATTGTGTAAATTTACTCCTAAAAGAAAATTTTGTGTACATTTAAGTCTCAAAGCAAATTTTGTGTAAATTTAAGCTTTAAAGGAAATTTTGTGTAAATTTACTCCAAAAAGCCAATTTTGTGCAAATTAACTACTAAAAGTAAATTTTGTGTAAATTTACTCCTAAAAGCAAATTTTGTGTAGATTTACTGCTAAAAGCATATCTTGTGTAAATTTACTCCTAAAAACAAATTTTGTGTAAATTTACTCCTAAAAGCAAACTTTGTGTAAATTTACTCCTAAAAGCAAAATTTTTTGTACATTTAAGTCTCAAAACAAATTTTAGGTAAATTTACTATTAAAAGTAAATTTTGTGTAGATTTACCCCTAAAAACAAATATTGTGTAAATTTACTCCTAAAAGCAAATTTTGTTAAAATTTACTCCTAAAAACAAATTTTGTGTAAATTTACTTCTAAAAGCAAATTTTGTGTAAATTGAAACCTAAAACAAATTTTGTGTAAATTTACTCTCTAAAGCAAATTTTGTGTACATTTAAGTCTCGAATTAAATTTTGTGTAAATTTACTACTAAAAGTAAATTTTGTGTAGATTTTCTTCTAAAAGAAAATTTTGTGTAAATTTACTCCTCAAAGCAAATTTTGTTAAAATTTACTCCTAAAAACAAATAATGTGTAAATTTACTCCTTAAAGCAAACTTTGTGTAAATTTAAGCCTCAAGGCAAATTTTAGGTAAATTTAATACTAAAAGTAAATTTTGTGTTGATTTACTTCTAAAAGCAAATTTTGTGTAAATTTACTCCTAAAACAAATTTTGTGTAAATTTACTCCTAAAAGCAAATTTTGTGTTCATTTTATTCTCAAAGCAAATTTTGTGTAAATTTACTCCTAAAAGCAAATTTTGTGTAAATTTACTTTTAAAAGCAAATTTTGTGTACTTTTAAGTCTCAAAGCAAATTTTGTGTAAATTTACTACTAAAAGTAAATTTTGTGTAGATTTACTCCTAAAAAAATATTGTGTAAATTTACTCCTAGAAATAAATTTATGTGTAAATTTTAAGTAAATATTTGAAAATTTACTTTTCTAGAAGAAATTTTATGTAAATTTATTTTTAGAACAATTTATGGTGTAAATTTACATTATTCTATAAATTAAGCGTAAATCAAAATATTCTTATTAATTTTGTGGCACAAGTTTGATTGAAAAAAATTACCATAAATTTTTTGTGTAATTTTACACTGTTATCTAAAACAATAAAAATCTAATCAAATTTTTTTTAACTAAAATCCAAATAATAGAAAATCTTCCGGCGTAATCAAATATGAACAGAATACAAAAGAGACAATAAAACTAAAAAGAACATAAATTAAATTTGTATCCCGCATTGTACTCCTTTTTTATTATGTTGATATTTTCCTCTTTTTCTGCCTTTAAGCAATAATTTAATTTAATTGAATGCATTTTTTTTTTGCCATAAAATCTAGTTCTTATGGCACAACAACAATAATTTGTAAAATATTTTTCTTCTTTTTGCTAATTTTTATTATATTTATTAGTTTAAGTCATTTTTGTTGTTGTCTGATATTTTGTTGGTCAATAAATAAATTATTTCATTCAATAGAGAAAAAGGACTAGAGGACTTGAGCCTTAGAGCTCTTTTTTTGCTCATACATTTTACTATACAGTTGTTTACACTTTAATAGTTGATGTTCTTGAGGATTTTCCAACAATTTGAGTTTAAGTCATTTTTACACAATTTCATACATAAACATTTAGATTTTATGATCCTGTAATCAATATAAATTGCACTTAACTACATAAAATGGGAAAGGCTTCAATTCAGGACTCAACTCATTCGATTATAAACTACAGTTTAGTGGTCAAGGAAAATGTTAACAATGACAAACGAACAGAGAGTGACAGAGAGGAAGGACGGACGGACGAAAGTTAAATCTTTTGTCATAATAGTCAGAGAGAGAGAGAGCGAGCGAGGGGGAGGTAGAAAAAAATTGGCTAAATAAAGAGCCACAATGTATTTTGTGGGTGTTTATTGTTTATGTGTATTCTTACTCAAGTATTGGTAGGAGTGTAACTGTGTGCGTGTGTGTGTGCTTAAGTCAACACAAACACACATCAAATTTTATATGAAGAGAATTAAGTTAAAAGCAAAATTGTTCTGGAGGCTAAATAAACATTAATTTGTCTGTTTAAGACACAATTTCTGGAAAATATGTCCAAAAACATATTAAAAGCATTTTATACCCAACAACACAAATAATTCAAATAATTGTTATAAAAGGATATAAATTTGTGATGGTCATTTTTCTACAAAATTAAATTGTCAAGGAAATTTTTTTTCTTTACAAAAATGATAATTTCGTGAAAAGGAGAAAAATTCATTTTAGGCACTTGAAAAGTATAAAAAATCAAATTATCGTCTTTTGCTAGCAAAGTACTTTTGTTATAAATATTTATTTGGGATTTTAAATATAAAACGAGCAGTAAATGGGATTTTGTCAATAAAAATTTTAAAATACTTTAGATTTTATTATTTATTATTAACTAAAAAGAGAAAAATATGTGTAAATTTACACATAAAATTAAAAAAAACAAACGTAGTGAGCTTAATTCTTAAAGTTTACATTCAATTGTAAATTTACTTAAATTTGCTTTTTAGAGTTAATTTTGCATAATTTTACGTTTTAGAGTAAATTTACATAAATTCACATTATAAGGTAAATTTTGTGTAAATTAACATTTTAGCGTAAATTGTGTGTAAATTTACATTTACATTTCTTGTAAATTTACTTTCTACAGTAAATGTTAAATGTAAATATCCGTTTTTGAGTAAAATTCGTGGAAATTTTCTTTTCTTGAGTAAAAATCGAATAAACATACTTTTTTGGAGTAAATTTCGTTCAAAATTTACTTTTCAGAAAAAATTTCGTGTAAATTTATTTTTTACAGAAAATATCGTGTAATTTTACTTTTTAGCGTAAATTTCGTATAATTTTACTTTTTAGAGTAAATTTTGTGTAATTTTACTTTTTAGCGTCAATTTCGTGTAATTTTCCTTTTTAGAGTAAATTTTGTGTAATTTTACTTTTTAGCGTAAATTTCGTGTAATTTTACTTTTTAGAGTAAATTTTGTGTAATTTTACTTTTTAGCGTAAATTTCGTGTAATTTTACTTTTTAGAGTAAATTTTGTGAAATTTTACTTTTTAGCGTCAATTTCGTGTAATTTTACTTTTTAGAGTAAATTTTGTGTAATTTTACCTTTTAGAGTAAATTTCGTATAATTTTACTTTTTAGAGTAAATTTTGTGTAATTTTACTTTTTAGAGTAAATTTCGTGTAATTTGACATTTCAGAGTAAATTTCGTGAATTTTTACTTTTTGGGTAAATTTCGTGTAATTTTACATTTTAGAGAAAATTTCGCTTAAATTTACTTTTAATAGAAAATTTCGTGTAAATTTACCTTTTAGACAAAATTTCGTGTAAATTCACTTTTTCAAGAAATTTTCATTTGAATAAAATAAAATTAGTTCTTTTTGTAAATTTTGGGGTAAATTTTACACAAATTTATTTACAATGAAAATTTCGTGAAGTTTTTTCCAAATTGTTTTCATCTTGAACAACTTTTAAAACTGCCCACGACTTCCAATTATTGACGAATAAATACTCAAATCAGTTGCTAAATAGTTCTTTTCCCTCAAACATAAACTTTCAACTTGAAATTGTGTGTAAATATCGATCTGATGCAATTTGATTTCATTAAAAAAATTGTAATTGAATTTTGGAAATTCAAAAGGAAAATTTAATTGAAACTTAAAGTAAATTTAAATTCTCAGAAGTTTAGACACACACATACACATACATATGCTTCTGTAATAGGGAAAGGTCAAGTTTTGTATTAAACTTTGTAAACCTGAAAAAAGGCAAAAAATACACAAAATTTTATTAAACAAGAGAAAAGAACTAAATTTAAATTTACAAGAATAAAGCAGCAGCAACAACAACAACAACTAACAATTTAGAGAAGTTTAAATGAAAACAAAAACTTTCAAAACACACACACACAATTGAATTAAACAAATACAGCAAAACACATACAACCACAATGAATCACACAATTGCAATTTATCCACAAACATTCAACCACACAGGAACTCAATTGTTATAAACAATAAATGAGTAAAACAAAGGGGAAGAGAAACAATTGAAACAAGAGAAGAACTAATCAATTTAGTTGTGTGTTTTTTTTTCTTAAGTGCGTTTTCTTTTTGCCTAAAGTTATGCAACAGTTTTTTTTTATTTTGTTCTGTTCATTTCTTATCAAAACCAATTCAAATGAAGAACTTTTTACGACTTTGAATTGTTGTAGTAACAAACACACTTACATTCATACACACACACACACACACACACACACACACACTCACACATTCAACTAAAAATGAAAACAAATAATGAACAAAGTTTAATACTGATTTTTGCTTTAAGAGAAACCAATAGAAATTCCAAAGGAACAGCACAGTGGGTTGAGTTAAGTATAAATATTAAAAAATTTCTATACTCTCCACCACCATTAAAGAGGGTATATTAAATTTGTTATGCCTTGTGTAACGCTAAGGAGGGATCATGTTAGACCTCATATATATATATTCCTGCATTAAATCTAAATTTGAGTCGAGTTATTTCGCCTGAATATTTTTTATACTCCTGAGAAGTTTCTTACTTAAAACCAGCAAAATTGGTCAATTAGAAATCGACAAAGTAGAAAGAAATACTGCCAAGATATAAAGCTATATGTACTTCATTATCATTGCAAAAATTGTCAAAATCGGTTCAGTACAGAAAAAGTTATATACAAAAGCATAACTAATTTATAACTCATTAAGTATTCAAAAAAAAAAAAAAAAAAAACTTTCATATATTGTTTACGTATGTGAGTGTATGTTTGAGTGTGTACATACGAAACATAATGTATTAACTTCACACACACTTGTGGTGGAGGATATTGAAGATGCGGCATAGTCGAATAAAACATTCTTACATGTTTATTTCCTTTATTCCCATTGTGCAAACAGTCACCCCTTTTGCATGTGTGTGTGTGTAAGTTCCAAACATAACAATTGTTGATTGTTACTCTTCCATTCTGATGGATAAATTGAAGAGTGTACGATTGTTTAAGTGTGTGTGTGAATGTTTGTGTGTTTCTGTACATGTAAACTAAAAACATATAAAATTGTTGTTCAAAAAATTAAGTTCTACATTTTTGCCCATAAAGTTTAAAGTAGTTTTCTCCCTTTTTCCCCTCCCGTATTTGAAGAAACATTGATTAACCCCACAGAGATTCAGTATTTTCTTTTTAAAAATGATCGAAAATTAAATTGAAATATTGGAAAAAGATTTCTTTTATTGAAGATAAAATTTAAAATAAATTTTGAAAAAAACTCTTTACAAATCAAAACTTTACTGATAAAAATTTACAAAATGTAAATTTACACAAATTTACTCTGATAAGTAAATTTACACAAAATTTACTTGATAAGTAAATTTACACAAAATTTACTATGATAAGTAAATTTACTATGAAAAGTAAATTTACGCAAAATTTACTATGAATAGTAAATTTACGCAAAATTTACTATGAAAGTAAATTTACGCAAATTTACTATGAATAGTAAATTTACGCAAAATTTACTATGAATAGTAAATTTACGCAAAATTTACTATGAAAAGTAAATTTACGCAAAATTTACTCTGAAAAGTAAATTTACGCAAAATTTACTTGAAAAGTAAATTTACGCAAAATTTACTCTGAAAAGTAAATTTACGCAAAATTTACTCTGAAAAGTAAATTTACGCAAAATTTACTCTGAAAAGTAATTTACGCAAAATTTACTCTGAAAGTAAATTTACGCAAAATTTACTATGAATAGTAAATTTACGCAAAATTTACTCTGAAAGTAATTTTACGCAAAATTTACTATGATAGTAAATTTACGCAAAATTTACTATGAATAGTAAATTTACGCAAAATTTACTATGAAAGTAAATTTACGCAAAATTTACTATGAATAGTAAATTTACGCAAAATTTACTATGAATAGTAAATTTACGCAAAATTTACTATGAATAGTAAATTTACGCAAAATTTACTATGAATAGTAAATTTACGCAAAATTTACTATGAATAGTAAATTTACGCAAAATTTACTATGAATAGTAAATTTACGCAAAAATTTACTATGAATAGTAAATTTACGCAAAATTTACTATGAAAGTAAATTTACAAAATTTACTATGAATAGTAAATTTACGCAAAATTTACTATGAATAGTAAATTTACGCAAAATTTACCTATGAATAGTAAATTTACGCAAAATTTACTATGAATAGTAAATTTACGCAAAATTTACTATGAATAGTAAATTTACGCAAAATTTACTATGAATAGTAAATTTACGCAAATTTACTATGAATAGTAAATTTACGCAAAATTTACTATGAATAGTAAATTTACGCAAAATTTACTATGAATAGTAAAATTTACGCAAAATTTACTATGAATAGTAAATTTACGCAAAATTTACTATGAAAGTAAATTTACGCAAAATTTACTATGAATAGTAAATTTACGCAAAATTTACTATGAAAGTAAATTTACGCAAAATTTACTATGAATAGTAAATTTACGCAAAATTTACTCTGAAAGTAAATTTACGCAAAATTTACTATGAAAGTAAATTTACGCAAAATTTACTATGAATAGTAAATTTACGCAAAATTTACTATGAATAGTAAATTTACGCAAAATTTACTCTGAAAGTAAATTTACGCAAAATTTACTCTGAAAGTAATTTTACGCAAAATTTACTCTGAAAGTAATTTTACGCAAAATTTACTATGAATAGTAATTTACGCAAAATTTACTATGAATAGTAAATTTACGCAAAATTTACTATGAATAGTAAATTTACGCAAAATTTTACTATGAATAGTAAATTTACGCAAAATTTACTATGAATAGTAAATTTACGCAAAATTTACTATGAATAGTAAATTTACGCAAAATTTACTCTGAAAGTAAATTTTACGCAAAAATTTACTATGAATAGTAAATTTACGCAAAATTTACTATGAATAGTAAATTTACGCAAAAATTTACTATGAATAGTAAATTTACGCAAAATTTACTATGAATAGTAATTTACGCAAAATTTACTATGAATAGTAAATTTACGCAAAATTTACTATGAATAGTAAATTTACGCAAAATTTACTATGAATAGTAAATTTAACACAAAAATTTACTATGAATAGTAAATTTACACAAAATTTACTATGAATAGTAAATTTACGCAAAATTTACTATGAAAAGTAAATTTACGCAAAATTTACTATGAATAGTAAATTTACGCAAAATTTACTATGAATAGTAAATTTACGCAAAATTTACTATGAATAGTAAATTTACGCAAAATTTACTATGAATAGTAAATTTACGCAAAAATTTACTCTGAATAGTAAATTTAAACGCAAAATTTACTAATAATAGTAAATTTACGCAAAATTTACTATGAATAGTAAAATTTACGCAAAATTTACTATGAAAAGTAAATTTACGCAAAATTTACTATGAATAGTAAATTTACGCAAAATTTACTATGAATAGTAAATTTACGCAAATTTACTATGAATAGTAAATTTACGCAAAATTTACTATGAATAGTAAAATTTACCGCAAAATTTACTATGAATAGTAAATTTACGCAAATTTTACTATGAATAGTAAAATTTACGCAAAATTTACTATGAATAGTAAATTTACGCAAAAATTTACTATGATATAGTAAATTTACACAAATTTACTATGAATAGTAAATTTACACAAAATTTACTATTGAATAGTAATTTAAATCCAAATTTACTATGAATAGTAAATTTACACAAAATT
>PYHX02000243.1:0-164390 GCA_004302925.2 Cochliomyia hominivorax | reverse complement strand
TTTAATAAGAGAAAAATAAAAAAAAATTTAATGAAAAACTTTCAAATTATAGCAAGTTTTTAGGGTATTTACGTACTAACACACATGCAAAGACATTCAATTGTATATGAAATTTTTTGTTATTGTTACCCTGTAGTTTTAAGATGGCAATAGACCCATATTATGCGTTCAACCACTTTAACGCTACAAGGAGGGACAATGAGTGCGCACAACAGTCCCTACTGCGTATTGTGACGTGAAGATGTTATAGAAAGAGACATTTGATTATCTTCCAGACAATTCCATATTAATATGACCTATTTGGGATATTAATCGGGTGAAGAGTGCTTTTTGGAATTTAGGGTGCGTGGCCCGGGACAGTCACCAAAGACTGTTGGGTACAGTTAAAGGGGAGAAATGTATTTATGTTTATATGTATGTGTTCTTCAAATATGTTGACATTTATATGTCAACAAACTTGAAATTTAATTTCACTCTCTCCACACATCGCAATACGCTGTAAACTTCTTTTGCAAATATTTAAAGAAAATTCTTGAAAATTCAAAATTCCATCTTTTTCTGGTATTAATGTTTTTATTATTTTTTTTGTTGTTGTTTATTTGTAACAAGGTCATATCATAATTCATATTTATTTATTTGGCTTTTATAATCAATCGTGTATGACTGAGTGGCGGCCTTTAACAGACATAGTTAATATTAATTTAATAAATTTTAAATTATTTTTTTTATTTTTTATCAAAAAACATTAATTTATTCATCAATTTTTCACCCAAAAATCATTATTTACTACAAAATAAGGTCTAATTAATTAGTACCTTTTATGTGTTTTATTTTTCATATGGTATATTAAGACAAAATCGCAAAAATCTTACAAAATCGTTTATACAGAAATGTATAAACGATTTTGTACACATTTGGAATCATTATGGATAAAAAAATAACCTATAGTTCTAACCCTACATCTGACCTTCTGGGCCTTTATCAGTTTGTGATCTCCTTTTAATATCTACCATGTTTTGGTAAAATTTTTAGGCTCTCAAATAACTTTTTTTTCAATCGCCCAATATCTCTCCACTAATCTTAGAATTTTTGGGGTATTATTGGGGTATCTTATGCAGATGTTTGCAACGAATGGAAAAATATCACTACCACTACTTTTAAATAAGGGCTGAGATGAAAAAATTCTTAACATGCGTTTTTCAATAAAACTTTTATTAATACATTTTTTTCCAAAGCATTTATTAAGTTTTTATCATCTCACACTTTCACTTAATATTTCACACCTGAAACCATAAGACTATAATTTTGTACTTTACTGTTTATATCTAAATAAATATTTAGAGTACATTTATATTAGATTAAATTGTTATTACATAATAAAATATTTAATTAAAAAAATCACAAAACAAATATAAATTTTAAATATATAACAAATATGTTGTCAAGCTTGATGAAAACCTTTTGAACGACAAAAAAGTTGAAAGCAAAAAAGGTAGTAAATATAACTGAAAAAGAGTGTAGAACTGAAGAAAAAAGTTAAATATCAGCCAACGAAACCTTTATTCATTATAACAAAATTTTAGTTCATTTGTGGTAAATTCCACAAATTATTCAATTTGAATAAAACATTAATCATATTCACAAAAAATTTTCTTTTATATTAATGAAAATTATTAATTTAACTACCATATTTAAGTTAAATTTACGAAATTAAAATTGTAATAAATTTATACATAAACTATTAAGGATCAAGGGAAGAAGTACTACCTTTACAAAGTAAATATTGATTATAGAGTGTCTTAAGAACTATAACAGCAAGATTTATCAATGATTTCCCAATGATCCCAATGATTTCCCAGGGAAAGGTTTTACTGAACAAATGTAAGATGGATAGGATCAGGGGAGAAGTTGCCCCCATAAAAAGCAAATATTGATTATAAAATATCTATAGATTTGCAGTGAGTAATTGGTTCCAATTACTTTTATCTTTCGAGATCTAGGACTGAAGAGTAAAAGCTAGTTTTAGACAATAATTAAATAAAAATAGTACAATGTCAATAGGACGGTGATGTGCCGATCGGCTTGAATTTCTGATAAAAAGTTATTTACATGTTTTTTGATCAGTTGATCGTTCATTTGCATTTTCATGAATTTATGCAAAATATTTCTTTAATTTCAAAAATATAAAAAATATTTGACGAAAAAAATTCTGTTAATTAGAATAAACATCTGTTTATTTAACACCTCTTTTTTTGTTCAAGTTCTACGAAAATGTTTCGCTAATATTACCTACGACATTTGGTTTATCTATAGATAAACAAAATTTCATTAAAATAGATAAACATGTGGTATATATCGTATATATTTATATCTAAATGCCAATAATTATAACTGATTAGGTTTATTAGTTATTACTTATTAAAAAACCTTGTTATCAATGTAAATTCAGGTAATAATTTCATTGATGTTCATGATATTAAAGAATTTTCTCATTATAACGACAATGACGACAAATATTTATCATCGTCATCATATATGATACCTCCCTGGCACATATCAACCATTTTATGAAGTTTAATATCATGTTATTGATTTAAAATATTAGCAGTTAATATTTAACCGAAAAAAAACAAACCAAAACAAAAACAAAAATCATCATATTACCTTGACATTTTTTTTTACAAATTCACTATAAAAGAAGATTTATAAATAGATTAAAGCTTTTAGCAATGTTGTAATAGAAATCAGAAATTACGATTATTTTTGTATTATTTAAAAGGTGGTAAATACTTGCTAAAAATAGTAAAAAATTTCGAATTCGTAACTCATTTTATGGTAAAGTACCTAAAATAGTATTGAGAATCCATGAAATTATGGAGATATTAATTATGATGTTTTACATAAAGTAAAATTAGATTTTTAGGTAATCGGAACTATAGAAATAAAGAAAAACCTCTAAATTTAAGAAAATATATAATAAAACAAAAAATTATGAACTGACCCTCGTATAATTTATGTCTGTTTTAAATATACTTATCTATATATAAATGAGTTTGACGTAATATTACTGACTGACTGATCATCATCCCACAGCCCTAACTTTTGATGTTGGAAGCTGACAATTGGGCTAAGAAATTGGAAATTTAATTGGATATTTCACACCTGACACCACATGACTATAATTTTGTACTTTACTGTTTATATCTAAATAAATATTTAGAGTACATTTATGTTAGATTAAATTGTTATTACATAATAAAATATTTAATTAAAAAAATCACAAAACAAATATTTATTTTAAATATATAACAAATATGTTGTCAAGCTTGATGTGGTACTTTTTTACAATTTGTCCTATTTAGGGAGATAAACGGAAAAAAATATATAGTTTGGTACCTTTTTTGCCACCCGATGTATCTTTTTTAACCAGTACACATAAATATGAATTTCTTATTACATTAGAAAATTTAGTAATAATGTTTTTTGAAATTCGAATGTTTAGGGGCTAAAAATCATTGTTATCATCATTTTTATGGACAAAATGATTAAAATTTTTTATTATGGAACCGCAATTAAATTTTAAAAATTTAAAAAAATTAAATCGAAAAAAGTACCAAAAGGGGTTAAAAAGGGAAAAATATCTATTTAAAAACTTTAAGCCAAATTAAAAAAAATCTTGACTTTTGGGTACCTTTAATAATATAAAATAGGATAATACGGATTTTTTCTTTGGATTTCTAAAGGACCTTTTTTGCTTTCTTTTTAATATTTAATTTAAACTTGTAATCAAAGTCACATTCTTCGAAAATTAACCAAAGAGTTTTTTTGGTACTATATGAAATTTTTAATTGTACTTTTTGAATTCTTTGACATGATAAACCTTAAATCATGCAAGAAATTATGCTTTTAAATTGATAAAAATACTTTGAAGATATTATTTGGTACTTTTTGGAATTTCTTAACGCATTTCTTTTCATTTAATTATTGCGCTAACGAAGTAATAGGTAAAATGTTTGTATAATATATTTTCATAATAATCATATTAACATTTAAGGTGATATTAGGAAGTAGGAATTGTATAAGGCCTATAAGGAGTTATGGGCCAATTTTTGTTGTTTTTTTCACAGAGCTAATTTTTACCAAATTTTTATAAGCTTAAAATCCCATTTCTGGAGGACATTTATGAAAGAGCTATTTGAAATATTACAGATATAATTGAATATTATATTTATCATTCCATTGTTTGGCTAAATGGAAGGTAAATACTCATTCATTAATTCCTTTTTATAAAAAAAATATTTAAATAAAATATTTAAACACTCTCAAAAAGAGAAAAAAATACAAGAGACATTACACTTTCGTTTCTTTTGTCTGGGAGAGAGTAAAGTCTCGTCTCCAATGATTCACCGAGTGCGTTAAATTTCATCTTCCTTTTGAAATAAAATTTATTGAACATTCTATTGGTTGGTGAAATGGAAGTTGTAGTCTCGTTAATAAATTCTTAGAGTTTTAAATCAAAATAAATACCAGAGAACAAATACAAGACAGTCCATTCTCGATTCTTATGTATGGAAGACAGTAAGTTTTTACCTCGAATGGACTCCGATAGAATTAACTTATAAGTGTGATAAAATATCTATTTCAAAAGTATGAAAATATGCAGTTATTGAACCGGAAGTACTTACAATAGATTTAGACAAAATCAAAGAAAACCTCCAAATTGTAAAATATATATTTATTAATGATCTACATAATAAAAACTATTATTGCACTACAAACTCTCCATACATTTTGATGCAAATTAAATAGAAAAACTGAAAAGAATAAAGAAACGAAATACATTAAGCCGCCAATTCGATTCATCCATCTATCCCACCAACCAACCAAGGGTCAGATGAAATATTCATGCTTTATTATGAACAGAGAACAAATAATAATAATAAAATAAAACTGAATGAAACACTGACCTATACTTGCATTATAGTACTTAGATTCATAATGACAATAATACAATATAAAAACAACTTTTTTTCATCTTGAATAAAAAACAGCAAAAAAAAGTTCAGAATACTCAACAAAACAATTACACACAATGAATTGTTTAATACAAGAGAAAAATGTGAATGAATAGGAAGAAGAAAAATAAACGATTTTGTTTTTCTCTTTTTGAATAAATGAAAATTTTTTGAAAGAATGTTATACAACATGTAACTACAAACCACAGTCTATGACAATCACAAACAATACGAAATAGAAAAAGATACTTGAAAACAACACACATAAATCTAAATGTATCTATGAGAACGACGACGACGACGAAAACCTTTTAGAGCAAATAACTGAAAACAATTTTCAAACAAGAGAATTGAACTTAAGCGCATAAAATTGAAACGAAATAGGAATACATTCATACATACAAATGTATCTATACATATATGTGTGTGTGAGAATTTTGTTAAATACACTCAAAAATAAATTTTAATAAGAAAATGTACATATTTAAATTTTTTTTAAATAAATATTTTGTATAAAAATATGTCCTTTTTAAAGGAAATTTAAAATTTCTAAATAGGTTTTTTACATTTTTCCCTATTTAAGGCTAAAGCAATTTTTTTAAGATCAGCTTCGAAAATTTTCCGAGTATATTTTAATCTCCATTCCAATTTTCTTTTAAAAGTAGAAAAGAAAAGTTTCATTTTCTTTTTTTAAACCGATTTGTTAGACATTTAATTACCCATTCTATTGGATAGTTAAGTGAAAGATATAGTCAAAATCTGTTTAGACTTTTTTAAAGTTTCCGAAAACACTCTTAAAAGGAATATATACAAAATGTCAGGGAATACACACAAAGCATTTCGTTTTCGCTTATTATGACTGCACATGGGAAAGGTCTTGTCTTTCTTGCTTTCTTATATCTCAAATTTCCGAAGTGATTTTAAAAGCCGAGTGTTAGACTGAATAACGTTCCAAAAGGGAAATTTAAAATATCAGAGAATACACAAAAGATTCAAAAAGGAAGGTTTGCTTCCTTACAATTTCCATAGGGGTTTACAATGCCATTTCAGACCGAAAGTTTTAAAAAGGTTGACAAGGAAAAGCCTTCAGAATTTAAACCAAAGAGCTAAAAGAAGGCATTACAAATTACATCTTCAATTTCTAGGTGAGATAGGACCAGTTTATGTTTATCAACATCTGCTCAAAGACATAATGCCTCAAACACCAATAAAAGTGTAGAGTAAAAAATATGAAAATATATTTTTACGAGCTTTAAATCCCATTCGGGAAGAACATTTGTATTGAACTGATCTTCAGCACTTTGAATAGGTTCGTCCTTGTTCTTCAAATCACTTCATCAGACTAAACTTCTTGGAGATATCTAAAATATTGCGACCTGTACAGTATTCAGAACTTAGCGTATATTAAGCAGAATTCCATATTCATATTTAAAATTAAAAACAAAAAAATCATTTTATTTGTTAAGAAATAGAAACTTACCCAGTATATATTTGGAGCCCAATTTGTGTAAACTACAAAATTGATAATAACAATAGAGTACAGCAGCACAACGTACAATTGTCATAACAATTACATCAGCTGCATTATATTCAGCCTCTAAACCTTCACATGATTGTGTCCAACCATGACATGGACGATGACGACTTGAGGTTGGTATACTACTGCTACCACTACCACTACCACCGCCACCTCCACCTCCACCAGCATCAGATGTGGTGTTAATATATTGTTGCTTATCAACTGTCAGCATACATGCTGTCACCGTAAGCAAGGCTACAATAACCTCCCATGGATGTGAGGCACAAAATTCGCCATGTGCCCGAAATAAACGACCAATCATGATGTTGAGAAATTTTTGATTCCAAATAAAATTGAAATTTGTAAAATGAAAATTTTGTTGAATTTTGCTGAAAGCGTTTGGCTATAATTTAAAATAAAAATTATTATTCGTTTTGTTGTTGTTGTTGTTATTATTAATGATGACACTTCTATGATGGCGATAATAATGATGTTGTTGATGACAAACAATTTCTTTTCTTTGGCCAATAATTTTTGTTAGTTTTTTTTAGTTTCTCAAATAAAAAATTGTTATCGTTGTTTTGATTGTTTTGTGATTTATTTTTTTATTTGTTAATAATTTAATAACGGAAACGGCAGGAAATCAATCAATTGTCAATCATATGCATCCGTTTCTTGTCTCTTTTAGCTGTTGCAATCGTTTATTTGTAATTTGTATGTGTTTTTTGTTTAAAGATGGCGCTGACACAAACATTTATCTTTTCTAGTTGAATAATTATTGTTGTCTATTTTGTTGTTATATTTTTTTGTTTATTTTGAAATTGTTGTTTCGTTTTATTTTAATTTGCATCAAATGTTTTTGATGGCTAAAATAGAGATAAGTTCTTTTTTTGTTGTATTATGTTTTGTAATGCTCTCTTTTTTACCGTTAGTATGTTATATACTTTTTGTTTATCTTTTTTTTTTTTTTTTGTTATTTTGCTGATTCCTTTCAATTACAGGTGTTGTAAGTTGGCTGGTGACAAAACTGTTTTTCTTTCTTTTGTTTTTCTTTTGTTTAGGTTTTCTTCTTACTCGTTTAGTTTTTTCTCGTTTTATCAATTTTTAAGAAACATTATTTAGGTTTTTCTATTCATCTGCAAGAGAAAAGAATAAAATTAAAAAATTTAATAAAATTATAAATTATTTTTGGTTAATTTTTTTTTTTACTTTTTTACAACAAGTAAAAAAGCCATGATCGGCTGTGGCAAATTTTTAATACCCTCCACCATAAATGCGGTTTAAGTAAATACATTATGCTTTTTACACACATACACTCACAGAAGTTAAATATAAGACAGGAACACTTAATGAGTCATTCTAATTTCATTCCAATTTGTCAATTTTAAATTAACAATTTTACGAAAGTTCTTGGCTTAGACTTAGAGGTTGCTTAAGATATCGGTCTATATCTTTAAATTATAATAAATCAAATTTTGCTGACTTTAATAGACTCTGTCACTTATAGTGGATGTGAGTGTGCCATATAGATAGACGGACAGACAGACAAACATAGCTAAATCGCGTCAGATTTTGATTTAATGCAGTAATATATATGTACATTATGGGGTCTAAGATGATTTCTTAGCGTTACACACGGAATGAGTGAATGTACCCTTTTCGTGACCTGTAGTGTTGGAGGGTATTAAAATGTTTTTATTTAAAAATTTTGAAAAATCTGTTTTATAAGCAAATAGTTGCTATAAATTTAAACCATCAGATAACTTCATGATTCATTAATAAAATCTCCATTTTTATTTGACCAAAAAAATTAATTTACAAAAAATATGAAATTCGAACATAAACATGTTAATGAAAACAAAATACCGAAAATTGTTTATATATCGAAAAAATGGATTATTTTATTTACGATTTGTTTATTCTTGAACAAAAGAAAAACACACAAAATTTTTAAATGACTTTATTTAACAGAATTTATGTTCATTTTTTCCCGAGTACATTATATACATATCGTTTTTTTCTTCAACCCTACACCAATATGGGGGGTTAAGGCAGATGTTTGTTACCCCCAACTTAAAGTATAGCGATCGACTTTCAGGATGATTTAACATTGTAAGTTTATCCGTCCTAGTTATTGTACCAAAGATTTCGATTATGATTGGAAATAGAGTATTATCGATTCTTCATTAACAACTTTCGATTAATGGACGAGTGAAATTTTCTTAGTAGAATCACTTTTTCTAAATAAAAGAATAGAAAAATTATATTTTAATTTTTCAAAATTTCTAAGTTATTTTATTCGATTAAAAACTGGATTGTGAGATATGAGAATGTCTGTATTTTGTAATATGTATAACTTTTTTAAATTGATGAAAATGAGTCCACTTTTTCTAGTAGCATCCTTACAATTATCCCTTGTAATGGGGTTTTCAGCTAATAAAATTCACTAATTTGTAATTATTTTAATTACATTTTTCACTAAAAATTATTTTATTACATCTTTATGCCAAATTTTAAAAAGATCGATCCACAAGTGATTGTAGCTTCCTTAATAATCCACTTCCGAAAATCACTTTAAAGTGCATGAATCTAAAAAATATTTGTTATTGTTATGATTTTCCATTCACTTAAGGTGTAAACGGCCACAGAACAATGAATTAAATTTACGAGGATCGGTCCACTATTACAGCCTTCATGTAAGCCCCACTTCCGCAAATCACCTCAAACGGCATTAATACTCACATAAATCCACATACACGACTTAATACAACCAAAAATTGTAAAATAAAATTCTATGAAGATCGCTCAAAAATTTGTTAAGCCTTGGTCATGGTGTAAGGTACCATATAGTCGTTCTTTATTGACTATTAAACTCTCATTTGTTTTTCTTTCTATTTTTAGCCATGACAATTTTAATGGTAATAAAGAAATTAATGTGTGTATGTATTAATTGTTACACGTGAGAGCCAGAGTAGGGAAGGGGATGTTCACAAAAAGTTGACTATATATGTCTATTATTAATTTTGAATACCCATTGTTGTTCAAGCAAGTAAGATCTTAACACTTTTTTGTAGGAAATGCTGATCTTAGCTAAGCCATCAATATCTGTACCTGATCGATCTTGCTGTAACCATAATGACATATATTTGTGTCTTAATAACTGTACAAAAAATTGACATTCTGATACATATTTAGATCATCAGAAAATGACCGATTCTCAGTCTTGGAATCAACCGAAAGACCTAATCGCAGATTTTCAGAGAAAAAGAAAAAAAAATCATGATTTTTATCTAACACTCTGAATAACAGTAATTATCATTCTGATTATTATTTCAGTCTTGTAACTACCATGGATCGAAAACCAACTACTCTCAATGAAAGTACCCATTTTTTCGGACCATGAAATGAGAATTTAAAGAGAAATAAACGTATGATTTTTGTAACCCTTTTGATGTGTGATGTGAAAAAAATAATACACCAAAAATATCAAGCAAATATGCCTCTGGAGTTGAATATCTTCCAAATTGTTAATTTCTTTCATTTCTCCTTTTCTATATCTGGCAACTCTAAAACAGGAATAATTTAATTGTAAATTATATAATTTTTATTTTACAACTAGAAAGAGAGGAAAAATCTTTAAAGGTATAAACAATTTTCAGGAGCCAATAAAATTTTATGATTATTCAGAGAAGCGTTAATAAATTCCTTATAAAAATGAACTTCAACAATCAGATTTTTATTTTCCTCAACTATAAAATAAATTTCAAGTAAAATATTTTTTGATTTTCAATTTTATTTAAAATTTAGTTTCATCAAATAAAATGAGATAAATTCTTAGATACATTTTTTTAACAAGATTTTTAGAAATTTTCAATTAATTATTTTATTGTTTTATTTATAATTAATCAGAATGAAAACCAACAGACTTTTAAATAATTAAAGTTATTTTTTCCAATAATCAATCTATTTCAAATTTTCAATCGAAAGATTTACTCTGAAAAAATAAAAAGTAAATAAATTTAAATCTAGAAAATGTTCAAAGATACAAATTGTTATGGAAAATTAAAAGTAATTAATTTTGAAAATGACCTAATTATTATCTGTTTTTTTTTTTTGTCTAATAACAATACAATTTGGCAACATATTTATAAGTTTTAAATGCGATTTTATCATTTAATGAAAAAAATGATTATTAACTTTAATTACATGTTTAATTAAATAAATGAACAGTAGTTCCACTATGATATGTTTAAGAAATAATTCTAAAAATTTTGAAGCAATGAAGTTATCTAAATAAAATATGAAAAGATTATAGCTACACTGAACCAAAAAAAAGTAGCAAATATAACGAAAAAGTGTGTAGAATTAAGGGAAAAGTAGATTAAATTTCAGCCAACGAAACATTTATTCATCATAACGAAAATTTTCGTTAATTTTTCTTAAATTTGAATTCGTTAATTTGAATAAATATTATTCAATGTGAATAAAACATTAATCAAATTGACAAAAAAATTATTTATATTGATAAATATTATTCAATGTGAATAAAACATTAATCAAATTGACAAAAAAATTATTTATATTGATGTATTTTAATACCATATTTAAGTTAAATTTACGAATTTTTTAGTTGAATTGAGGAAATAATTACATTAAATTGTTGTAATAAATACAAAAAATATTATAGGACCATGGGAAGAAGTACTCCATATACAAAGCAAATATTGATTATTGAATATCTTAAGAACTGTAACAGCGAGAATTTTCAAATTTGGTCCCAAAGACTTGTTCAAGTAACGGTTTTACTGGACAAAATAAAAGACGGATAGGATCAGAGGAGAAGTAGCAAATATTAATTATCGATATTAAATATCGAATATCTAATACAGCGTGAATTCAGTCCCAATCACTTTTTTTGTTCTCGAAATAAATTTCACAAATCGACGTATAATTTGTGAAATTTCTTTCGAGAACATCACAGCTAAGACCAGGTTAAATTTTATTCCGATATCTTAAATGATTAAAAATTTAAAATAGATTTAAAAAAAATGTTTTCTCATATTGAAATTACCCCTTTGGGGGCAAAAATATAAAATTTTTTTTCGTTTTTACTACTTTCAAAAAAAAAAAAAAAAAAAAAACACTTAATTTCTTTTTTTTCAATATATTTTATATGTCTTATTTATTTCGAACACTTGAAAATGTCAATTGTTAAATTTCCAATATTTATTATGCAAATGAAAATGATTTTCTTAAAAAGTTAATCTATGATTTATTACCAGCTCTTTTTTCGGTTTCATTTAAAATACTAAACATTAAAATAATTTAAAGCGAAAGATTTATTAGTCTACATTGTTATACAATATCTCCACAATTTAGACAATAAAGTCCATAATAACAACAATAATAAATAAATAAATAAATATTAAATAAATAAGAAATATAGGCTGTTTCTCTTTCGATAACAATACAATATTCATAGGTATTTTTAAGTACCTTTTCCATCCATAAATTGTATAAATAATCATATATACATATGTAATGTAATATACCTATACATATACATATAGAGTAAATGAGAAGTGGAATCTTACTCCCGGCTGCCAACAAGTCAGCCTCAAACTAATATTATAACAGTCATCCTCTCATCTGCAATATTTATTTAACCATTTTAGTCACGTTTCTTTTTTCGAAAAAAAAACTATTAAAATGAATCGTAATTTATATTTATAGTTTAAAATAAAAATTTATTTTTTTTTGTTTTTCAAAGAAATTAAAACAGTATTTATTTTAATAATTTTTTTTTTTAATTTATAAAAATATATTTTTTTCTCTAATTATTTCCGTAAGTTTATGGTCGATAATGAAATCTTGGAATGAATGAAATTTATAAACAAATTTTTTGTAGGTTACAAATTTATAGTTTAATGAATAAAATGTGTATACCCTACACCGCGATATGTGGTTTATGCAAATGTTTAGAAGACACCACAGGGTGTTGAAATCGATTTTGGGTAATTATTCTATAACCGTTAGATATAACCTCCCATACAAATGTTCTTCCGGATTTTAAGGTCATAAACTTACTAAATACAAAGCGATTAAAATGAAATTTGTCATAAGTAAGTCGTATTATATTCTAAAACGATGTGATCAAATATGCGTGGGTCCCATAGAAACCCCCTTTCAAATATCACTTTTAAGGGAAAAAATCTCACATATACGTTGGTATTGTAATAAATTGGTAAAATTAAGTTAAATATAAGTAAATGTACAAAATTATACGAGGGTTGCTTCATAATTTCTTGTAGCCCCCATATAACCCCCCAGAAAAACCTTAAAACGCATAAATTTAACATAAATCGTAGTGTCACAATAATATACTACACACTCAAGAATAAATCAGAAAACCAAATTATACGAGGGTCGTTCATCAATTTTCCGTAACCATTTTTTACCGATTATAGGTCCTGAAATTTTTCAAAAATATGTACCAGTTCCTCATAAAATAAATGAATCCGTTAAAAAATTATATTAATCAGAAATAGGAACTTATAAATATATGATTTTTTAATAGAATCTTTTCTGAAGGTGGCAACCATTTTTAGTTCTGAACTAGTGTATTCAAAAACCGAAACTAGAAACCGGTTAACCGGATTTTTGCATTGCAGTAAACCCACCGGTTTCGAATAATTTCTATTTTCGAATTATTCGACATGCCATTCATTCACTCATATAAATTCCATTCATTCTTATATATTTCATCATGACTGAGAATATGTAAAATTTTTCATTCCGTGTGTTACACGAGCAAAGTATTGTTTGTATTCTTAGACATCATATTTTGAATCGATATTTAGAAATTGAAGAAAAAGTTTTTCTAAAGGAAAAAAAATGGATTTAAAAAAACATGGTATCTCAACACATTATTTTAAATACGATACCGAGAAACACTAACAAAAACACTTTTATATCACACTCATTTAGTACATTAAGCAGTGTAAGGATTTTTTGATGAAGCTTGTTGATAAGGAAACATTCTTTTTACTTCATTTCATACAAAGTTCATTACACGATATATAATTTTATTAGTTAAAAATTTAAATCATATTTTATACAAGTTAAAAACAATCAAACAAAAACCGGTTAACCGGGATTCTAACATAAATCCGTATTCGAAACCGGTTTTTTGAAAAACTTATTTTTCAAATAACTCGAAAACCGGTTTAAAAAAATGTCAGTTTTTTGAATACACTATTCTGAAATTTGAATTTTTTATTGTTTTATAAACTAAAATTTTAACGAAAATCCATGTAAAGTAAATTCGAATGAGCTTGGGGCAAATTTCAGCCCACGAATTCTATTCAAACTTTCTCAAATTAACTTTTCTAGTAAGTTAGCAAATTGTAAAGCTTTTAAAATTATCACTTCTATAAACTCCAAAACGACTGGGCCAATTTTTATGAAATTTTCAAAAATAGCCTAATTCCTGTAGGACCAGGGGGAGGGGTACTTATAGAAAGCAAGTACTGTTTATCGCATATCTAAAGATTTATAACAGCGAGAGTTCTCAATTTTGGTCCCAATTTTAACTGGAGAAAATATAGAACGGAAAGGATTTGCTTTGTAAAGGGAGTACCCCTCCCCCTTTATAAAGCAAATAATGATTTTTAAATATCTAAAGAACTATAACAGCGAACTTCGAATTTGTAAGACACCATCACTGAAAAAATATAGCACTTAAAGTTTTAGCAACGCCCTATAAATTTGTTTTGGCAAAACGAAGTTTGCCGGATCTGCTAGTTTTTTTATATATAAATTACATTTTTAAAACATTTTTTAATTTATTATTATTTTTATATGTTAATTATGTTCGTTCTAATGATCTGAATAAATATTCTTGTTTTTATAGATAAACACGTGAATGGAAAATTTGCATTCTTAATTAGATTGGTGAGTTCTTTTTTGTGGATTTTTAGTAGTTTTTATTATTTTAAACTAGACTTTTGGACGCTCTTTAAAATCCGGTTTTATAAAGAAACTTTATGGAAATTTTTTAAGACAACAAATGAAAGCCATATTTAAATTTTAGTGGTAGCTTTTATTAGAGTAGATTTTTAGAAATATTATTTAATGTCTGAGAAATGATAATTTATTAGAGAAATATTAAGAAGTTAGATTTATGGTATCCATAATCGGGATTAAACATATTATGTTTATGTCATCAAAAAAGTATTATTTTGCTTTAACTATATTATGATTAATTAAATGAAGGAGTCAGATGCAAATTATATGGTTTTAGGCAAACAAACACAATTTTTCAAACTCTTGGTTATGTTGACTATAATTATTTTTGTTTTCTCGGAAAAAAATATTGTTACAATATTTCCGCAATCAAAGTATGTTTAATAAAATAAATTGAAGAAATACATTAGCATAATGTGGTTGTGGTCCAAATTTTTCTCATATTATCACTCGACTAAGTTTAGTACAATCATAAATCTTTTCTGGGTGTTGAATCTTAATGTTTAGCCACTTTGGAATATGGAAGATAATACTCTGAGCCGGGAATAACAAAATAATATTTATTTTGTTATTCTCATTAACAAAATCCCAATAGGAAAAGAAGAAATAAAACAAATTTATTAGGATTTAGGAAATGAAGAAAATTTATTGGACAGATTACCTCTTTATCGTCTTACAGCAAGTTCAAGAAGAAGGAAAAATTATCTTACGTAGAACGGAAGCGACATTTTAGGCTATGTCACCAGAATGACGTTTATTTTAGGCGTTATGAGGGAAAGAGAAAATGTGGTTTTCATAAAATTCAGCTTAAATATAGGTACTCAAAAAGGGGAAAAACTTTACTCATCACAATATTAATGTCAAAGGGAGTTTAGCCCTTTTGGCATTAACATTGCCGCCCGCCTTGCAGGATTTATGCAAAGAAAAAACTGTAAGATATAGTTCTGGTTCAGCCTAAGATGCAGCTTCTAGTATAGAAAGGAAAATAAAATAGTAAATTAATTTAATGAATTTCAGTTACAATTAATTCATGTTATTCAAATTATATACAAAAGTATGATAATGTTTAAGGAAATTGGCATGCAACTTAAATCTAGGATATTAACAATTCATTTATAATAATGTATATTATGCATTTTTTTTATTAGGACAAAGATAGGTTTTGTATTTTGCTTGCTATTTAGTGCATTTTTTTACGAAATATTTTATTGAAAATTTATAAAGTACAAGTACCATATATAACCCAGCCAAAAATGGTGCTTTGGGCTGTTGGAAAACCGATTCTGGAAAATACTCCTGGACATATTACCTTTGGATATAGGTCTACACCAATTACGATATCGATCGATGCCGATTCATAAAATTTGGAATCCGCCAGGAATAAATCGCGGAAGTGTTTTTTATAGGATTCGGGAAGGGATTGTGAGGGTGTTCTAAGAGCGATGCGATTATCGACTCGAAAAGTACCTTCTATCTTCGAAGTTGAACCAAATCGAGATTTTATGATCAAAGGACAAATGGTTTCTTCCTTGAGTGTATAGCCTGTTAGATCCAACTGATCTACGAGCTTTTTGGAAACACGACTGTATGCAGAACCAGAATCTAATAAACATCGAGCATGTGCGGTAGAGGAACCTACTTTTACGAGGACGGTAGGAAGCAAAATAACCGAATTCTGGCGAATAATGGATGTTAAAGATGTAGTTTTCGTAGTGGAAGGAATTGGCTCTTTGTGATGAGAATGTGACTTTGTTGTACTGCGTTCAGTGGGAGAAAGAATTGGATTTGAATCTCGAGAAGAATGTGGGATAGAATCGATAGAAGAGGTTTCACATCGACCGCAGGAACGAATTATACCTTCTGGATCTAGAAAAGGATTTAAGCTTAAAATGATACTGCATTTGGAAATGTATTGTCCATCTGATAAAGCTTTGTATTCATTTGGATACCAAGCCTTTTGGTAAATGATAACGAATTTAGTTTGCACATCAACAATCTCACACGTTGAAAGAATGGTCGTGGCTTTGGAAAAAGTGGAACGGTGACGAGGATGAGTACGATGGAAAAATCTGTAAACATATGCCATGACTCGCATTGTTCTATGAAATGAAGAAAATCGTTCTAGTGGATCATCGAAATTTTTGAAGTAGGAAAAATGAACTTGAATAGACTTCGCTTCTGGAATATTTTTTAAGACTGTTGAATATTCAACGTAAGGCCATTGGGATTCCGGTTTTTCAAGCCACTTTGGTCCATACCACCATAGTTCATTGTCCAATAACTCCTGTGGGGTAACGCCTCTACTTGCGAGATCAGCAGGATTAGATCCAGAACTTACATGATTCCACTGAGAATAATTAATTATTTTTGTGATTTTGGAAACTCTGTTAGCAACGAAAGTTTGCCAGCAGCATGGTGGTTTAGCCAGCCAAGATAAGACAATAGTCGAGTCGGTCCAACAAAAAATAGAATATTTTTCAACATTTAACCTTGGAATCAAAGTGTCGAGCATTTCAGATAAGAGAACTGCACCGCATAACTCTAGCCTTGGAATCGAAATGGTTTTAATAGGAGCTACTTTAGTTTTCGAGGATATAAGGAAGGTCGATATAGATGATACATTTTCGACACGCACATACAATGCAGCTGCATAAGCCTTTTCAGATGCGTCGCAAAATCCATGAAACTGGAGTTTGGACTGTGGACAATATCGAATCCATCGAGGAATGCGAATGGAATTAATAGAAGAATAATTGGATTGAAAATTTTTCCATTGGATAAGTGCTTCTGAAGAAATTATTTCATCCCAACCAGTACCATCCGTCCAAATTCTTTGCATTAGAATTTTAGCTGTAATTATACATGGTGCTAACCAACCTGCTGGATCAAATAATTTGGCAATTTGGGACAAGACTTCCCGTTTCGTATAATTTACTGTCTCGTCCAATGGATGTGCAACGAAATAGAAATTATCAAAGCACGCATTCCATCTAATGCCTAATGTCTTTGCCGAACTAGTTTCTTCGAGCTTTAAAAAGTCTTCATGTAATAGATGATCTGGAGGAATATCATCTAAAATATCTTTGGAGTTCGACGTCCATTTTCTTAGGGAAAATCCAGCGGATTTCAAAGCTTGGATTAGCTGTTCTTTGGCTTTAATTGATTCTTCCCCAGTGTGAAAACCGGCAAGGACATCATCGACATACATGGAATTGCGTAATATGGAACTTGCTAACGGATAAATAGCTTCTACGTCATCAGCTAGTTTTAAAAGAGTACGAATGGCTAAATATGGCGCACAATTAACTCCGAAAGTAACAGTATTAAGTTCATAATCTGTTATTGGAGTATGTGGATCGCTTCGGAATAATATTCTTTGAAAAGGAGTATGGTCAGGATGGACCAAAATCTGTCTGTACATTTTTTGAATGTCAGCATTAATTACAAATTTAAAAAAGCGCCATTTTAGAATAAGAATTGTAAGGTCGTTTTGTAGTATCGGACCTGTGTGTAGGAGAGAATTTAGACTTTGTCCATTAGATGACGGAGCAGAAGCATTGAACACTACACGAACTTTCGTAGTTACACTATCCGGCTTTAAAACGGCGTGATGTGGTAAATAAAAAGTTCTTTGATAGTCTGATTCGTTATACGAACCGACTCTAGACATATGACCCAGATCTTCATATTCCTGAATGACCTTATCGTATTCGGATTTCAATTCTCGATTTCGCATCAGTCTTGCCTCATTTCTGAAAAACTGTGCCATAGCATTGGTTCTAGATTGACCTATCTTTATCGTATTTGGAAATTCTTCTTTAAAAGGAAGCGATACTATGTATCTTCCATTGGAATTCCTTTTCGTAGTTCTTAGGTAAAGATCCTCACAAAACTTATCGGAAGAAGACAAAAGATTCGTTCTTGGAAGATTCTCCACCTCCCAAAAACGTGAAATTTCCTTGTCTAAGGAAATTTCACAGAAATATGAAACTATTGTGGATCTTGTACTGAGGTTACTACGAATTGGACCTGTAAGAATCCATCCAAAAATGGTTTCTTGAGCAATGAGTGATTTACATATATTATGTCGTATCCCTGGACAAATAATGGAAGGGAAAATATCACCACCAAGTAAAATGTCAATCTTAGAACTGCTATAAAATTTTGGATCTGCTAGTGGAATGTCAGGAAGAGTATCAAACTGATCCTTAGGGATTGTACGTGATGGAAGACTATTCGAAAGATGAGGAACCACAAGAGCAGTGACTGGAATTGAGATATCACTGTTCAGCGGTGAACCCAATATTAAGGAACATTCATGTTGAACTTTGGCTGAAACTGAATTGTTCAAACCAGATATCTGAGCATTAGTAGATTCAGATGGAAGTTTTAAGAGATTGAATATACGTTGGGAAATAAAGGTACCTTCAGAACCCGAATCTATCAAGGCACGTACTTTATATTCCAAACCTAAATGACAAATATTAACCCAAGCTGTTCCCAGCAAGACCCCTTTCGAATTAGTAGCAAAACATGATTGTATTTGCCCTGAACTTGTGGTAGAAGTGGACTGTATATTGTTTTTGTTTGGTCGAATATAAGGAGCCGAGTTAGGATTAAGTGATGAGTTCACATTTGTTGTTGAAATTTGGGTATTATCGATTGGAATATCAATCTCTTTGTGTAAAAGTGTATTGTGTCGTTTCTGGCATTTAAAACAACTGTGTTTACTTGTACAATTTCTGACACTATGGGTTTTCGAAAAACAGTTTAGACATAAACCTTCCTTTTTTATTTCATCTAATCTGGATTTATAGGACATTTTTAGGAATTTGGGACACTTGCGGATGATGTGATTTTCTTTTGGACATAACTGGCAAACTGGACTATTGACATTTACCTGAAAACTATGTACCTTTTGTTTGATACTAGTATTCGAATTACTTCCTCGTTTTAAATCTGTGGCTTTATGACCATTTGTACTACGAATTTCGGAAACGGATTCTAACGTTCTGTAGCGATTGGTCAAGAATTCGTCTAGTTCAGACCACTTTGGAATAGATGTTTTGTCCCTTAATTGATGCTCCCATAACGTCAGAGTAGTCTCAGGAAGCTTATTGGTGCAGAGGAAAACAAATATAGGGTCCCAACTAGCCACATCAATATTATGGATCTTTAAATTCGCTATGCATGAATTTATGTCCCTTTGTAATAGTTTCAAGGACTTGCCAGATTCGGAATTAACAGTCTGAAGATTGAAAAGTATCTTCAACTGACCGTTAACTAGGACCCTTCGATTGTCAAATCGGAAACACAAATTTTTCCAAGCTATGTCGAAACCTTGGTTTGTAAGAGGACTCTTACGAACAATCTCCCTGGCTTCACCTTTCGTTTTCTGCGTCAAGAAAAATAATTTCTCAACATTGCTAGCTCGGGAATTGGAAACAACGGCGGTGAAAATATCTCGGAATGTTGGCCAAGAAGCATAATCACCCTGAAAAGCTTCAATATCAATTGGAGGGAGATGCAGATTTTTGGATTCAGATTCTATAAAATGAGAAGAGCTTGGACGAATAGAATTTGAAGTTTGAGGAACTGTAGCTTCAGAAGAAGGGTTTAAAGATTGTCGAATTGAATCAGACATTTCTGACAAGCGGACTAAACAATTACAATAAGTTGTATAAGTACTTTTGTACTTCAACTTAAAGGACTCTATGTCAATTGGATTGTCAGCATCATCTTCCTTTTCTATGTCCCTAATATATTGTTCGAAAGCTACCTTAACCTGACTCCAGTTGGATTTCAGTTCATATCTGTGAACTTCTAAAGCATTCAAGGACGATACTGGATATTGGTTATTATTTAGGTCAGCCTCGAACTCTACTATGCTATCAGCTAAACGTATGAATTGGTCAAGCGACATTTTTTTTAATATATTTGAATCTTTTTCAGAAATATAAAAAACTATTTGGAAACTGAACTAATTGCTTATAAAGTTGTATAAATTTGGAAACTGATGAAAATGCAAATTAAGGACAAAAAAATTATACAATTAATTAGATTAAAAATATTTAAAAGGAAGAAAACAAAAAAGTAGAATAAAAATAGTTCAAAAACTCAAATTATTGAGCGTTTTATGATTTCATTAATTCAGTGAACTGAATCTCAAATCAGCTGTTTATAAAATTATTCTTGAAAAAGTTCATTGACCCTTTTTAAACTGGAAGATATACTTTATTTCCCAATAATAAATTGCACACTAGGTCTGTTCGTTAAAAAATAATCAGGAATATGATCAATTGAATGGAAAGTAGTAAAAATAGCATGAAATTGTAAAAACAAATATACTGTTTTACAATGATAAAATTAAGAAACGAATTGTATTTTGCAAATAATGTAATTTTATCTTATTTCAAATTGGAATAATTGTATATAATGGACTAAAAATATATACACGAAAAGGCCTATTATTTCCAATTGCAATAATTGAGAATATGTAATCTTCCACAATTAATGTGGAAATTGGTGCGTACTCTCGAAAGTAAAGGGAAAAAATTCTCTTAAAGCAAAAATAAAATGAGAATATGACAAATTGGAATATGTGATCATATACCAGTGTTACCAAATTACTCTAAGAAAATATGATCTAGGAGTAAAATTATTAAAAAATAATTTAAAAAAATGAAATAAGGAACTAGAATTCCGAAATGTTTTCCTTGAAAAAATCGAATAAAGTTTTAAATTATTTTATAAATAATTAATTTTTTGTCCTATGGCAACCCTTACCATGCTATTTGTTTTATATGTAATAAATTGGAATAAATTACCCAATAAGCAAAAGCATGTAAGAATGTATGATTTCACAATATAAAAAATTTAGAATTAAATATTCAATTTAATTTTGAATTTATGTTAAAAATTGATCAATGGATTGAGAAAATTTTATAAATCTAAATTAAAAACAAACAATTGTAGAAATTAAAAAATAGTTCTATTGAATGGACAAATTTCTTCAAAGGAAAAAAATGTTGGCGTATACACGAAGGAAAATGAAAATGGGAATATATAAGACAATTTTCTAGAGTTCATGTATTCATGAAATCTTCATAAAAATTGCGAACAATCGAATTGTGGTCAATTGGGTAAATTTTCTCACTTATGTGTCAATAAACAACCCCAAATTATACACTGTATAGCATGTAATTAAAAATGAGAATTGCATTTAAGAGAGATGTAGGAAAGAATGAGTAATAATCGAACTATTGGATGGTTTCGAAAGAGAAGCTTAAGTGCAAAAATTAATTTTCAAGAGTAATTAAAAAGAGAGAGTGTACTAAGAAATACAAAAAATGAGGAATGCTGAAAAGAAATGTACAAACTAACATACATACATATGTCATGAGCTGAAAAGTGATCAATATAGGGGGGAACCAAATTTGAAGGGAAGAAGGAATGGAGAAACACACTATATCAGGAATTAATTTTCTTGAAAATAATGTTTCTTTTTCTTTTTTTTTTAATAGGAATAATTATGATCACCGAGCACTTTCCTTTTAATATTTTTCTTTTAATTGAATATTAACTTATAGGAACTTTGACTGCAATTAAACGATAAATCCTCCACCGTAATGAAATTTTGGCCGAGCACTTTACTTTTTTTTATTCGTGTATTGTTGTTAATTCTTTTCCTTGTTGTTTTACTTTTTTATTTAATTATTTTATTGAATATTTTAAACAATTTGAATAAAAATTGTATTAATAAATTGAAATTTCGTTGAATATACACGATAGCAAAAGACAATAAATATAAAGAGGTTTTTAATCTTATCCCGAATGCACTTCAATAACTTATTAATGCACAAGCAAATAAATACAAAACATACCTTTGTTGGAATGTAGTATGTAGATGAGTTAAGATGAGTAGAAAGAAATCCAATGAACGAGAATTCCCAGAGAATTAAAAGCAAATTTCCAATCCGGTTCGATATGGAGCAAATGTTGAATCTTAGTGTTTAGCCACTTTGGAATATGGAAGATAATACTCTGAGCCGGGAATAACAAAATAATATTTATTTTGTTATTCTCATTAACAAAATCCCAATAGGAAAAGAAGAAATAAAACAAATTTATTAGGATTTAGGAAATGAAGAAAGTTTATTGGACAGATTACCTCTTTATCGTCTTACAGCAAGTTCAAGAAGAAGGAAAAATTATTTTATGTAGAACGGAAGCGACATTTTAGGCTATGTCACCAGAATGACGTTTATTTTAGGCGTTATGAGGGAAAGAGAAAATGTGGTTTTCATAAAATTCAGCTTAAATATAGGTACTCAAAAGGGGAAAGCTTTACTCATCACAATATTAATGTCAAAGGGAGTTTAGGCCCTTTTGGCATTAACAATATCACTATGATGTGGTGAACAACATAGAGATATATAGAGATTTTTTTGTACAGGTTTCCTGCCAGTTTCGTTTTTTTAAATTTTAAGAATTGTAGATTTTGAAAATTTTCATATAATTGGTTACCACATATTGCAAAATGTGAAAAATAAGAGAACATTTTTGTCTGAATTTTTAAGTTTTTCATATGAACTTATGATTATATTTTGTGAAATCATAACTTTTGTTACCATATTTTGTAAAATGCTAATTATGATTAAAAGTTACCGTATTTTGTAAAATGTAAACTATTTTTATTTTAACAGAATTTGTTTCCATATTTTGTAAATTGCAAAAAATAATTAGTTAAAATCCTTAAAATTTTAATTTCTTGAAAATCTCAATGTGTAAAATTCTAATATTGCTGTTCCAATATAACACGTTGAAAAATTTTAACTTGTAAATTTTTCTATTGACCTATATAATACATTTCCAGAAGTCAATAAAGTTTTGAAGTACTTTAGTATATAAAAACTACATTTTAAGGTTTCTAAATATAAATTTTTCACTAAGGTTCTTCATTAGAAAAAACAATGTTCAAAAAATATGAGCTTGTTAATAAAGTTTAACAAATCGATTCTCATTCATAAAAGAGTCAATCTGAAGAATATTTTTTGTTTTTTTTTTTTTCTTAATTTTTTTATAACACTATGATGTGGTGAACAACATAGAGATATATAGAGATTTTTATGTACAGGTTTCCTGCCAGTTTCGTTTTTTTAAATTTTAAGAATTGTAGATTTTGAAAATTTTCATATAATTGGTTACCTTATATTGCAAAATGTGAAAAATAAGAGAACATTTTTGTCTGAATTTCTAAGTTTTTCATATGAATTTATAATTATATTTTGTGAAATCATAACTTTTGTTACCATATTTTGTAAAATGCTAATTATGATTAAAAGTTACCGTATTTTGTAAAGTGTAAACTATTTTTATTTTAACAGAATTTGTTTCCATATTTTGTAAAATGCAAAAAATAATTAGTTAGAATTCTTAAAATTTTAATTTTTTGAAGTCTCAATGTGTAAAATTGTTATATGTCTGTTCCAATATAACACGTTGAAAAATTTTAACTTGTAAATTTTTCTATTGACCTATATAATATATTTCCAGAAGTCAATAAAGTTTTGAAGTACTTTAGTATACAAAAACTACATTTTAAGGCTTCTAAATATAAATTTTTCACTAAGGTTCTTCATTAGAAAAAAACAATGTTCAAAAAATATGAACTTGTTAATAAAGTTTAACAAATCGATTCTCATTCATAAAAGAGTTAATCTGAAGAATAATTTTTTGTTTTTTTTTTCTTAATTTTTTATAGCACTATGATGTGGTGAACAACATAGAGATATATAGAGATTTTTATGTACAGGTTTCCTGCCAGTTTCGTTTTTTTAAATTTTAAGAATTGTAGATTTTGAAAATTTTCACATAATTGGTTACCTTATATTGCAAAATGTGAAAAATAAGAGAACATTTTTGTCTGAATTTTTAAGTTTTTCATATGAATTTATAATTATATTTTGTTAAATCATAGCATTTGTTACCATATTTTGTAAAATTCCAATTATGATTAAAAGTTACCGTATTTTGTAAAGTGTAAACTATTTTTATTTTAACAGAATTTGTTTCCATATTTTGTAAATTGCAAAAAATAATGAGTTAAAATTCTTAAAATTTTAATTTCTTGAAAATCTCAATGTGTAAAATTCTAATATTGCTGTTCCAATATAACACGTTGAAAAATTTTAACTTGTAAATTTTTCTATTGACCTATATAATACATTTCCAGAAGTCAATAAAGTTTTGAAATACTTTGGTATATAAAACTACATTTTAAGGCTTCTAAATATAAATTTTTCACTAAGGTTCTTCATTAGAAAAAAACAATGTTAAAAAAATATGAACTTGTTAATAAAGTTTAACAAATCGATTCTCATTCATAAAAGAGTCAATCTGAAGAATATTTTTTGTTTTTTTTTCTTAATTTTTTATATCACTATGATGTGGTGAACAACATAGAGATATATAGAGATTTTTTTGTACAGGTTTCCTGCCAGTTTCGTTTTTTTAAATTTTAAGAATTGTAGATTTTGAAAATTTTCATATAATTGGTTACCACATATTGCAAAATGTGAAAAATAAGAGAACATTTTTGTCTGAATTTTTAAGTTTTTCATATGAACTTATGATTATATTTTGTGAAATCATAACTTTTGTTACCATATTTTGTAAAATGCTAATTATGATTAAAAGTTACCGTATTTTGTAAAATGTAAACTATTTTTATTTTAACAGAATTTGTTTCCATATTTTGTAAATTGCAAAAAATAATTAGTTAAAATCCTTAAAATTTTAATTTCTTGAAAATCTCAATGTGTAAAATTCTAATATTGCTGTTCCAATATAACACGTTGAAAAATTTTAACTTGTAAATTTTTCTATTGACCTATATAATACATTTCCAGAAGTCAATAAAGTTTTGAAGTACTTTAGTATATAAAAACTACATTTTAAGGCTTCTAAATATAAATTTTTCACTAAGGTTCTTCATTAGAAAAAAACAATGTTCAAAAAATATGAACTTGTTAATAAAGTTTAACAAATCGATTCTCATTCATAAAAGAGTCAATCTGAAGAATATTTTTTGTTTTTTTTTTTTTCTTAATTTTTTTATAACACTATGATGTGGTGAACAACATAGAGATATATAGAGATTTTTATGTACAGGTTTCCTGCCAGTTTCGTTTTTTTAAATTTTAAGAATTGTAGATTTTGAAAATTTTCATATAATTGGTTACCTTATATTGCAAAATGTGAAAAATAAGAGAACATTTTTGTCTGAATTTTTAAGTTTTTCATATGAATTTATAATTATATTTTGTGAAATCATAGCTTTTGTTACCATATTTTGTAAAATGCCAATTATGATTAAAAGTTACCGTATTTTGTAAAATGTAAACTATTTTTATTTTAACAGAATTTGTTTCCATATTTTGTAAATGCAAAAAATAATTAGTTAGAATTCTTAAAATTTTAATTTTTGAAGTCTCAATGTGTAAAATTGTTATATGTCTGTTCCAATATAACACGTTGAAAATTTTAACTTGTAAATTTTTCTATTGACCTATATAATACATTTCCAGAAGTCAATAAAGTTTTGAAGTACTTTAGTATATAAAACTACATTTTAAGGCTTCTAAATATAAATTTTTCACTAAGGTTCTTCATTAGAAAAAAACAATGTTCAAAAAATATGAACTTGTTAATAAAGTTTAACAAATCGATTCTCATTCATAAAAGAGTCAATCTGAAGAATATTTTTTGTTTTTTTTTTCTTAATTTTTTATAGCACTATGATGTGGTGAACAACATAGAGATATATAGAGATTTTTATGTACAGGTTTCCTGCCAGTTTCGTTTTTTTAAATTTTAAGAATTGTAGATTTTGAAAATTTTCATATAATTGGTTACCTTATATTGCAAAATGTGAAAAATAAGAGAACATTTTTGTCTGAATTTTTAAGTTTTTCATATGAATTTATAATTATATTTTGTGAAATCATAACTTTTGTTACCATATTTTGTAAAATGCTAATTATGATTAAAAGTTACCGTATTTTGTAAAATGTAAACTATTTTTATTTTAACAGAATTTGTTTCCATATTTTGTAAATTGCAAAAAATAATTAGTTAGAATTCTTAAAATTTTAATTTCTTGAAAGTCTCAATGTGTAAAATTCTAATATTGCTGTTCCAATATAACACGTTGAAAAATTTTAACTTGTAAATTTTTCTATTGACCTATATAATACATTTCCAGAAGTCAATAAAGTTTTGAAGTACTTTAGTATATAAAAACTACATTTTAAGGCTTCTAAATATAAATTTTTCACTAAGGTTCTTCATTAGAAAAAAACAATGTTCAAAAAATATGAACTTGTTAATAAAGTTTAACAAATCGATTCTCATTCATAAAAGAGTCAATCTGAAGAATATTTTTTGTTTTTTTTTTTCTTAATTTTTTATAGCACTATGATGTGGTGAACAACATAGAGATATATAGAGATTTTTATGTACAGGTTTCCTGCCAGTTTCGTTTTTTTAAATTTTAAGAATTGTAGATTTTGAAAATTTTCATATAATTGGTTACCACATATTGCAAAATGTGAAAAATAAGAGAACATTTTTGTCTGAATTTTTAAGTTTTTCATATGAATTTATAATTATATTTTGTGAAATCATAGCTTTTGTTACCATATTTTGTAAAATGCCAATTATGATTAAAAGTTACCGTATTTTGTAAAAGTGTAAACTATTTTTATTTTAACAGAATTTGTTTCCATATTTTGTAAATTGCAAAAAATAATTAGTTAAAATTCTTAAAATTTTAATTTCTTGAAATCTCAATGTGTAAAATTCTAATATTGCTGTTCCAATATAACACGTTGAAAATTTTAACTTGTAAATTTTTCTATTGACCTATATAATACATTTCCAGAAGTCAATAAGTTTTGAAGTACTTTAGTATATAAAACTACATTTTAAGGCTTCTAAATATAAATTTTTCACTAAGCTTCTTCATTAGAAAAAAACAATGTTCAAAAAAATATGAGCTTGTTAATAAAGTTTAACAATCGATTCTCATTCATAAAAGAGTCAATCTGAAGAATATTTTTTTGTTTTTTTTTCTTAATTTTTTTATAGCACTATGATGTGGTGAACAACATAGGAGATATATAGAGATTTTTTTGTACAGGTTTCCTGCCAGTTTCGTTTTTTTAAAATTTTAAGAATTGTAGATTTTGAAAATTTTCATATAATTGGTTACCACATATTGCAAAATGTGAAAAATAAGAGAACATTTTTGTCTGAATTTTTAAATTTTTCATATGAATTTATAATTTAAGATACTAAAGCCCACATTTAAAATTATTTATATTCAATTTTTTTCAACATTAAACTTTTACAAAATTTCAACTTCCATATATTACATTTTGTGAAATCATAATTTTTGTTACCATATTTTGTAAAATGCCATTATGACAAAAAGTTACGTATTTTGTAAAATGTAAACTATCATTATTTTAACAGAATTTGTTTCCATATTTTG
Organism: Cochliomyia hominivorax; assembly: GCA_004302925.2. Lineage (NCBI taxonomy): Eukaryota > Metazoa > Arthropoda > Insecta > Diptera > Calliphoridae > Cochliomyia > Cochliomyia hominivorax. The sequence continues at coordinate 136,276 of PYHX02000243.1, read as the reverse complement.
TAGAATGCAAAAATATTTATTTATCAATATTAGCTGAAATTCTTAAAATTTTGATTTCTGAAAATCTCAATTTTGTAAAATAGCTCTTCCAATATAACACGTTTGAAAATTTTAACTGTAAATTTTTCTATTGTATTATATATAATATAATCATAAGTCAATAAAGTTTGAAGTACTTTAGTATATAAAAACTACATTTTAAGGCTTCTAAATATAAATTTTTCATTAAGGTACTTCATTAGAAAAAACAAAGTCCAAAAATATGAACTTATAAATAAGTCTAACAAATCGATTCTCATTCATAAAAGAGTCAATCTGAAAAAAAAAAATTTAAATTTATTCACAACTATGATGTGGTGAACAACATAGAGTTATATAGAGTTTTTTATGTGCAGGTTTCCTGCCAGTTTCGTTTTTAAAAATTTTAAGATTTGGAGATTTTGAAAATTTCAATATAATTGGTTACCACATATTGCAAAATGTGAAAAATAAGGGATAATTTTTGTCTGAGTTTTTAAGTTTTTCATATGAATTTATAATTAAGATGCTTAAAGCTCACATAAAAAATTATTTATATTCAATTTTTTTCAACTTTAAATTTTACAAAATTTCAACTTCCATATATTACATTTTGTGAAATCATAATTTTTGTTACTATATAAAATGCCAATTATGATTAAAAGTTACCGTATTTTGTAAAATGTAAACTATCATTATTTTAACAGAATTTGTTTCCATATTTTGTAGAATGCAAAAATATTTATTTATCAATATTAGCTGAAATTCTTAAAATTTTGATTTTCTGAAAAATTTGTAAAATAGCTTTCCAATATAACACGTTGAAAATTTTAACTTGTAAATTTTTCTATTGTATTATATATAATATAATTCCATAAGTCAATAAAGTTTTGAAGTACTTTAGTATATAAAAACTACATTTTAAGGCTTCTAAATATAATTTTTCACTAAGGTACTTCATTAGAAAAAAACAAAATGACTAACAAATCGATTCTCATTCATAAAAGAGTCAATCTGAAAAAAAAATTTTAAAATTTATTCATAGCACTATGATGTGGTGAACAACATAGAGTTATATAGAGTTTTTTATGTGCAGGTTTCCTGCCAGTTTCGTTTTTAAAATTTTTAAGATTTGAGATTTGAAAAAATTTCAATATAATTGGTTACCACATATTGCAAAATGTGAAAAATAAGAGAAAATTTTTGTCTGAATTTTTAAGTTTTCATATGAATTTATAATTAAGATGCTTAAAGCTCACATAAAAATTATTTATATTCAAGTTTTTTCACTTTAAAATTTTACAAAAATTTCAACTTCCATATATTACATTTTGTGGAAATCATAATTTTTGTTACCATATGTTTTGTAAAATGCCAATTATGATAAAAAGTTACCGTATTTTGTAAAATGTAAACTATCATTATTTTAACAGAAATTTGTTTCCATATTTGTAAAGATGCAAAAAATATTTATTTTATCACTATTAGCTGAAATTTTTAAAATTTTGATTTTCTGAAAATCTCAATTTGTAAAATAGCTGTTCCAATATAACACGCTGAAAATTTAACATGTAAAATTTTTCTATTGTGTTATATATAATATAATTCCATAAGTCAATAAAGTTTTTGAAGTACTTTAAGTATATAAAAACTACATTTAAGGCTTCTAATATAAATTTTTCACTAAGGTACTTCATTGAAAAAAAACAAAGTCCCAAAAATATGATACTTATAAATAATGCCTAACAAATCGATCTCCATTCATAAAAAGAGTCAATCTGAAGAAAAAATTTTAAAATTTATTCATAGCACTATGATGTGGTGAACAACATAGAGTTATATAGAGTTTTTTATGTGCAGGTTTCCTGCCAGTTTCGTTTTAAAAATTTTAAGATTTGGAGATTTTGAAAAATTTCAATATAATTGGTTACCACATATTGCCAAAATGTGAAAAATAAGGGATAATTTTTGTCTGAGTTTTAAGTTTTTCATATGAATTTATAATTAAGATGCTTAAAAGCTCACACATAAAAATTATTTATATTCAATTTTTTTCAAACTTTAAGAATTTTACAAAAATTTCAACTTCCATATATTACATTTTGTGAAATCATAATTTCTGTTACTATATAAAATGTCAATTATGATTAAAAGTTACCGTATTTAGTAAAATTGTAAACTATTATTGTTTTAACAGAATTTGCTTCCATATTTGGTAAAATGCAAAAATATTTGTTTATCAATATTAGCTGAAATTTCTTAAAATTTTGGATTTTCTGAAATCTCAATTTGTAAAATAGCTCTTCCAATATAACACGTTGAAATTTAACTGTAAATTTTTCTATTGTATTATATATAATATATTCCCAATAAGTCAATAAAGTTTTGAAGTACTTTAGTATATAAAAACTACATTTAAAGGGCTTCTAAATATAAATTTTCACTAAGGTACTTCATTAGAAAAAACAAAGTCCAAAATATGAACTTATAAATAATGCCTAACAATCGATTCTCATTCATAAAAGAGTCCAATCTGAAGAAAAAATTTTTAAAATTTTTCATAGCACTATGATGTGGATGAACAACATAGAGATATATAGAGATTTTATGTACAGGTTTCCTGCCAGTTTCGTTTTTTTAAAATTTTAAGAATTGTAAATTTTGAAAATTTGCATATAATTGGTTACCACATATTGCAAAATGTGAAAAATAAGAGAACACTTTTGTCTGAATTTTTAAGTTTTTCATATGAATTTATGATTATATTTTGTGATATCATAACTTTTGTTACCATATTTTGTAAAATGCTAATTATGATTAAAAGTTACCGTATTTTGTAAATGTAAACTATTTTTATTTTAACAGAATTTGTTTCCATATTTTGTAAAATGCAAAAAATAATTAGTTAAAATTCTTAAAATTTTAATTTTTTGAAGTCTCTGTTTAAAATTGTTATATGGCTGTTCCAATATAACACGGTGAAAAAAATTAACTTGTAAATTTTTCTATTGACCTATATAATACATTTCCAGAAGTCAATAAAGTTTTGAAGTACTTTAGTATAATAAAAACTACATTTTAAGGCTTCTAAATATAAATTTTTCACTAAGGTTCTTCATTAGAAAAAAACAATGTTCAAAAAATATGAACTTGTTAATAAAGTTTAACAATCGATTCTCATTCATAAAAGAGTCAATCTGAAGAATATTTTTTGTTTTTTTTTTTCTCTTAATTTTTTTATAGCACTATGATGTGGTGAACAACATAGAGTTATATAGAGTTTTTTATGTACAGGTTTCCTGCCAGTTTCGTTTTTTTTAAATTTTAAGGATTGTAGATTTTGAAAATTTGCATATAATTGGTTACCTTATATTGCAAAATGTGAAAAATAAGAGAACACTTTTGTCTGAATTTTTAAGTTTTTCATATGAATTTATAATTATATTTTGTGAAATCATAGCTTTTGTTACCATATTTTGTAAAATTCCAATTATGATTAAAAGTTACCGTATTTTGTAAAGTGTAAACAATTTTTCATTTAACAGAATTTGTTTCCATATTTTGTAAATTGCAAAAAATAATATTAGTTAAAATTCTTAAAATTTTAATTTCTTGAAATCTCAATGTGTAAAATTCTAATATTGCTGTTCCAATATAACACGTTGAAAAATTTTAACTTGTAAATTTTTCTATTGACCTATATAATACATTTCCAGAAGTCAATAAGTTTTGAAGTACTTTAGTATATAAAAACTACATTTTATGGCTTCTAAATATAAATTTTTACTAAGGTTCTTCATTAGAAAAAAACAATGTTAAAAAAATATGAACTTGTTTATAAAGTTTAACAAATCGATTCTCATTCATAAAAGAGTCAATCTGAAGAATATTTTTTGTTTTTTTTTCTTAATTTTTTATAACACTATGATGTGGTGAACAACATAGAGATATATAGAGATTTTTTTGTACAGGTTTCCTGCCAGTTTAGTTTTTTTAAATTTTAAGAATTGTAGATTTTGAAAATTTTCATATAATTGGTTACCACATATTGCAAAATGTGAAAAATAAGAGAACATTTTTGTCTGAATTTTTAAGTTTTTCATATGAATTTATAATTATATTTTGTGAAATCATAGCTTTTGTTACCATATTTTGTAAAATTCCAATTATGATTAAAAGTTACCGTATTTTGTAAAGTGTAAACTATTTTTATTTTAACAGAATTTGTTTCCATATTTTGTAAATTGCAAAAAATAATTAGTTAAAATTCTTAAAATTTTAATTTCTTGAAAATCTCTATGTGTAAAATTCTAATATTGCTGTTCCGATATAACACGTTGAAAAATTTTAACTTGTAAATTTTTCTATTGACCTATATAATACATTTCCAGAAGTCAATAAAGTTTTGAAGTACTTTAATATATAAAAGTACATTTTAAGGCTTCTAAATATAAATTTTTCACTAAGGTTCTTCATTAGAAAAAACAATGTTAAAAAATATGAACTTGTTAATAAAGTTTAACAAATCGATTCTCATTCATAAAAGAGTCAATCTGAAGAATATTTTTTGATTTTTTTCTTAATTTTTTATAGCACTATGATGTGGTGAACAACATAGAGTTATATAGAGTTTTTTATGTACAGGTTTCCTGCCAGTTTCGTTTTTTTTAAATTTTAAGGATTGTAGATTTTGAAAATTTTCATATAATTGGTTACCACATACTGCAAAATGTGAAAAATATAGAGTTTTTTATGTGCAGGTTCCCTGGCAGTTTCGTTTTTAAAAATTTTAAGAATTGTAGATTTTGAAAATTTCAATATAATTGGTTACCACATACTGCAAAATGTGAAAAATAAGAGAAAATTTTTGTCTGAATTTTTAAATTTTTCATATGAATTTATAATTAAGATACTTAAAGCCCACATTTAAAATTATTTATATTCAATTTTTTTCAACATTAAAATTTTACAAAAATTTCAACTTCCATATATTACATTTTGTGAAATCATAATTTTTGTTACCATATTTTGTAAAATGCCAATTATGACAAAAAGTTACCGTATTTTGTAAAATGTAAACTATCATTATTTTAACAGAATTTGTTTCCATATTTTGTAGAATGCAAAAAATATTTATTTATCAATATTAGCTGAAATTCTTAAAATTTTGATTTTCTGAAAATCTCAATTTGTAAAATAGCTCTTCCAATATAACACGTTGAAAATTTTAACTTGTAAATTTTTCTATTGTATTATATATAATATAATTCCATAAGTCAATAAAGTTTTGAAGTACTTTAGTATATAAAAACTACATTTTAAGGCTTCTAAATATAAATTTTTCATTAAGGTACTTCATTAGAAAAAAACAAAGTCCAAAAATATGAACTTATAAATAATGTCTAACAAATCGATTCTCATTCATAAAAGAGTCAATCTGAAAAAAAAAAAATTTAAAATTTATTCACAGCACTATGATGTGGTGAACAACATAGAGTTATATAGAGTTTTTTATGTGCAGGTTTCCTGCCAGTTTCGTTTTTAAAAATTTTAAGATTTGGAGATTTTGAAAATTTCAATATAATTGGTTACCACATATTGCAAAATGTGAAAAATAAGGGATAATTTTTGTCTGAGTTTTTAAGTTTTTCATATGAATTTATAATTAAGATGCTTAAAGCTCACATAAAAAATTATTTATATTCAATTTTTTTCAACTTTAAAATTTTACAAAAATTTCAACTTCCATATATTACATTTTGTGAAATCATAATTTCTGTTACTATATAAAATGCCAATTATGATTAAAAGTTACCGTATTTAGTAAAATGTAAACTATTATTGTTTTAACAGAATTTGCTTCCATATTTGTAAAATGCAAAAAATATTTGTTTATCAATATTAGCTGAAATTCTTAAAATTTTGATTTTCTGAAAATCTCAATTTGTAAAATAGCTCTTCCAATATAACACGTTGAAAATTTTAACTTGTAAATTTTTCTATAGTATTATATATAATATAATTCCATAAGTCAATAAAGTTTTGAAGTACTTTAGTATATAAAAACTACATTTTAAGGCTTCTAAATATAAATTTTTCACTAAGGTACTTCATTAGAAAAAAACAAATGACTAACAAATCGATTCTCATTCATAAAAGAGTCAATCTGAAAAAAATTTTAAAATTTATTCATAGCACTATGATGTGGTGAACAACATAGAGTTATATAGAGTTTTTTATGTGCAGGTTTCCTGCCAGTTTCGTTTTTAAAAATTTTAAGATTTGGAGATTTTGAAAATTTCAATATAATTGGTTACCATATATTGCAAAATGTGAAAAATAAGAGAAAATTTTTGTCTGAATTTTTAAGTTTTTCATATGAATTTATAATTAAGATGCTTAAAGCTCACATAAAAAATTATTTATATTCAAGTTTTTCAACTTTAAAATTTTACAAAAATTTCAACTTCCATATATTACATTTTGTGAAATCATAATTTTTGTTACCATATTTTGTAAAATGCCAATTATGATAAAAAGTTACCGTATTTTGTAAAATGTAAACTATCATTATTTTAACAGAATTTGTTTCCATATTTTGTAAAATGCAAAAAATATTTATTTATCACTATTAGCTGAAATTTTTAAAATTTTGATTTTCTGAAAATCTCAATTTGTAAAATAGCTCTTCCAATATAACACGCTGAAAATTTTAACATGTAAAATTTTTCTATTGTGTTATATATAATATAATTCCATAAGTCAATAAAGTTTTGAAGTACTTTAGTATATAAAAACTACATTTTAAGGCTTCTAAATATAAATTTTTCACTAAGGTACTTCATTGGAAAAAAACAAAGTCCAAAAAATATGAACTTATAAATAATGCCTAACAAATCGATTCTCATTCATAAAAGAGTCAATCTGAAGAAAAAATTTTAAAATTTATTCATAGCACTATGATGTGGTGAACAACATAGAGTTATATAGAGTTTTTTATGTGCAGGTTTCCTGCCAGTTTCGTTTTTAAAAATTTTAAGATTTGGAGATTTTGAAAATTTCAATATAATTGGTTACCACATATTGCAAAATGTGAAAAATAAGGGATAATTTTTGTCTGAGTTTTTAAGTTTTTCATATGAATTTATAATTAAGATGCTTAAAGCTCACATAAAAAATTATTTATATTCAATTTTTTTCAACTTTAAAATTTTACAAAAATTTCAACTTCCATATATTACATTTTGTGAAATCATAATTTCTGTTACTATATAAAATGTCAATTATGATTAAAAGTTACCGTATTTAGTAAAATGTAAACTATTATTGTTTTAACAGAATTTGCTTCCATATTTGTAAAATGCAAAAAATATTTGTTTATCAATATTAGCTGAAATTCTTAAAATTTTGATTTTCTGAAAATCTCAATTTGTAAAATAGCTCTTCCAATATAACACGTTGAAAATTTTAACTTGTAAATTTTTCTATTGTATTATATATAATATAATCCCATAAGTCAATAAAGTTTTGAAGTACTTTAGTATATAAAAACTACATTTTAAGGCTTCTAAATATAAATTTTCACTAAGGTACTTCATTAGAAAAAAACAAAGTCCAAAAATATGAACTTATAAATAATGCCTAACAAATCGATTCTCATTCATAAAAGAGTCAATCTGAAGAAAAAATTTTTAAAATTTTTTCATAGCACTATGATGTGGTGTACAACATAGAGATATATAGAGATTTTTATGTACAGGTTTCCTGCCAGTTTCGTTTTTTTAAAATTTTAAGAATTGTAGATTTTGAAAATTTTCATATAATTGGTTACCACATACTGCAAAATGTGAAAAATATAGAGTTTTTTATGTGCAGGTTCCCTGGCAGTTTCGTTTTTAAAAATTTTAAGAATTGTAGATTTTGAAAATTTCAATATAATTGGTAACCACATACTGCAAAATGTGAAAAATAAGAGAAAATTTTTGTCTGAATTTTTAAGTTTTTCATATGAATTTATAATTAAGATGCTTAAAGCTCACATAAAAATTATTTATATTCAATTTTTTTCAACATTAAAATTTTACAAAAATTTCAACTTCCATATATTACATTTTTTAAATCATAATTTTTGTTACCATATTTTGTAAAATGCCAATTATGATTAAAAGTTACCGTATTTTGTAAAATGTAAACTATCATTATTTTAACAGAATTTGTTTCCATATTTTGTAGAATGCAAAAAATATTTATTTATCAATATTAGCTGAAATTCTTAAAATTTTGATTTTCTGAAAATCTCAATTTGTAAAATAGCTCTTCCAATATAACACGTTGAAAATTTTAACTTGTAAATTTTTCTATTGTATTATATATAATATAATCCCATAAGTCAATAAAGTTTTGAAGTACTTTAGTATATAAAAACTACATTTTAAGGCTTCTAAATATAAATTTTTCACTAAGGTACTTCATTAGAAAAAAACAAAGTCCAAAAATATGAACTTATAAATAATGACTAACAAATCGATTCTCATTCATAAAAGAGTCAATCTGAAAAAAAATTAAAATTTATTCATAGCACTATGATGTGGTGAACAACATAGAGTTATATAGAGTTTTTTATGTGCAGGTTTCCTGCCAGTTTCGTTTTTAAAAATTTTAAGATTTGGAGATTTTGAAAATTTCAATATAATTGGTTACCACATATTGCAAAATGTGAAAAATAAGGGATAATTTTTGTCTGAGTTTTTAAGTTTTTCATATGAATTTATAATTAAGATGCTTAAAGCTCACATAAAAAATTATTTATATTCAATTTTTTTCAACTTTAAATTTTACAAAAATTTCAACTTCCATATATTACATTTTGTGAAATCATAATTTCTGTTACTATATAAAATGTCAATTATGATTAAAAGTTACCGTATTTAGTAAAATGTAAACTATTATTGTTTTAACAGAATTTGCTTCCATATTTGTAAAATGCAAAAAATATTTGTTTATCAATATTAGCTGAAATTCTTAAAATTTTGATTTTCTGAAAATCTCAATTTGTAAAATAGCTCTTCCAATATAACACGTTGAAAATTTTAACTTGTAAATTTTTCTATTGTATTATATATAATATAATCCCATAAGTCAATAAAGTTTTGAAGTACTTTAGTATATAAAAACTACATTTTAAGGCTTCTAAATATAAATTTTTCACTAAGGTACTTCATTAGAAAAAACAAAGTCCAAAAATATGAACTTATAAATAATGCCTAACAAATCGATTCTCATTCATAAAAGAGTCAATCTGAAGAAAAAATTTTAAAATTTATTCATAGCACTATGATGTGGTGTACAACATAGAGATATATAGAAATTTTTATGTACAGGTTTCCTGCCAGTTTCGTTTTTTAAAATTTTAAGAATTGTAGATTTTGAAAATTTTCATATAATTGGTTACCACATACTGCAAAATGTGAAAAATATAGAGTTTTTTATGTGCAGGTTCCCTGGCAGTTTCGTTTTTAAAAATTTTAAGAATTGTAGATTTTGAAAATTTCAATATAATTGGTTACCACATACTGCAAAATGTGAAAAATAAGAGAAAATTTTTGTCTGAATTTTTAAATTTTTCATATGAATTTATAATTAAGATACTTAAAGCCCACATTTAAAATTATTTATATTCAATTTTTTTCAACATTAAAATTTTACAAAAATTTCAACTTCCATATATTACATTTTGTGAAATCATAATTTTTGTTACCATATTTTGTAAAATGCCAATTATGACAAAAAGTTACCGTATTTTGTAAAATGTAAACTATCATTATTTAACAGAATTTGTTTCCATATTTTGTAGAATGCAAAAAATATTTATTTATCAATATTAGCTGAAATTCTTAAAATTTTGATTTTCTGAAAATCTCAATTTGTAAAATAGCTCTTCCAATATAACACGTTGAAAATTTTAACTTGTAAATTTTTCTATTGTATTATATATAATATAATTCCATAAGTCAATAAAGTTTTGAAGTACTTTAGTATATAAAAACTACATTTTAAGGCTTCTAAATATAAATTTTTCATTAAGGTACTTCATTAGAAAAAAACAAAGTCCAAAAATATGAACTTATAAATAATGTCTAACAAATCGATTCTCATTCATAAAAGAGTCAATCTGAAAAAAAAAAATTTAAAATTTATTCACAGCACTATGATGTGGTGAACAACATAGAGTTATATAGAGTTTTTTATGTGCAGGTTTCCTGCCAGTTTCGTTTTTAAAAATTTTAAGATTTGGAGATTTTGAAAATTTCAATATAATTGGTTACCACATATTGCAAAATGTGAAAAATAAGGGATAATTTTTGTCTGAGTTTTTAAGTTTTTCATATGAATTTATAATTAAGATGCTTAAAGCTCACATAAAAAATTATTTATATTCAATTTTTTTCAACTTTAAAATTTTACAAAAATTTCAACTTCCATATATTACATTTTGTGAAATCATAATTTCTGTTACTATATAAAATGCCAATTATGATTAAAAGTTACCGTATTTAGTAAAATGTAAACTATTATTGTTTTAACAGAATTTGCTTCCATATTTGTAAAATGCAAAAAATATTTGTTTATCAATATTAGCTGAAATTCTTAAAATTTTTGATTTTCTGAAAATCTCAATTTGTAAAATAGCTCTTCCAATATAACACGTTGAAAATTTTAACTTGTAAATTTTTCTATAGTATTATATATAATATAATTCCATAAGTCAATAAGTTTTGAAGTACTTTAGTATATAAAAACTACATTTTAAGGCTTCTAAATATAAATTTTTCACTAAGGTACTTCATTAGAAAAAAACAAATGACTAACAAATCGATTCTCATTCATAAAAGAGTCAATCTGAAAAAAAATTTTTAAAATTTATTCATAGCACTATGATGTGGTGAACAACATAGAGTTATATAGAGTTTTTTATGTGCAGGTTTCCTGCCAGTTTCGTTTTTAAAAATTTTAAGATTTGGAGATTTTGAAAATTTCAATATAATTGGTTACCATATATTGCAAAATGTGAAAAATAAGAGAAAATTTTTGTCTGAATTTTTAAGTTTTTCATATGAATTTATAATTAAGATGCTTAAAGCTCACATAAAAATTATTTATATTCAAGTTTTTCAACTTTAAAATTTTACAAAAATTTCAACTTCCATATATTACATTTTGTGAAATCATAATTTTTGTTCCATATTTTGTAAAATGCCAATTATGATAAAAAGTTACCGTATTTTGTAAAATGTAAACTATCATTATTTTAACAGAATTTGTTTTCCATATTTTGTAAAATGCAAAAAATATTTATTTATCACTATTAGCTGAAATTTTTAAAATTTTGATTTTCTGAAAATCTCATTTGTAAAATAGCTCTTCCAATATAACACGCTGAAAATTTTAACATGTAAAATTTTTCTATTGTGTTATATATAATATAATCCATAAGTCAATAAGTTTTGAAGTACTTTAGTATATAAAACTACATTTTAAGGCTTCTAAATATAAATTTTTCACTAAGGTACTTCATTGGAAAAAAACAAAGTCCAAAAATATGAACTTATAAATAATGCCTAACAAATCGATTCTCATTCATAAAAGAGTCAATCTGAAGAAAAAAATTTAAAATTTATTCATAGCACTATGATGTGGTGAACAACATAGAGTTATATAGAGTTTTTTATGTGCAGGTTTCCTGCCAGTTTCGTTTTTAAAATTTTAAGATTTGGAGATTTTGAAAATTTCAATATAATTGGTTACCACATATTGCAAAATGTGAAAATAAGGGATAATTTTTGTCTGAGTTTTTAAGTTTTTCATATGAATTTATAATTAAGATGCTTAAAGCTCACATAAAAATTATTTATATTCAATTTTTTTCAACTTTAAAATTTTACAAAAATTCAACTTCCATATATTACATTTTGTGAAATCATAATTTCTGTTACTATATAAAAATGTCAATTATGATTAAAAGTTACCGTATTTAGTAAAATGTAAACTATTATGTTTTAACAGAGATTTGCTTCCATATTTGTAAAATGCAAAAAATATTTGTTTATCAAATATTAGCTGAAATTCTTAAAATTTTGATTTTCTGAAAATCTCAATTTGTAAAAATAGCTCTTCCAATATAACACGTTGAAAATTTTAACTTGTAAATTTTTCTATTGTATTATATATAATATAATCCCATAAGTCAATAAAGTTTTGAAGTACTTTAGTATATAAAAACTACATTTTAAGGCTTCTAAATATAAATTTTCACTAAGGTACTTCATTTAGAAAAAAAAAACAAAAAAATATGAACTTATAAAATAATGCCTAACAAATCGATTCTCATTCATAAAAGAGTCAATCTGAAAAATTAAATTTTATTAAATAGCACTATGATGTGGTGAACAACATAGAGTTATATAGAGTTTTTTATGTGCAGGTTTCCTGCCAGTTTCGTTTTTTAAAAATTTTAAGAATTGTAGATTTTGAAAATTTCATATAATTGGTTACCACATATTGCAAAATGTGAAAAATAATTTTTGTCTGAGAAGTTTTTCATATGAATTTTTTGTCTGAATTTTTTAAGTTTTTCATATACAAAAATTTTTCCATATATTACATTTTGTGAAATCATAATTTTGTTACCATATTTTGTAAAATGCAATTATGATTAAAAGTTACCGTATTTTGTAAAATGTAAACTATTATTATTTAACAGAATTTGTTTCCATATTTTTGTAAATAAAAAATATTAGTTAAAAATTCTGAAAATTTTAATTTTTCACTTTGTATTCATTAAAAAAACAAAGTCAAAAAATATGAACTTATAAATAATGCCTAACAAATCGATTCTCATTCATAAAAGAGTCAATCTGAAGAAAAAATTTTTAAAATTTTATTCATAGCACTATGATGTGGTGTACAACATAGAGATATATAGAGATTTTTATGTACAGGTTTCCTGCCAGTTTCGTTTTTTAAAATTTTAAGAATTGTAGATTTTGAAAATTTTCATATAATTGGTTACCACATACTGCAAAATGTGAAAAATATAGAGTTTTTTATGTGCAGGTTCCCTGCCAGTTTCGTTTTTAAAAATTTTAAGAATTGTAGATTTTGAAAATTTCAATATAATTGGTTACCACATACTGCAAAATGTGAAAAATAAGAGAAAATTTTTGTCTGAATTTTTAAGTTTTTCATATGAATTTATAATTAAGATACTTAAAGCCCACATTTAAAATTATTTATATTCAATTTTTTTCAACATTAAATTTTACAAAAATTTCAACTTCCATATATTACATTTTTTAAATCATAATTTTTGTTACCATATTTTGTAAAATGCCATTATGATTAAAGTTACCGTATTTTGTAAAATGTAAACTATCATTATTTTAACAGAATTTGTTTCCATATTTTGTAGAATGCAAAAATATTTATTTATCAATATTAGCTGAAATTCTTAAAATTTTGATTTTCTGAAAATCTCAATTTGTAAAATAGCTCTTCCAATATAACACGTTGAAAATTTTAACTTGTAAATTTTCTATTGTATTATATATAATATAATCCCATAAGTCAATAAAGTTTTGAAGTACTTTAGTATATAAAAACTACATTTTAAGGCTTCTAAATATAAATTTTCAACTAAGGTACTTCATTAGAAAAAAACAAAGTCCAAAAATATGAACTTATAAATAATGACTAACAAATCGATTCTCATTCATAAAAAGAGTCAATCTGAAAAAAATTAAAATTTTATTCATAGCACTATGATGTGGTGAACAACATAGAGTTATATAGAGTTTTTTATGTGCAGGTTTCCTGCCAGTTTCGTTTTAAAAATTTAAGATTTGGAGATTTTGAAAATTTCAATATAATTGGTTACCACATATTGCAAAATGTGAAAAATAAGGGATAATTTTTGTCTGAGTTTTTAAGTTTTTCATAATGAATTTATAATTAAGATGCTTAAAGCTCACATAAAAAATTATTTATATTCAATTTTTTTCAACTTTAAAATTTTACAAAAATTTCAACTTCCATATATTACATTTTGTGAAATCATAATTTCTGTTACTATATAAAATGTCAATTATGATTAAAAGTTACCGGTATTTAGTAAATGTAAAACTTTATTGTTTAACAGAATTTGCTTCCATATTTGTAAAATGCAAAAAATATTTGTTTATCAATATTAGCTGAAATTCTTAAAATTTTGATTTTCTGAAAATCTCAATTTGTAAAATAGCTCTTCCAATATAACACGTTGAAAATTTTAAACATTGTAAATTTTTCTATTGTATTATATATAATATAATCCCATAAGTCAATAAAGTTTTTGAAGTACTTTAGTATATAAAAACTACATTTTAAGGCTTCTAAATATAAATTTTTCACTAAGGTACTTCATTAGAAAAAAACAAAGTCCAAAAATATGAACTTATAAATTAATGCCTAACAAATCGATTCTCATTCATAAAGAGTCAATCTGAAGAAAAAATTTTAAAATTTATTCATAGCACTATGATGTGGTGTACAACATAGAGATATATAGAAATTTTTATGTACAGGTTTCCTGCCAGTTTCGTTTTTTAAAATTTTAAGAATTGTAGATTTTGAAAATTTTCATATAATTGGTTACCACATACTGCAAAATGTGAAAAATATAGAGTTTTTTATGTGCAGGTTCCCTGGCAGTTTCGTTTTTAAAATTTTAAGAATTGTAGATTTTGAAAATTTCAATATAATTGGTTACCACATACTGCAAAATGTGAAAAATAAGAGAAAATTTTTGTCTGAATTTTTAATTTTTCATATGAATTTATAATTAAGATACTTAAAGCCCACATTTAAAATTATTTATATTCAATTTTTTTCAACATTAAAATTTTACAAAAATTTCAACTTCCATATATTACATTTTGTGAAATCATAATTTTTGTTACCATATTTTGTAAAATGCCAATTATGACAAAAAGTTACCGTATTTTGTAAAATGTAAACTATCATTATTTTAACAGAATTTGTTTCCATATTTTGTAGAATGCAAAAAATATTTATTTATCAATATTAGCTGAAATTCTTAAAATTTTGATTTTCTGAAAATCTCAATTTGTAAAATAGCTCTTCCAATATAACACGTTGAAAATTTTAATTGTAAATTTTTCTATTGTATTATATATAATATATTCCATAAGTCAATAAAGTTTTGAAGTACTTTAGTATATAAAAACTACATTTTAAGGCTTCTAAATATAAATTTTTCATTAAGGTACTTCATTAGAAAAAAACAAAGTCCAAAAATATGAACTTAATAAATAATGTCTAACAAATCGATTCTCATTCATAAAGAGTCAATCTGAAAAAAAAAAAAATTTAAAATTTATTCACAGCACTATGATGTGGTGAACAACATAGAGTTATATAGAGTTTTTTATGTGCAGGTTTCCTGCCAGTTTCGTTTTTAAAAATTTTAAGAATTTGGAGATTTTGAAAATTTCAATATAATTGGTTACCACATATTGCAAAATGTGAAAAATAAGGGATAATTTTTGTCTGAGTTTTTAAGTTTTTCATATGAATTTATAATTAGATGCTTAAAGCTCACATAAAAATTATTTATATTCAATTTTTTTCAACCTTAAAATTTTACAAAAATTTCAACTTCCATATATTACATTTTGTGAAATCATAATTTCTGTTACCATATTTAAAATGCCAATTATGATAAAAGTTACCGGTATTTAGTAAATGTAACTATTATTGTTTTAACAGAATTTGCTTCCATATTTGTAAAATGCAAAAAATATTTATTTATCAATATTAGCTGAAATTCTTAAAATTTTGATTTTCTGAAAATCTCAATTTGTAAAATAGCTCTTCCAATATAACACGTTGAAAATTTTAACTTGTAAATTTTTCTATAGTATTATATATAATATAATTCCAAAAGTCAATAAAGTTTTGAAGACTTTAGTATATAAAACTACATTTTAAGGCTTCTAAATATAAATTTTTCACTAAGGTACTTCATTAGAAAAAACAACAAAATATGAACTTAAAATGACTAAAATCGATTCTCATTCATAAAAGAGTCAATCTGAAAAAAAAATTTAAAATTTTATTCATAGCACTATGATGTGGTGAACAACATAGAGTTATATAGAAGTTTTTTATGTGCAGGTTTCCTGCCAGTTTCGTTTTTAAAAATTTTAAGATTTGGAGATTTTGAAAATTTCAATATAATTGGTTACCACATATTGCAAAATGTGAAAAATAAGAGAAATTTTTGTCTGAGTTTTTAAGTTTTTCATATGAATTTATAATTAAGATGCTTAAAGCTCACATAAAAAATTATTTATATTCAATTTTTTTCAACTTTAAAATTTTACAAAAATTTCAACTTCCATATATTACATTTTGTGAAATCATAATTTTTGTTACCATATTTTGTAAAATGCCAATTATGATAAAAAGTTACCGTATTTTGTAAAATGTAAACTATCATTATTTTAACAGAATTTGTTTCCATATTTTGTAGAATGCAAAAAATATTTATTTATCAATATTAGCTGAAATTCTTAAAATTTTGATTTTCTGAAAATCTCAATTTGTAAAATAGCTCTTCCAATATAACACGTTGAAAATTTTAACTTGTAAATTTTTCTATTGTATTATATATAATATAATTCCATAAGTCAATAAAGTTTTGAAGTACTTTAGTATATAAAAACTACATTTTAAGGCTTCTAAATATAAATTTTTCACTAAGGTACTTCATTAGAAAAAAACAAAGTCCAAAAATATGAACTTATAAATAATGCCTAACAAATCGATTCTCATTCATAAAAGAGTCAATCTGAAGAAAAAATTTTAAAATTTATTCATAGCACTATGATGTGGTGTACAACATAGAGATATATAGAGATTTTTATGTACAGGTTTCCTGCCAGTTTCGTTTTTTAAAATTTTAAGAATTGTAGATTTTGAAAATTTTCATATAATTGGTTACCACATACTGCAAAATGTGAAAAATATAGAGTTTTTTATGTGCAGGTTCCTGCCAGTTTCGTTTTTAAAAATTTTAAGAATTGTAGATTTTGAAAATTTCAATATAATTGGTTACCACATACTGCAAAATGTGAAAAATAAGAGAAAATTTTTGTCTGAATTTTTAAGTTTTTCATATGAATTTATAATTAAGATACTTAAAGCCCACATAAAATTATTTATATTCAATTTTTTTCAACATTAAAATTTTACAAAAATTTCAACTTCCATATATTACATTTTGTGAAATCATAATTTTTGTTACCATATTTTGTAAAATGCCAATTATGATAAAAAGTTACCGTATTTTGTAAAATGTAAACTATCATTATTTTAACAGAATTTGTTTCCATATTTTGTAGAATGCAAAAAATATTTATTTATCAATATTAGCTGAAATTCTTAAAATTTTGATTTTCTGAAAATCTCAATTTGTAAAATAGCTCTTCCAATATAACACGTTGAAAATTTTAACTTGTAAATTTTTCTATTGTATTATATATAATATAATTCCATAAGTCAATAAAGTTTTGAAGTACTTTAGTATATAAAAACTACATTTTAAGGCTTCTAAATATAAATTTTTCACTAAGGTACTTCATTAGAAAAAAACAAAGTCCAAAAAATATGAACTTATAAATAATGCCTAACAAATCGATTCTCATTCATAAAAGAGTCAATCTGAAGAAAAAATTTTTAAAATTTATTCATAGCACTATGATGTGGTGTACAACATAGAGATATATAGAGATTTTTATGTACAGGTTTCCTGCCAGTTTCGTTTTTTAAAATTTTAAGAATTGTAGATTTTGAAAATTTTCATATAATTGGTTACCACATACTGCAAAATGTGAAAAATATAGAGTTTTTTATGTGCAGGTTTCCTGCCAGTTTCGTTTTTAAAAATTTTAAGAATTGAGATTTTGAAAATTTCAATATAATTGGTTACCACATACTGCAAAATGTGAAAAATAAGAGAAAATTTTTGTCTGAATTTTTAAGTTTTTCATATGAATTTATAATTAAGATGCTTAAAGCTCACATAAAAAATTATCCATTATTATTCAATTTTTTTCAACATTAAAAAACCGTATATGTTACATTATTTTAACAGAATTTGTTTCCATATTAAAATGCAAAAAATATTTATTTATCAATATTAGCTGAAATTCTTAAAATTTTGATTTTCTGAAAATCTCAATTTGTAAAATAGCTCTTCCAATATAACACGTTGAAAATTTTAACTTGTAAATTTTTCTATTGTATTATATATAATATAATTCCATAAGTCAATAAAGTTTTGAAGTACTTTAGTATATAAAAACTACATTTTAAGGCTTCTAAATATAAATTTTTCACTAAGGTACTTCATTAGAAAAAAACAAAGTCCAAAAAATATGAACTTATAAATAATGCCTAACAAATCGATTCTCATTCATAAAAGAGTCAATCTGAAAAAAAATTTTAAAATTTATTCATAGCACTATGATGTGGTGAACAACATAGAGATATATAGAGTTTTTATGTGCAGGTTTCCTGCCAGTTTCGTTTTTAAAAATTTTAAGAATTGTAGATTTTGAAAATTTCAATATAATTGGTTACCACATACTGCAAAATGTGAAAAATAAGAGAAAATTTTTGTCTGAATTTTTAAGTTTTTCATATGAATTTATAATTAAGATACTTAAAGCCCACATTTAAAATTATTTATATTCAATTTTTTTCAACATTAAAATTTTACAAAAATTTCAACTTCCATATATTACATTTTGTGAAATCATAATTTTTGTTACCATATTTTGTAAAATGCCAATTATGATAAAAAGTTACCGTATTTTGTAAAATGTAAACTATCATTATTTTAACAGAATTTGTTTCCATATTTTGTAGAATGCAAAAAATATTTATTTATCAATATTAGCTGAAATTCTTAAAATTTTGATTTTCTGAAAATCTCAATTTGTAAAATAGCTCTTCCAATATAACACGTTGAAAATTTTAACTTGTAAATTTTTCTATTGTATTATATATAATATAATTCCATAAGTCAATAAAGTTTTGAAGTACTTTAGTATATAAAAACTACATTTTAAGGCTTCTAAATATAAATTTTTCACTAAGGTACTTCATTAGAAAAAAACAAAGTCCAAAAATATGAACTTATAAATAATGCCTAACAAATCGATTCTCATTCATAAAAGAGTCAATCTGAAAAAAAATTTTTAAAATTTATTCATAGCACTATGATGTGGTGTACAACATAGAGATATATAGAGATTTTTATGTACAGGTTTCCTGCCAGTTTCGTTTTTAAAATTTTAAGAATTGTAGATTTTGAAAATTTTCATATAATTGGTTACCACATACTGCAAAATGTGAAAAATATAGAGTTTTTTATGTGCAGGTTCCCTGCCAGTTTCGTTTTTAAAAATTTTAAGAATTGTAGATTTTGAAAATTTCAATATAATTGGTTACCACATACTGCAAAATGTGAAAAATAAGAGAAAATTTTTGTCTGAATTTTTAAGTTTTTCATATGAATTTATAATTAAGATGCTTAAAGCTCACATAAAAAATTATTTATATTCAATTTTTTTCAACATTAAAATTTTACAAAAATTTCAACTTCCATATATTACATTTTGTGAAATCATAATTTTTGTTACCATATTTTGTAAAATGCCAATTATGATAAAAAGTTACCGTATTTTGTAAAATGTAAACTATCATTATTTTAACAGAATTTGTTTCCATATTTTGTAGAATGCAAAAAATATTTATTTATCAATATTAGCTGAAATTCTTAAAATTTTGATTTTCTGAAAATCTCAATTTGTAAAATAGCTCTTCCAATATAACACGTTGAAAATTTTAACTTGTAAATTTTTCTATTGTATTATATATAATATAATTCCATAAGTCAATAAAGTTTTGAAGTACTTTAGTATATAAAAACTACATTTTAAGGCTTCTAAATATAAATTTTTCACTAAGGTACTTCATTAGAAAAAAACAAAGTCCAAAAAATATGAACTTATAAATAATGCCTAACAAATCGATTCTCATTCATAAAAGAGTCAATCTGAAAAAAAATTTTTAAAATTTATTCATAGCACTATGATGTGGTGAACAACATAGAGAGATTTACAGCATATGTGTAGGTTTTATATAGAGTTTTTATGTGCAGGTTCCTGCCAGTTTCGTTTTTAAAAATTTTAAGATTGGAGATTTTGAAAATTTCAATATAATTGGTTACCACATATTGCAAAATGTGAAAAATAAGGAAATTTTTGTCTGAAGTTTTTAAGTTTTTCATATGAATTTATAATTAAGATGCTTAAAGCTCACATAAAAAATTATTTATATTCAATTTTTTTCAACATTAAAATTTTACAAAAATTTCAACTTCCATATATTACATTTTGTGAAATCATAATTTTTGTTACCATATTTTGTAAAATGCCAATTATGATAAAAAGTTACCGTATTTTGTAAAATGTAAACTATCATTATTTTAACAGAATTTGTTTCCATATTTTGTAGAATGCAAAAAATATTTATTTATCAATATTAGCTGAAATTCTTAAAATTTTGATTTTCTGAAAATCTCAATTTGTAAAATAGCTCTTCCAATATAACACGTTGAAAATTTTAACTTGTAAATTTTTCTATTGTATTATATATAATATAATTCCATAAGTCAATAAAGTTTTGAAGTACTTTAGTATATAAAAACTACATTTTAAGGCTTCTAAATATAAATTTTTCACTAAGGTACTTCATTAGAAAAAAACAAAGTCCAAAAATATGAACTTATAAATAATGCCTAACAAATCGATTCTCATTCATAAAAGAGTCAATCTGAAAAAAAAAATTAAAATTTATTCATAGCACTATGATGTGGTGAACAACATAGAGTTAATAGAGTTTTTATGTGCAGGTTTCCTGCCAGTTTCGTTTTTAAAAATTTTAAGATTTGGAGATTTTGAAAATTTCAATATAATTGGTTACCACATATTGCAAAATGTGAAAAATAAGGGATAAATTTTGTCTGAGTTTTTTAAGTTTTTCATATGAATTTATAATTAAGATGCTTAAAGCTCACATAAAAATTATTTATATTCAATTTTTTCAACTTTAAAATTTTACAAAAATTTCAACTTCCATATATTACATTTTGTGAAATCATAATTTTTGTTACCATATTTTGTAAAATGCCAATTATGATAAAAGTTACCGTATTTTGTAAAATGTAAACTATCATTATTTTAACAGAATTTGTTTCATATTTTGTAGAAATGCAAAAAATATTTATTTATCAATATTAGCTGAAATTCTTAAAATTTTGATTTTCTGAAAATCTCAATTTGTAAAATAGCTCTTCCAATATAACACGTTGAAAATTTTAACTTGTAAATTTTTCTATAGTATTATATATAATATAATTCCATAAGTCAATAAAGTTTTGAAGTACTTTAGTATATAAAAACTACATTTTAAGGCTTCTAAATATAAATTTTTCACTAAGGTACTTCATTAGAAAAAAACAAAGTCCAAAAAATATGAACTTATAAATAATGCCTAACAAATCGATTCTCATTCATAAAAGAGTCAATCTGAAGAAAAAATTTTTAAAATTTATTCATAGCACTATGATGTGGTGTACAACATAGAGATATATAGAGATTTTTATGTACAGGTTTCCTGCCAGTTTCGTTTTTTAAAATTTTAAGAATTGTAGATTTTGAAAATTTTCATATAATTGGTTACCACATACTGCAAAATGTGAAAAATATAGAGTTTTTTATGTGCAGGTTCCTGCCAGTTTCGTTTTTAAAAATTTTAAGAATTGTAGATTTTGAAAAATTTCAATATAATTGGTTACCAGACATACTGCAAAATGTGAAAAATAAGAGAAAATTTTTGTCTGAATTTTTAAGTTTTTCAATATGAATTTATAATTAAAGATACTTAAAGCCCACATTTAAAATTATTTATATTCAATTTTTTTTCAACATTAAAATTTTACAAAAATTTCAACTTCCATATATTTACATTTTGTGAAAATCATAATTTTTGTTACGCATATTTTGTAAAATGCCAATTATGATAAAAAGTTACCGTATTTTGTAAATGTAAACTATCATTATTTTAACAGAATTTGTTTCCATATTTTGTAGAATGCAAAAAATATTTATTTATCAATATTAGCTGAAATTCTTAAATTTTGATTTTCTGAAAAATCTCAATTTGTAAAATAGCTCTTCCAATATAACACGTTGAAAATTTTAACTTGTAATTTTTCTATTGTATTATATATAATATAATTCCATAAGTCAATAAAGTTTTGAAGTACTTTAGTATATAAAAACTACATTTTAAGGCTTCTAAATATAAATTTTTCACTAAGGTACTTCATTAGAAAAAAACAAAGTCCAAAAATATGAACTTATAAATAATGACTAACAAATCGATTCTCATTCATAAAAGAGTCAATCTGAAAAAAAAAAAATTAAAATTTATTCATAGCACTATGATGTGGTGAACAACATAGGTTATATAGAGTATTTTTATGTGCAGGTTTCTGCCAGTTTCGTTTTTTAAAAATTTTAAGAATTTGGAGAATTTTTAAAAATTTCATATAATTGGTTACCGACATATTGCAAAATGTGAAAAATAAGGGATAATTTTTGTCTGAGTTTTTAAGTTTTTCATATGAATTTATAATTAAGATGCTTAAAGCTCACATAAAAATTATTTATATTCAATTTTTTCAAACATTAAAATTTTACAAAAATTTCAACTTCCATATATTACATTTTGTGAAATCATAATTTTTGTTACCATAATTTTGTAAAATGCCAATTATGATAAAAAGTTACCGTATTTTGTAAAATGTAAACTATCATTATTTTAACAGAATTTGTTTCCCATATTTTGTAGAATGCAAAAAATATTTATTTATCAATATTAGCTGAAATTCTTAAAATTTTGATTTTCTGAAAATCTCAATTTGGTAAAATAGTCTCTTCCAATATAACACGTTGAAATTTTACTTGTAAATTTTTATAGTATTATATATAATATAATTCCATAAGTCAATAAAGTTTTGAAGTACTTTAGTATATAAAAACTACATTTTAAGGCTTCTAAATATAAATTTTTCACTAAGGTACTTCATTAGAAAAAAACAAAGTCCAAAAAATATGAACTTATAAATAATGCCTAACAAATCGATTCTCATTCATAAAAGAGTCAATCTGAAGAAAAAATTTTAAAATTTATTCATAGCACTATGATGTGGTGTACAACATAGAGATATATAGAGATTTTTATGTACAGGTTTCCTGCCAGTTTCGTTTTTTAAAATTTTAAGAATTGTAGATTTTGAAAATTTTCATATAATTGGTTACCACATACTGCAAAATGTGAAAAATATAGAGTTTTTTATGTGCAGGTTTCCTGCCAGTTTCGTTTTTAAAAATTTTAAGAATTGTAGATTTTGAAAATTTCAATATAATTGGTTACCACATACTGCAAAATGTGAAAAATAAGAGAAAATTTTTGTCTGAATTTTTAAGTTTTTCATATGAATTTATAATTAAGATACTTAAAGCCACATTTAAAATTATTTATATTCAATTTTTTTCAACATTAAAATTTTACAAAAATTTCAACTTCCATATATTACATTTTGTGAAATCATAATTTTTGTTACCATATTTTGTAAAATGCCAATTATGATAAAAAGTTACCGTATTTTGTAAAATGTAAACTATCATTATTTTAACAGAATTTGTTTCCATATTTTGTAGAATGCAAAAAATATTTATTTATCAATATTAGCTGAAATTCTTAAAATTTTGATTTTCTGAAAATCTCAATTTGTAAAATAGCTCTTCCAATATAACACGTTGAAAATTTTAACTTGTAAATTTTTCTATTGTATTATATATAATATAATTCCATAAGTCAATAAAGTTTTGAAGTACTTTAGTATATAAAAACTACATTTTAAGGCTTCTAAATATAAATTTTTCACTAAGGTACTTCATTAGAAAAAAACAAAGTCCAAAAAATATGAACTTATAAATAATGCCTAACAAATCGATTCTCATTCATAAAAGAGTCAATCTGAAGAAAAAATTTTTAAAATTTATTCATAGCACTATGATGTGGTGTACAACATAGAGATATATAGAGATTTTTATGTACAGGTTTCCTGCCAGTTTCGTTTTTTAAAATTTTAAGAATTGTAGATTTTGAAAATTTTCATATAATTGGTTACCACATACTGCAAAATGTGAAAAATATAGAGTTTTTTATGTGCAGGTTCCCTGCCAGTTTCGTTTTTAAAAATTTTAAGATTGTAGATTTTGAAAATTTCAATATAATTGGTTACCACATACTGCAAAATGTGAAAAATAAGAGAAAATTTTTGTCTGAATTTTTAAGTTTTTCATATGAATTTATAATTAAGATACTTAAAGCCCACATTTAAAATTATTTATATTCAATTTTTTTCAACATTAAAATTTTACAAAAATTTCAACTTCCATATATTACATTTTGTGAAATCATAATTTTTGTTACCATATTTTGTAAAATGCCAATTATGATAAAAAGTTACCGTATTTTGTAAAATGTAAACTATCATTATTTTAACAGAATTTGTTTCCATATTTTGTAGAATGCAAAAAATATTTATTTATCAATATTAGCTGAAATTCTTAAAATTTTGATTTTCTGAAAATCTCAATTTGTAAAATAGCTCTTCCAATATAACACGTTGAAAATTTTAACTTGTAAATTTTTCTATTGTATTATATATAATATAATTCCATAAGTCAATAAAGTTTTGAAGTACTTTAGTATATAAAAACTACATTTTAAGGCTTCTAAATATAAATTTTTCACTAAGGTACTTCATTAGAAAAAAACAAAGTCCAAAAATATGAACTTATAAATAATGCCTAACAAATCGATTCTCATTCATAAAAGAGTCAATCTGAAAAAAAATTTTAAAATTTATTCATAGCACTATGATGTGGTGAACAACATAGAGTTATATAGAGTTTTTTATGTGCAGGTTTCCTGCCAGTTTCGTTTTTAAAAATTTTAAGATTGAGATTTTGAAAATTTCAATATAATTGGTTACCACATACTGCAAAATGTGAAAAATAAGAGAAAATTTTTGTCTGAATTTTTAAGTTTTTCATATGAATTTATAATTAAGATGCTTAAAGCTCACATAAAAATTATTTATATTCAATTTTTTTCAACATTAAAATTTTACAAAAATTTCAACTTCCATATATTACATTTTGTGAAATCATAATTTTTGTTACCATATTTTGTAAAATGCCAATTATGATAAAAAGTTACCGTATTTTGTAAAATGTAAACTATCATTATTTTAACAGAATTTGTTTCCATATTTTGTAGAATGCAAAAAATATTTATTTATCAATATTAGCTGAAATTCTTAAAATTTTGATTTTCTGAAAATCTCAATTTGTAAAATAGCTCTTCCAATATAACACGTTTAAATTTTTCTATTGTATTATATATAATATAATTCCATAAGTCAATAAAGTTTTGAAGTACTTTAGTATATAAAAACTACATTTTAAGGCTTCTAAATATAAATTTTTCACTAAGGTACTTCATTAGAAAAAAACAAAGTCCAAAAAATATGAACTTATAAATAATGCCTAACAAATCGATTCTCATTCATAAAAGAGTCAATCTGAAGAAAAAATTTTTAAAATTTATTCATAGCACTATGATGTGGTGTACAACATAGAGATATATAGAGATTTTTATGTACAGGTTTCCTGCCAGTTTCGTTTTTTAAAATTTTAAGAATTGTAGATTTTGAAAATTTTCATATAATTGGTTACCACATACTGCAAAATGTGAAAAATATAGAGTTTTTTATGTGCAGGTTTCCTGCCAGTTTCGTTTTTAAAAATTTTAAGATTTGTAGATTTTGAAAATTTCAATATAATTGGTTACCACATACTGCAAAATGTGAAAAATAAGAGAAAATTTTTGTCTGAATTTTTAAGTTTTTCATATGAATTTATAATTAAGATGCTTAAAGCTCACATAAAAAATTATTTATATTCAATTTTTTTCAACATTAAAATTTTACAAAAATTTCAACTTCCATATATTACATTTTGTGAAATCATAATTTTTGTTACCATATTTTGTAAAATGCCAATTATGATAAAAAGTTACCGTATTTTGTAAAATGTAAACTATCATTATTTTAACAGAATTTGTTTCCATATTTTGTAGAATGCAAAAAATATTTATTTATCAATATTAGCTGAAATTCTTAAAATTTTGATTTTCTGAAAATCTCAATTTGTAAAATAGCTCTTCCAATATAACACGTTGAAAATTTTAACTTGTAAATTTTTCTATTGTATTATATATAATATAATTCCATAAGTCAATAAAGTTTTGAAGTACTTTAGTATATAAAAACTACATTTTAAGGCTTCTAAATATAAATTTTTCACTAAGGTACTTCATTAGAAAAAAACAAAGTCCAAAAAATATGAACTTATAAATAATGCCTAACAAATCGATTCTCATTCATAAAAGAGTCAATCTGAAGAAAAAATTTTTAAAATTTATTCATAGCACTATGATGTGGTGTACAACATAGAGATATATAGAGATTTTTATGTACAGGTTTCCTGCCAGTTTCGTTTTTTAAAATTTTAAGAATTGTAGATTTTGAAAATTTTCATATAATTGGTTACCACATACTGCAAAATGTGAAAAATATAGAGTTTTTTATGTGCAGGTTCCTGCCAGTTTCGTTTTTAAAAATTTTAAGAATTGTAGATTTTGAAAATTTCAATATAATTGGTTACCACATACTGCAAAATGTGAAAAATAAGAGAAAATTTTTGTCTGAATTTTTAAGTTTTTCATATGAATTTATAATTAAGATACTTAAAGCCCACATTTAAAATTATTTATATTCAATTTTTTTCAACATTAAAATTTTACAAAAATTTCAACTTCCATATATTACATTTTGTGAAATCATAATTTTTGTTACCATATTTTGTAAAATGCCAATTATGATAAAAAGTTACCGTATTTTGTAAAATGTAAACTATCATTATTTTAACAGAATTTGTTTCCATATTTTGTAGAATGCAAAAAATATTTATTTATCAATATTAGCTGAAATTCTTAAAATTTTGATTTTCTGAAAATCTCAATTTGTAAAATAGCTCTTCCAATATAACACGTTGAAAATTTTAACTTGTAAATTTTTCTATTGTATTATATATAATATAATTCCATAAGTCAATAAAGTTTTGAAGTACTTTAGTATATAAAAACTACATTTTAAGGCTTCTAAATATAAATTTTTCACTAAGGTACTTCATTAGAAAAAAACAAAGTCCAAAAAATATGAACTTATAAATAATGCCTAACAAATCGATTCTCATTCATAAAAGAGTCAATCTGAAAAAAAATTTTAAAATTTATTCATAGCACTATGATGTGGTGAACAACATAGAGTTATATAGAGTTTTTTATGTGCAGGTTTCCTGCCAGTTTCGTTTTTAAAAATTTTAAGAATTGTAGATTTTGAAAATTTCAATATAATTGGTTACCACATACTGCAAAATGTGAAAAATAAGAGAAAATTTTTGTCTGAATTTTTAAGTTTTTCATATGAATTTATAATTAAGATGCTTAAAGCCACATTTAAAATTATTTATATTCAATTTTTTTCAACATTAAAATTTTACAAAAATTTCAACTTCCATATATTACATTTTGTGAAATCATAATTTTTGTTACCATATTTTGTAAAATGCCAATTATGATAAAAAGTTACCGTATTTTGTAAAATGTAAACTATCATTATTTTAACAGAATTTGTTTCCATATTTTGTAGAATGCAAAAAATATTTATTTATCAATATTAGCTGAAATTCTTAAAATTTTGATTTTCTGAAAATCTCAATTTGTAAAATAGCTCTTCCAATATAACACGTTGAAAATTTTAACTTGTAAATTTTTCTATTGTATTATATATAATATAATTCCATAAGTCAATAAAGTTTTGAAGTACTTTAGTATATAAAAACTACATTTTAAGGCTTCTAAATATAAATTTTTCACTAAGGTACTTCATTAGAAAAAAACAAAGTCCAAAAATATGAACTTATAAATAATGCCTAACAAATCGATTCTCATTCATAAAAGAGTCAATCTGAAAAAAAATTTTAAAATTTATTCATAGCACTATGATGTGGTGAACAACATAGAGTTATATAGAGTTTTTTATGTGCAGGTTTCCTGCCAGTTTCGTTTTTAAAAATTTTAAGATTGGAGATTTTGAAAATTTCAATATAATTGGTTACCACATATTGCAAAATGTGAAAAATAAGGAAATTTTTGTCTGAGTTTTTAAGTTTTTCATATGAATTTATAATTAAGATGCTTAAAGCTCACATAAAAAATTATTTATATTCAATTTTTTTCAACATTAAAATTTTACAAAAATTTCAACTTCCATATATTACATTTTGTGAAATCATAATTTTTGTTACCATATTTTGTAAAATGCCAATTATGATAAAAAGTTACCGTATTTTGTAAAATGTAAACTATCATTATTTTAACAGAATTTGTTTCCATATTTTGTAGAATGCAAAAAATATTTATTTATCAATATTAGCTGAAATTCTTAAAATTTTGATTTTCTGAAAATCTCAATTTGTAAAATAGCTCTTCCAATATAACACGTTGAAAATTTTAACTTGTAAATTTTTCTATTGTATTATATATAATATAATTCCATAAGTCAATAAAGTTTTGAAGTACTTTAGTATATAAAAACTACATTTTAAGGCTTCTAAATATAAATTTTTCACTAAGGTACTTCATTAGAAAAAAACAAAGTCCAAAAAATATGAACTTATAAATAATGCCTAACAAATCGATTCTCATTCATAAAAGAGTCAATCTGAAGAAAAAATTTTTAAAATTTATTCATAGCACTATGATGTGGTGTACAACATAGAGATATATAGAGATTTTTATGTACAGGTTTCCTGCCAGTTTCGTTTTTTAAAATTTTAAGAATTGTAGATTTTGAAAATTTTCATATAATTGGTTACCACATACTGCAAAATGTGAAAAATATAGAGTTTTTTATGTGCAGGTTTCCTGCCAGTTTCGTTTTTAAAAATTTTAAGAATTGTAGATTTTGAAAATTTCAATATAATTGGTTACCACATACTGCAAAATGTGAAAAATAAGAGAAAATTTTTGTCTGAATTTTTAAGTTTTTCATATGAATTTATAATTAAGATACTTAAAGCCCACATTTAAAATTATTTATATTCAATTTTTTTCAACATTAAAATTTTACAAAAATTTCAACTTCCATATATTACATTTTGTGAAATCATAATTTTTGTTACCATATTTTGTAAAATGCCAATTATGATAAAAAGTTACCGTATTTTGTAAAATGTAAACTATCATTATTTTAACAGAATTTGTTTCCATATTTTGTAGAATGCAAAAAATATTTATTTATCAATATTAGCTGAAATTCTTAAAATTTTGATTTTCTGAAAATCTCAATTTGTAAAATAGCTCTTCCAATATAACACGTTGAAAATTTTAACTTGTAAATTTTTCTATTGTATTATATATAATATAATTCCATAAGTCAATAAAGTTTTGAAGTACTTTAGTATATAAAAACTACATTTTAAGGCTTCTAAATATAAATTTTTCACTAAGGTACTTCATTAGAAAAAAACAAAGTCCAAAAAATATGAACTTATAAATAATGCCTAACAAATCGATTCTCATTCATAAAAGAGTCAATCTGAAAAAAAAATTTTAAAATTTATTCATAGCACTATGATGTGGTGAACAACATAGAGTTATATAGAGTTTTTTATGTGCAGGTTTCCTGCCAGTTTCGTTTTTAAAAATTTTAAGATTTGGAGATTTTGAAAATTTCAATATAATTGGTTACCACATATTGCAAAATGTGAAAAATAAGAGAAAATTTTTGTCTGAATTTTTAAGTTTTTCATATGAATTTATAATTAAGATGCTTAAAGCTCACATAAAATTATTTATATTCAATTTTTTTCAACATTAAAATTTTACAAAAATTTCAACTTCCATATATTACATTTTGTGAAATCATAATTTTTGTTACCATATTTTGTAAAATGCCAATTATGATAAAAAGTTACCGTATTTTGTAAAATGTAAACTATCATTATTTTAACAGAATTTGTTTCCATATTTTGTAGAATGCAAAAAATATTTATTTATCAATATTAGCTGAAATTCTTAAAATTTTGATTTTCTGAAAATCTCAATTTGTAAAATAGCTCTTCCAATATAACACGTTGAAAATTTTAACTTGTAAATTTTTCTATTGTATTATATATAATATAATTCCATAAGTCAATAAAGTTTTGAAGTACTTTAGTATATAAAAACTACATTTTAAGGCTTCTAAATATAAATTTTTCACTAAGGTACTTCATTAGAAAAAAACAAAGTCCAAAAAATATGAACTTATAAATAATGCCTAACAAATCGATTCTCATTCATAAAAGAGTCAATCTGAAAAAAAATTTAAAATTTATTCATAGCACTATGATGTGGTGAACAACATAGAGTTATATAGAGTTTTTTATGTGCAGGTTTCCTGCCAGTTTCGTTTTTAAAAATTTTAAGATTGGAGATTTTGAAAATTTCAATATAATTGGTTACCACATATTGCAAAATGTGAAAAATAAGAGAAAATTTTTGTCTGAATTTTTAAGTTTTTCATATGAATTTATAATTAAGATGCTTAAAGCTCACATAAAAAATTATTTATATTCAATTTTTTTCAACATTAAAATTTTACAAAAATTTCAACTTCCATATATTACATTTTGTGAAATCATAATTTTTGTTACCATATTTTGTAAAATGCCAATTATGATAAAAAGTTACCGTATTTTGTAAAATGTAAACTATCATTATTTTAACAGAATTTGTTTCCATATTTTGTAGAATGCAAAAAATATTTATTTATCAATATTAGCTGAAATTCTTAAAATTTTGATTTTCTGAAAATCTCAATTTGTAAAATAGCTCTTCCAATATAACACGTTGAAAATTTTAACTTGTAAATTTTTCTATTGTATTATATATAATATAATTCCATAAGTCAATAAAGTTTTGAAGTACTTTAGTATATAAAAACTACATTTTAAGGCTTCTAAATATAAATTTTTCACTAAGGTACTTCATTAGAAAAAAACAAAGTCCAAAAAATATGAACTTATAAATAATGCCTAACAAATCGATTCTCATTCATAAAAGAGTCAATCTGAAGAAAAAATTTTAAAATTTATTCATAGCACTATGATGTGGTGTACAACATAGAGATATATAGAGATTTTTATGTACAGGTTTCCTGCCAGTTTCGTTTTTTAAAATTTTAAGAATTGTAGATTTTGAAAATTTTCATATAATTGGTTACCACATACTGCAAAATGTGAAAAATATAGAGTTTTTTATGTGCAGGTTTCCTGCCAGTTTCGTTTTTAAAAATTTTAAGAATTGTAGATTTTGAAAATTTCAATATAATTGGTTACCACATACTGCAAAATGTGAAAAATAAGAGAAAATTTTTGTCTGAATTTTTAAGTTTTTCATATGAATTTATAATTAAGATACTTAAAGCCCACATTTAAAATTATTTATATTCAATTTTTTTCAACATTAAAATTTTACAAAAATTTCAACTTCCATATATTACATTTTGTGAAATCATAATTTTTGTTACCATATTTTGTAAAATGCCAATTATGATAAAAAGTTACCGTATTTTGTAAAATGTAAACTATCATTATTTTAACAGAATTTGTTTCCATATTTTGTAGAATGCAAAAAATATTTATTTATCAATATTAGCTGAAATTCTTAAAATTTTGATTTTCTGAAAATCTCAATTTGTAAAATAGCTCTTCCAATATAACACGTTGAAAATTTTAACTTGTAAATTTTTCTATTGTATTATATATAATATAATTCCATAAGTCAATAAAGTTTTGAAGTACTTTAGTATATAAAAACTACATTTTAAGGCTTCTAAATATAAATTTTTCACTAAGGTACTTCATTAGAAAAAAACAAAGTCCAAAAATATGAACTTATAAATAATGCCTAACAAATCGATTCTCATTCATAAAAGAGTCAATCTGAAAAAAAATTTTAAAATTTATTCATAGCACTATGATGTGGTGAACAACATAGAGTTATATAGAGTTTTTTATGTGCAGGTTTCCTGCCAGTTTCGTTTTTAAAAATTTTAAGATTGGAGATTTTGAAAATTTCAATATAATTGGTTACCACATATTGCAAAATGTGAAAAATAAGAGAAAATTTTTGTCTGAATTTTTAAGTTTTTCATATGAATTTATAATTAAGATGCTTAAAGCTCACATAAAAAATTATTTATATTCAATTTTTTTCAACATTAAAATTTTACAAAAATTTCAACTTCCATATATTACATTTTGTGAAATCATAATTTTTGTTACCATATTTTGTAAAATGCCAATTATGATAAAAAGTTACCGTATTTTGTAAAATGTAAACTATCATTATTTTAACAGAATTTGTTTCCATATTTTGTAGAATGCAAAAAATATTTATTTATCAATATTAGCTGAAATTCTTAAAATTTTGATTTTCTGAAAATCTCAATTTGTAAAATAGCTCTTCCAATATAACACGTTGAAAATTTTAACTTGTAAATTTTTCTATTGTATTATATATAATATAATTCCATAAGTCAATAAAGTTTTGAAGTACTTTAGTATATAAAAACTACATTTTAAGGCTTCTAAATATAAATTTTTCACTAAGGTACTTCATTAGAAAAAAACAAAGTCCAAAAAATATGAACTTATAAATAATGCCTAACAAATCGATTCTCATTCATAAAAGAGTCAATCTGAAAAAAAATTTTTAAAATTTATTCATAGCACTATGATGTGGTGTACAACATAGAGATATATAGAGATTTTTATGTACAGGTTTCCTGCCAGTTTCGTTTTTTAAAATTTTAAGAATTGTAGATTTTGAAAATTTTCATATAATTGGTTACCACAGCTGCAAAATGTGAGAATATAGAGTTTTTTATGTGCAGGTTCCTGCCAGTTTCGTTTTTAAAAATTTTAAGATTTGGAGATTTTGAAAATTTCAATATAATTGGTTACCACATATTGCAAAATGTGAAAAATAAGAGAAAATTTTTGTCTGAATTTTTAAGTTTTTCATATGAATTTATAATTAAGATGCTTAAAGCTCACATAAAAAATTATTTATATTCAATTTTTTTCAACATTAAAATTTTACAAAAATTTCAACTTCCATATATTACATTTTGTGAAATCATAATTTTTGTTACCATATTTTGTAAAATGCCAATTATGATAAAAAGTTACCGTATTTTGTAAAATGTAAACTATCATTATTTTAACAGAATTTGTTTCCATATTTTGTAGAATGCAAAAAATATTTATTTATCAATATTAGCTGAAATTCTTAAAATTTTGATTTTCTGAAAATCTCAATTTGTAAAATAGCTCTTCCAATATAACACGTTGAAAATTTTAACTTGTAAATTTTTCTATTGTATTATATATAATATAATTCCATAAGTCAATAAAGTTTTGAAGTACTTTAGTATATAAAAACTACATTTTAAGGCTTCTAAATATAAATTTTTCACTAAGGTACTTCATTAGAAAAAAACAAAGTCCAAAAAATATGAACTTATAAATAATGCCTAACAAATCGATTCTCATTCATAAAAGAGTCAATCTGAAGAAAAAATTTTAAAATTTATTCATAGCACTATGATGTGGTGTACAACATAGAGATATATAGAGATTTTTATGTACAGGTTTCCTGCCAGTTTCGTTTTTTAAAATTTTAAGAATTGTAGATTTTGAAAATTTTCATATAATTGGTTACCACATACTGCAAAATGTGAAAAATATAGAGTTTTTTATGTGCAGGTTCCCTGCCAGTTTCGTTTTTAAAAATTTTAAGAATTGTAGATTTTGAAAATTTCAATATAATTGGTTACCACATACTGCAAAATGTGAAAAATAAGAGAAAATTTTTGTCTGAATTTTTAAGTTTTTCATATGAATTTATAATTAAGATACTTAAAGCCCACATTTAAAATTATTTATATTCAATTTTTTTCAACATTAAAATTTTACAAAAATTTCAACTTCCATATATTACATTTTGTGAAATCATAATTTTTGTTACCATATTTTGTAAAATGCCAATTATGATAAAAAGTTACCGTATTTTGTAAAATGTAAACTATCATTATTTTAACAGAATTTGTTTCCATATTTTGTAGAATGCAAAAAATATTTATTTATCAATATTAGCTGAAATTCTTAAAATTTTGATTTTCTGAAAATCTCAATTTGTAAAATAGCTCTTCCAATATAACACGTTGAAAATTTTAACTTGTAAATTTTTCTATTGTATTATATATAATATAATTCCATAAGTCAATAAAGTTTTGAAGTACTTTAGTATATAAAAACTACATTTTAAGGCTTCTAAATATAAATTTTTCACTAAGGTACTTCATTAGAAAAAAACAAAGTCCAAAAAATATGAACTTATAAATAATGCCTAACAAATCGATTCTCATTCATAAAAGAGTCAATCTGAAAAAAAATTTTTAAAATTTATTCATAGCACTATGATGTGGTGAACAACATAGAGTTATATAGAGTTTTTTATGTGCAGGTTTCCTGCCAGTTTCGTTTTTAAAAATTTTAAGAATTGTAGATTTTGAAAATTTCAATATAATTGGTTACCACATACTGCAAAATGTGAAAAATAAGAGAAAATTTTTGTCTGAATTTTTAAGTTTTTCATATGAATTTATAATTAAGATACTTAAAGCCACATAAAATTATTTATATTCAATTTTTTTCAACATTAAAATTTTACAAAAATTTCAACTTCCATATATTACATTTTGTGAAATCATAATTTTTGTTACCATATTTTGTAAAATGCCAATTATGATAAAAAGTTACCGTATTTTGTAAAATGTAAACTATCATTATTTTAACAGAATTTGTTTCCATATTTTGTAGAATGCAAAAAATATTTATTTATCAATATTAGCTGAAATTCTTAAAATTTTGATTTTCTGAAAATCTCAATTTGTAAAATAGCTCTTCCAATATAACACGTTGAAAATTTTAACTTGTAAATTTTTCTATTGTATTATATATAATATAATTCCATAAGTCAATAAAGTTTTGAAGTACTTTAGTATATAAAAACTACATTTTAAGGCTTCTAAATATAAATTTTTCACTAAGGTACTTCATTAGAAAAAAACAAAGTCCAAAAATATGAACTTATAAATAATGCCTAACAAATCGATTCTCATTCATAAAAGAGTCAATCTGAAAAAAATTTTTAAAATTTATTCATAGCACTATGATGTGGTGTACAACATAGAGATATATAGAGATTTTATGTACAGGTTTCCTGCCAGTTTCGTTTTTTAAAATTTTAAGAATTGTAGATTTTGAAAATTTTCATATAATTGGTTACCACATACTGCAAAATGTGAAAAATATAGAGTTTTTTATGTGCAGGTTTCCTGCCAGTTTCGTTTTTAAAAATTTTAAGATTGGAGATTTTGAAAATTTCAATATAATTGGTTACCACATATTGCAAAATGTGAAAAATAAGAGAAAATTTTTGTCTGAATTTTTAAGTTTTTCATATGAATTTATAATTAAGATGCTTAAAGCTCACATAAAAAATTATTTATATTCAATTTTTTTCAACATTAAAATTTTACAAAAATTTCAACTTCCATATATTACATTTTGTGAAATCATAATTTTTGTTACCATATTTTGTAAAATGCCAATTATGATAAAAAGTTACCGTATTTTGTAAAATGTAAACTATCATTATTTTAACAGAATTTGTTTCCATATTTTGTAGAATGCAAAAAATATTTATTTATCAATATTAGCTGAAATTCTTAAAATTTTGATTTTCTGAAAATCTCAATTTGTAAAATAGCTCTTCCAATATAACACGTTGAAAATTTTAACTTGTAAATTTTTCTATTGTATTATATATAATATAATTCCATAAGTCAATAAAGTTTTGAAGTACTTTAGTATATAAAAACTACATTTTAAGGCTTCTAAATATAAATTTTTCACTAAGGTACTTCATTAGAAAAAAACAAAGTCCAAAAAATATGAACTTATAAATAATGCCTAACAAATCGATTCTCATTCATAAAAGAGTCAATCTGAAGAAAAAATTTTTAAAATTTATTCATAGCACTATGATGTGGTGTACAACATAGAGATATATAGAGATTTTTATGTACAGGTTTCCTGCCAGTTTCGTTTTTTAAAATTTTAAGAATTGTAGATTTTGAAAATTTTCATATAATTGGTTACCACATACTGCAAAATGTGAAAAATATAGAGTTTTTTATGTGCAGGTTCCTGCCAGTTTCGTTTTTAAAAATTTTAAGAATTGTAGATTTTGAAAATTTCAATATAATTGGTTACCACATACTGCAAAATGTGAAAAATAAGAGAAAATTTTTGTCTGAATTTTTAAGTTTTTCATATGAATTTATAATTAAGATACTTAAAGCCACATTTAAAATTATTTATATTCAATTTTTTTCAACATTAAAATTTTACAAAAATTTCAACTTCCATATATTACATTTTGTGAAATCATAATTTTTGTTACCATATTTTGTAAAATGCCAATTATGATAAAAAGTTACCGTATTTTGTAAAATGTAAACTATCATTATTTTAACAGAATTTGTTTCCATATTTTGTAGAATGCAAAAAATATTTATTTATCAATATTAGCTGAAATTCTTAAAATTTTGATTTTCTGAAAATCTCAATTTGTAAAATAGCTCTTCCAATATAACACGTTGAAAATTTTAACTTGTAAATTTTTCTATTGTATTATATATAATATAATTCCATAAGTCAATAAAGTTTTGAAGTACTTTAGTATATAAAAACTACATTTTAAGGCTTCTAAATATAAATTTTTCACTAAGGTACTTCATTAGAAAAAAACAAAGTCCAAAAAATATGAACTTATAAATAATGCCTAACAAATCGATTCTCATTCATAAAAGAGTCAATCTGAAAAAAAATTTTTAAAATTTATTCATAGCACTATGATGTGGTGAACAACATAGAGTTATATAGAGTTTTTTATGTGCAGGTTTCCTGCCAGTTTCGTTTTTAAAAATTTTAAGAATTGAGATTTTGAAAATTTCAATATAATTGGTTACCACATATTGCAAAATGTGAAAAATAAGAGAAAATTTTTGTCTGAATTTTTAAGTTTTTCATATGAATTTATAATTAAGATGCTTAAAGCCCACATTTAAAATTATTTATATTCAATTTTTTTCAACATTAAAATTTTACAAAAATTTCAACTTCCATATATTACATTTTGTGAAATCATAATTTTTGTTACCATATTTTGTAAAATGCCAATTATGATAAAAAGTTACCGTATTTTGTAAAATGTAAACTATCATTATTTTAACAGAATTTGTTTCCATATTTTGTAGAATGCAAAAAATATTTATTTATCAATATTAGCTGAAATTCTTAAAATTTTGATTTTCTGAAAATCTCAATTTGTAAAATAGCTCTTCCAATATAACACGTTGAAAATTTTAACTTGTAAATTTTTCTATTGTATTATATATAATATAATTCCATAAGTCAATAAAGTTTTGAAGTACTTTAGTATATAAAAACTACATTTTAAGGCTTCTAAATATAAATTTTTCACTAAGGTACTTCATTAGAAAAAAACAAAGTCCAAAAAATATGAACTTATAAATAATGCCTAACAAATCGATTCTCATTCATAAAAGAGTCAATCTGAAAAAAAAAAAATTACAACATTATTAGAGATATGTACAGGTTTCCTGCCAGTTTCGATTTTAAGAATTGTAGTGAACATATAATTGGTTACCACATACTGCAAAATGTGAAAAATATAGAGTTTTTTATGTGCAGGTTTCCTGCCAGTTTCGTTTTTAAAAATTTTAAGAATTGTAGATTTTGAAAATTTCAATATAATTGGTTACCACATACTGCAAAATGTGAAAAATAAGAGAAAATTTTTGTCTGAATTTTTAAGTTTTTCATATGAATTTATAATTAAGATACTTAAAGCCCACATTTAAAATTATTTATATTCAATTTTTTTCAACATTAAAATTTTACAAAAATTTCAACTTCCATATATTACATTTTGTGAAATCATAATTTTTGTTACCATATTTTGTAAAATGCCAATTATGATAAAAAGTTACCGTATTTTGTAAAATGTAAACTATCATTATTTTAACAGAATTTGTTTCCATATTTTGTAGAATGCAAAAAATATTTATTTATCAATATTAGCTGAAATTCTTAAAATTTTGATTTTCTGAAAATCTCAATTTGTAAAATAGCTCTTCCAATATAACACGTTGAAAATTTTAACTTGTAAATTTTTCTATTGTATTATATATAATATAATTCCATAAGTCAATAAAGTTTTGAAGTACTTTAGTATATAAAAACTACATTTTAAGGCTTCTAAATATAAATTTTTCACTAAGGTACTTCATTAGAAAAAAACAAAGTCCAAAAAATATGAACTTATAAATAATGCCTAACAAATCGATTCTCATTCATAAAAGAGTCAATCTGAAGAAAAAATTTTTAAAATTTTTCATAGCACTATGATGTGGTGTACAACATAGAGATATATAGAGATTTTTATGTACAGGTTTCCTGCCAGTTTCGATAAGAATTGTAGATTTTGAAAACAACATACTGCAAAATGTATATAGAGTTTTTTATGTGCAGGTTTCCTGCCAGTTTCGTTTTTAAAAATTTTAAGAATTGTAGATTTTGAAAATTTCAATATAATTGGTTACCACATACTGCAAAATGTGAAAAATAAGAGAAAATTTTTGTCTGAATTTTTAAGTTTTTCATATGAATTTATAATTAAGATACTTAAAGCCCACATTTAAAATTATTTATATTCAATTTTTTTCAACATTAAAATTTTACAAAAATTTCAACTTCCATATATTACATTTTGTGAAATCATAATTTTTGTTACCATATTTTGTAAAATGCCAATTATGATAAAAAGTTACCGTATTTTGTAAAATGTAAACTATCATTATTTTAACAGAATTTGTTTCCATATTTTGTAGAATGCAAAAAATATTTATTTATCAATATTAGCTGAAATTCTTAAAATTTTGATTTTCTGAAAATCTCAATTTGTAAAATAGCTCTTCCAATATAACACGTTGAAAATTTTAACTTGTAAATTTTTCTATTGTATTATATATAATATAATTCCATAAGTCAATAAAGTTTTGAAGTACTTTAGTATATAAAAACTACATTTTAAGGCTTCTAAATATAAATTTTTCACTAAGGTACTTCATTAGAAAAAAACAAAGTCCAAAAATATGAACTTATAAATAATGACTAACAAATCGATTCTCATTCATAAAAGAGTCAATCTGAAAAAAAATTTTAAAATTTATTCATAGCACTATGATGTGGTGAACAACATAGAGTTATATAGAGTTTTTTATGTGCAGGTTTCCTGCCAGTTTCGTTTTTAAAAATTTTAAGATTGGAGATTTTGAAAATTTCAATATAATTGGTTACCACATATTGCAAAATGTGAAAAATAAGGATAATTTTTGTCTGATTTTTAAGTTTTTCATATGAATTTATAATTAAGATGCTTAAAGCTCACATAAAAAATTATTTATATTCAATTTTTTTCAACATTAAAATTTTACAAAAATTTCAACTTCCATATATTACATTTTGTGAAATCATAATTTTTGTTACCATATTTTGTAAAATGCCAATTATGATAAAAAGTTACCGTATTTTGTAAAATGTAAACTATCATTATTTTAACAGAATTTGTTTCCATATTTTGTAGAATGCAAAAAATATTTATTTATCAATATTAGCTGAAATTCTTAAAATTTTGATTTTCTGAAAATCTCAATTTGTAAAATAGCTCTTCCAATATAACACGTTGAAAATTTTAACTTGTAAATTTTTCTATTGTATTATATATAATATAATTCCATAAGTCAATAAAGTTTTGAAGTACTTTAGTATATAAAAACTACATTTTAAGGCTTCTAAATATAAATTTTTCACTAAGGTACTTCATTAGAAAAAAACAAAGTCCAAAAAATATGAACTTATAAATAATGCCTAACAAATCGATTCTCATTCATAAAAGAGTCAATCTGAAGAAAAAATTTTAAAATTTTTTCATAGCACTATGATGTGGTGTACAACATAGAGATATATAGAGATTTTTATGTACAGGTTTCCTGCCAGTTTCGTTTTTTAAAATTTTAAGAATTGTAGATTTTGAAAATTTTCATATAATTGGTTACCACATACTGCAAAATGTGAAAAATATAGAGTTTTTTATGTGCAGGTTCCTGCCAGTTTCGTTTTTAAAAATTTTAAGAATTGTAGATTTTGAAAATTTCAATATAATTGGTTACCACATACTGCAAAATGTGAAAAATAAGAGAAAATTTTTGTCTGAATTTTTAAGTTTTTCATATGAATTTATAATTAAGATACTTAAAGCCCACATTTAAAATTATTTATATTCAATTTTTTTCAACATTAAAATTTTACAAAAATTTCAACTTCCATATATTACATTTTGTGAAATCATAATTTTTGTTACCATATTTTGTAAAATGCCAATTATGATAAAAAGTTACCGTATTTTGTAAAATGTAAACTATCATTATTTTAACAGAATTTGTTTCCATATTTTGTAGAATGCAAAAAATATTTATTTATCAATATTAGCTGAAATTCTTAAAATTTTGATTTTCTGAAAATCTCAATTTGTAAAATAGCTCTTCCAATATAACACGTTGAAAATTTTAACTTGTAAATTTTTCTATTGTATTATATATAATATAATTCCATAAGTCAATAAAGTTTTGAAGTACTTTAGTATATAAAAACTACATTTTAAGGCTTCTAAATATAAATTTTTCACTAAGGTACTTCATTAGAAAAAAACAAAGTCCAAAAATATGAACTTATAAATAATGCCTAACAAATCGATTCTCATTCATAAAAGAGTCAATCTGAAAAAAAATTTTTAAAATTTATTCATAGCACTATGATGTGGTGAACAACATAGAGTTATATAGAGTTTTTTATGTGCAGGTTTCCTGCCAGTTTCGTTTTTAAAAATTTTAAGATTGGAGATTTTGAAAATTTCAATATAATTGGTTACCACATATTGCAAAATGTGAAAAATAAGAGAAAATTTTTGTCTGAATTTTTAAGTTTTTCATATGAATTTATAATTAAGATGCTTAAAGCTCACATAAAAAATTATTTATATTCAATTTTTTTCAACATTAAAATTTTACAAAAATTTCAACTTCCATATATTACATTTTGTGAAATCATAATTTTTGTTACCATATTTTGTAAAATGCCAATTATGATAAAAAGTTACCGTATTTTGTAAAATGTAAACTATCATTATTTTAACAGAATTTGTTTCCATATTTTGTAGAATGCAAAAAATATTTATTTATCAATATTAGCTGAAATTCTTAAAATTTTGATTTTCTGAAAATCTCAATTTGTAAAATAGCTCTTCCAATATAACACGTTGAAAATTTTAACTTGTAAATTTTTCTATTGTATTATATATAATATAATTCCATAAGTCAATAAAGTTTTGAAGTACTTTAGTATATAAAAACTACATTTTAAGGCTTCTAAATATAAATTTTTCACTAAGGTACTTCATTAGAAAAAAACAAAGTCCAAAAATATGAACTTATAAATAATGCCTAACAAATCGATTCTCATTCATAAAAGAGTCAATCTGAAAAAAAATTTTAAAATTTATTCATAGCACTATGATGTGGTGAACAACATAGAGTTATATAGAGTTTTTTATGTGCAGGTTTCCTGCCAGTTTCGTTTTTAAAAATTTTAAGATTGGAGATTTTGAAAATTTCAATATAATTGGTTACCACATATTGCAAAATGTGAAAAATAAGAGAAATTTTTGTCTGAATTTTTAAGTTTTTCATATGAATTTATAATTAAGATGCTTAAAGCTCACATAAAATTATTTATATTCAATTTTTTTCAACATTAAAATTTTACAAAAATTTCAACTTCCATATATTACATTTTGTGAAATCATAATTTTTGTTACCATATTTTGTAAAATGCCAATTATGATAAAAAGTTACCGTATTTTGTAAAATGTAAACTATCATTATTTTAACAGAATTTGTTTCCATATTTTGTAGAATGCAAAAAATATTTATTTATCAATATTAGCTGAAATTCTTAAAATTTTGATTTTCTGAAAATCTCAATTTGTAAAATAGCTCTTCCAATATAACACGTTGAAAATTTTAACTTGTAAATTTTTCTATTGTATTATATATAATATAATTCCATAAGTCAATAAAGTTTTGAAGTACTTTAGTATATAAAAACTACATTTTAAGGCTTCTAAATATAAATTTTTCACTAAGGTACTTCATTAGAAAAAAACAAAGTCCAAAAAATATGAACTTATAAATAATGCCTAACAAATCGATTCTCATTCATAGAGATGTACAGGTTTCCTGCCAGTTTCGTTTTTTAAAATTTTAAGAATTGTAGATTTTGAAAATTTTCATATAATTGGTTACCACATACTGCAAAATGTGAAAAATATAGAGTTTTTTATGTGCAGGTTTCCTGCCAGTTTCGTTTTTAAAAATTTTAAGAATTGTAGATTTTGAAAATTTCAATATAATTGGTTACCACATACTGCAAAATGTGAAAAATAAGAGAAAATTTTTGTCTGAATTTTTAAGTTTTTCATATGAATTTATAATTAAGATACTTAAAGCCCACATTTAAAATTATTTATATTCAATTTTTTTCAACATTAAAATTTTACAAAAATTTCAACTTCCATATATTACATTTTGTGAAATCATAATTTTTGTTACCATATTTTGTAAAATGCCAATTATGATAAAAAGTTACCGTATTTTGTAAAATGTAAACTATCATTATTTTAACAGAATTTGTTTCCATATTTTGTAGAATGCAAAAAATATTTATTTATCAATATTAGCTGAAATTCTTAAAATTTTGATTTTCTGAAAATCTCAATTTGTAAAATAGCTCTTCCAATATAACACGTTGAAAATTTTAACTTGTAAATTTTTCTATTGTATTATATATAATATA
Organism: Cochliomyia hominivorax; assembly: GCA_004302925.2. Taxonomy (NCBI): domain Eukaryota; kingdom Metazoa; phylum Arthropoda; class Insecta; order Diptera; family Calliphoridae; genus Cochliomyia; species Cochliomyia hominivorax. Next base: position 92,699 of record PYHX02000243.1, on the reverse strand, counting down.
ATTCCATAAGTCAATAAAGTTTTGAAGTACTTTAGTATATAAAAACTACATTTTAAGGCTTCTAAATATAAATTTTTCACTAAGGTACTTCATTAGAAAAAAACAAAGTCCAAAAAATATGAACTTATAAATAATGCCTAACAAATCGATTCTCATTCATAAAAGAGTCAATCTGAAGAAAAAATTTTTAAAATTTATTCATAGCACTATGATGTGGTGTACAACATAGAGATATATAGAGATTTTTATGTACAGGTTTCCTGCCAGTTTCGTTTTTTGAAAAAAAATTATTAAGAATTTTGTAGATTTTGAAAATTTCAATATAATTGGTTACCACATACTGCAAAATGTGAAAAATAAGAGAAAATTTTTGTCTGAATTTTTAAGTTTTTCATATGAATTTATAATTAAGATACTTAAAGCCCACATTTAAAATTATTTATATTCAATTTTTTTCAACATTAAAATTTTACAAAAATTTCAACTTCCATATATTACATTTTGTGAAATCATAATTTTTGTTACCATATTTTGTAAAATGCCAATTATGATAAAAAGTTACCGTATTTTGTAAAATGTAAACTATCATTATTTTAACAGAATTTGTTTCCATATTTTGTAGAATGCAAAAAATATTTATTTATCAATATTAGCTGAAATTCTTAAAATTTTGATTTTCTGAAAATCTCAATTTGTAAAATAGCTCTTCCAATATAACACGTTGAAAATTTTAACTTGTAAATTTTTCTATTGTATTATATATAATATAATTCCATAAGTCAATAAAGTTTTGAAGTACTTTAGTATATAAAAACTACATTTTAAGGCTTCTAAATATAAATTTTTCACTAAGGTACTTCATTAGAAAAAAACAAAGTCCAAAAAATATGAACTTATAAATAATGCCTAACAAATCGATTCTCATTCATAAAAGAGTCAATCTGAAAAAAAAATTTTTAAAATTTATTCATAGCACTATGATGTGGTGAACAACATAGAGTTATATAGAGTTTTTTATGTGCAGGTTTCCTGCCAGTTTCGTTTTTAAAATTTTAAGAATTGTAGATTTTGAAAATTTCAATATAATTGGTTACCACATACTGCAAAATGTGAAAAATAAGAGTTTTTTATGTGCATTTTTAAGTTTCGTTTTTAAAAATTTTAAGATTTAAAGATTTTGAAAATTTCAATATAATTTTGGTTACCACATATTGCAAAATGTGAAAAATAAGATGAAAATTTTTGTCTGAATTTTTAGAATTTTTATATCAATTTATAATTCTTAAAATTTTGATGTAAAAAGTACATTAAAAGAATTTGTTTATATTATATTTATTTTCAATAAGCTGAAATTAAAATTTTAAAAAAATTTTAACTTCTAAATATAAATTTCACTAAGGTTTTTAGAAAGTCAAAAAATATGAACTTATTTGCCTAAATATTCTCATTCATAAAAAGTCAATCAATTCATAGCACTATGATGTGGTGTACAACATAGAGATATATAGAGATTTTTATGTACAGGTTTCCTGCCAGTTTCGTTTTTTAAAATTTTAAGAATTGTAGATTTTGAAAATTTTCATATAATTGGTTACCACATACTGCAAAATGTGAAAAATATAGAGTTTTTTATGTGCAGGTTTCCTGCCAGTTTCGTTTTTAAAAATTTTAAGAATTGTAGATTTTGAAAATTTCAATATAATTGGTTACCACATACTGCAAAATGTGAAAAATAGAAAATTTTTGTCTGAATTTTTAAGTTTTTCATATGAATTTATAATTAAGATACTTAAAGCCCACATTTAAAATTATTTATATTCAATTTTTTTCAACATTAAAATTTTACAAAAATTTCAACTTCCATATATTACATTTTGTGAAATCATAATTTTTGTTACCATATTTTGTAAAATGCCAATTATGATAAAAAGTTACCGTATTTTGTAAAATGTAAACTATCATTATTTTAACAGAATTTGTTTCCATATTTTGTAGAATGCAAAAAATATTTATTTATCAATATTAGCTGAAATTCTTAAAATTTTGATTTTCTGAAAATCTCAATTTGTAAAATAGCTCTTCCAATATAACACGTTGAAAATTTTAACTTGTAAATTTTTCTATTGTATTATATATAATATAATTCCATAAGTCAATAAAGTTTTGAAGTACTTTAGTATATAAAAACTACATTTTAAGGCTTCTAAATATAAATTTTTCACTAAGGTACTTCATTAGAAAAAAACAAAGTCCAAAAAATATGAACTTATAAATAATGCCTAACAAATCGATTCTCATTCATAAAAGAGTCAATCTGAAGAAAAAATTTTTAAAATTTATTCATAGCACTATGATGTGGTGTACAACATAGAGATATATAGAGATTTTTATGTACAGGTTTCCTGCCAGTTTCGTTTTTTAAAATTTTAAGAATTGTAGATTTTGAAAATTTTCATATAATTGGTTACCACATACTGCAAAATGTGAAAAATATAGAGTTTTTTATGTGCAGGTTCCCTGCCAGTTTCGTTTTTAAAAATTTTAAGAATTGTAGATTTTGAAAATTTCAATATAATTGGTTACCACATACTGCAAAATGTGAAAAATAAGAGAAAATTTTTGTCTGAATTTTTAAGTTTTTCATATGAATTTATAATTAAGATACTTAAAGCCCACATTTAAAATTATTTATATTCAATTTTTTTCAACATTAAAATTTTACAAAAATTTCAACTTCCATATATTACATTTTGTGAAATCATAATTTTTGTTACCATATTTTGTAAAATGCCAATTATGATAAAAAGTTACCGTATTTTGTAAAATGTAAACTATCATTATTTTAACAGAATTTGTTTCCATATTTTGTAGAATGCAAAAAATATTTATTTATCAATATTAGCTGAAATTCTTAAAATTTTGATTTTCTGAAAATCTCAATTTGTAAAATAGCTCTTCCAATATAACACGTTGAAAATTTTAACTTGTAAATTTTTCTATTGTATTATATATAATATAATTCCATAAGTCAATAAAGTTTTGAAGTACTTTAGTATATAAAAACTACATTTTAAGGCTTCTAAATATAAATTTTTCACTAAGGTACTTCATTAGAAAAAAACAAAGTCCAAAAAATATGAACTTATAAATAATGCCTAACAAATCGATTCTCATTCATAAAAGAGTCAATCTGAAGAAAAAATTTTAAAATTTTTCATAGCACTATGATGTGGTGTACAACATAGAGATATATAGAGATTTTTATGTACAGGTTTCCTGCCAGTTTCGTTTTTTAAAATTTTAAGAATTGTAGATTTTGAAAATTTTCATATAATTGGTTACCACATACTGCAAAATGTGAAAAATATAGAGTTTTTTATGTGCAGGTTCCCTGCCAGTTTCGTTTTTAAAAATTTTAAGAATTGTAGATTTTGAAAATTTCAATATAATTGGTTACCACATACTGCAAAATGTGAAAAATAAGAGAAAATTTTTGTCTGAATTTTTAAGTTTTTCATATGAATTTATAATTAAGATACTTAAAGCCCACATTTAAAATTATTTATATTCAATTTTTTTCAACATTAAAATTTTACAAAAATTTCAACTTCCATATATTACATTTTGTGAAATCATAATTTTTGTTACCATATTTTGTAAAATGCCAATTATGATAAAAAGTTACCGTATTTTGTAAAATGTAAACTATCATTATTTTAACAGAATTTGTTTCCATATTTTGTAGAATGCAAAAAATATTTATTTATCAATATTAGCTGAAATTCTTAAAATTTTGATTTTCTGAAAATCTCAATTTGTAAAATAGCTCTTCCAATATAACACGTTGAAAATTTTAACTTGTAAATTTTTCTATTGTATTATATATAATATAATTCCATAAGTCAATAAAGTTTTGAAGTACTTTAGTATATAAAAACTACATTTTAAGGCTTCTAAATATAAATTTTTCACTAAGGTACTTCATTAGAAAAAAACAAAGTCCAAAAATATGAACTTATAAATAATGACTAACAAATCGATTCTCATTCATAAAAGAGTCAATCTGAAAAAAAATTTTAAAATTTATTCATAGCACTATGATGTGGTGAACAACATAGAGTTATATAGAGTTTTTTATGTGCAGGTTTCCTGCCAGTTTCGTTTTTAAAAATTTTAAGATTGGAGATTTTGAAAATTTCAATATAATTGGTTACCACATATTGCAAAATGTGAAAAATAAGAGATAATTTTTGTCTGATTTTTAAGTTTTTCATATGAATTTATAATTAAGATGCTTAAAGCTCACATAAAATTATTTATATTCAATTTTTTTCAACATTAAAATTTTACAAAAATTTCAACTTCCATATATTACATTTTGTGAAATCATAATTTTTGTTACCATATTTTGTAAAATGCCAATTATGATAAAAAGTTACCGTATTTTGTAAAATGTAAACTATCATTATTTTAACAGAATTTGTTTCCATATTTTGTAGAATGCAAAAAATATTTATTTATCAATATTAGCTGAAATTCTTAAAATTTTGATTTTCTGAAAATCTCAATTTGTAAAATAGCTCTTCCAATATAACACGTTGAAAATTTTAACTTGTAAATTTTTCTATTGTATTATATATAATATAATTCCATAAGTCAATAAAGTTTTGAAGTACTTTAGTATATAAAAACTACATTTTAAGGCTTCTAAATATAAATTTTTCACTAAGGTACTTCATTAGAAAAAAACAAAGTCCAAAAAATATGAACTTATAAATAATGCCTAACAAATCGATTCTCATTCATAAAAGAGTCAATCTGAAGAAAAAATTTTAAAATTTTTCATAGCACTATGATGTGGTGTACAACATAGAGATATATAGAGATTTTTATGTACAGGTTTCCTGCCAGTTTCGTTTTTTAAAATTTTAAGAATTGTAGATTTTGAAAATTTTCATATAATTGGTTACCACATACTGCAAAATGTGAAAAATATAGAGTTTTTTATGTGCAGGTTTCCTGCCAGTTTCGTTTTTAAAAATTTTAAGAATTGTAGATTTTGAAAATTTCAATATAATTGGTTACCACATACTGCAAAATGTGAAAAATAAGAGAAAATTTTTGTCTGAATTTTTAAGTTTTTCATATGAATTTATAATTAAGATACTTAAAGCCCACATTTAAAATTATTTATATTCAATTTTTTTCAACATTAAAATTTTACAAAAATTTCAACTTCCATATATTACATTTTGTGAAATCATAATTTTTGTTACCATATTTTGTAAAATGCCAATTATGATAAAAAGTTACCGTATTTTGTAAAATGTAAACTATCATTATTTTAACAGAATTTGTTTCCATATTTTGTAGAATGCAAAAAATATTTATTTATCAATATTAGCTGAAATTCTTAAAATTTTGATTTTCTGAAAATCTCAATTTGTAAAATAGCTCTTCCAATATAACACGTTGAAAATTTTAACATGTAAATTTTTCTATATTGTTATATATAATATAATTCCATAAGTCAATAAAGTTTTGAAGTACTTTAGTATATAAAAACTACATTTTAAGGCTTCTAAATATAAATTTTTCACTAAGGTACTTCATTAGAAAAAAACAAAGTCCAAAAATATGAACTTATAAATAATGCCTAACAAATCGATTCTCATTCATAAAAGAGTCAATCTGAAAAAAAATTTTAAAATTTATTCATAGCACTATGATGTGGTGAACAACATAGAGTTATATAGAGTTTTTTATGTGCAGGTTTCCTGCCAGTTTCGTTTTTAAAAATTTTAAGATTGGAGATTTTGAAAATTTCAATATAATTGGTTACCACATATTGCAAAATGTGAAAAATAAGGATAATTTTTGTCTGAGTTTTTAAGTTTTTCATATGAATTTATAATTAAGATGCTTAAAGCTCACATAAAATTATTTATATTCAATTTTTTTCAACATTAAAATTTTACAAAAATTTCAACTTCCATATATTACATTTTGTGAAATCATAATTTTTGTTACCATATTTTGTAAAATGCCAATTATGATAAAAAGTTACCGTATTTTGTAAAATGTAAACTATCATTATTTTAACAGAATTTGTTTCCATATTTTGTAGAATGCAAAAAATATTTATTTATCAATATTAGCTGAAATTCTTAAAATTTTGATTTTCTGAAAATCTCAATTTGTAAAATAGCTCTTCCAATATAACACGTTGAAAATTTTAACTTGTAAATTTTTCTATTGTATTATATATAATATAATTCCATAAGTCAATAAAGTTTTGAAGTACTTTAGTATATAAAAACTACATTTTAAGGCTTCTAAATATAAATTTTTCACTAAGGTACTTCATTAGAAAAAAACAAAGTCCAAAAAATATGAACTTATAAATAATGCCTAACAAATCGATTCTCATTCATAAAAGAGTCAATCTGAAAAAAAATTTTTAAAATTTATTCATAGCACTATGATGTGGTGAACAACATAGAGTTATATAGAGTTTTTTATGTGCAGGTTTCCTGCCAGTTTCGTTTTTAAAAATTTTAAGAATTGTAGATTTTGAAAATTTCAATATAATTGGTTACCACATATTGCAAAATGTGAAAAATAAGAGATAATTTTTGTCTGATTTTTAAGTTTTTCATATGAATTTATAATTAAGATGCTTAAAGCTCACATAAAATTATTTATATTCAATTTTTTTCAACATTAAAATTTTACAAAAATTTCAACTTCCATATATTACATTTTGTGAAATCATAATTTTTGTTACCTATTTTGTAAAATGCCAATTATGATAAAAAGTTACCGTATTTTGTAAAATGTAAACTATCATTATTTTAACAGAATTTGTTTCCATATTTTGTAGAATGCAAAAAATATTTATTTATCAATATTAGCTGAAATTCTTAAAATTTTGATTTTCTGAAAATCTCAATTTGTAAAATAGCTCTTCCAATATAACACGTTGAAAATTTTAATGTAAATTTTTCTATTGTATTATATATAATATAATTCCATAAGTCAATAAAGTTTTGAAGTACTTTAGTATATAAAAACTACATTTTAAGGCTTCTAAATATAAATTTTTCACTAAGGTACTTCATTAGAAAAAAACAAAGTCCAAAAATATGAACTTATAAATTGCCTAACAAATATTATTCATGAAATCTAAAATTTTGATTTTCTAGCACTAATTGGTGTACAACATAGATATATAGAGATTTTTATGTACACTGCCAGTTTCGAAAATTTTAAGAATTGTAGTTTATATATAATATAATTCCATAAGTCAATAAATTTTGAAGTACTTTAGTATATAAAAACTACATTTTAAGGCTTCTAAATATAAATTTTTCACTAAGGTACTTCATTAGAAAAAACAAAGTCCAAAAATATGAACTTATAAATAATGCCTAACAAATCGATTCTCATTCATAAAAGAGTCAATCTGAATTTTTAATTTATTCATAGCACTATGATGTGGTGAACAACATTTATAAGAGTTTTTTATGTGCAGGTTTCCTCAGTTTTTTTTAAAATTTTAAGAATTTAGATTTTGAAAATTTCAATATAATTGGTTACCACATTGCAAAATGTGAAAAATCATAATTTTTGTCTGAATTTTTAAGTTTTTCATATGAATTTATAATTAAGATACTTAAAACATTAAAATTATTTATATTCAATTTTTTCAACATTAAAATTTTACAAAAATTTCAACTTCCATATATTACATTTTGTGAAATCATAATTTTTGTTACCATATTTTGTAAAATGCCAATTATGATAAAAAGTTACCGTATTTTGTAAAATGTAAACTATCATTATTTTAACAGAATTTGTTTCCATATTTTGTAGAATGCAAAAAATATTTATTTATCAATATTAGCTGAAATTCTTAAAATTTTGATTTTCTGAAAATCTCAATTTGTAAAATAGCTGTTCCAATATAACACGCTGAAAATTTTAACATGTAAATTTTTCTATTGTGTTATATATAATATAATTCCATAAGTCAATAAAGTTTTGAAGTACTTTAGTATATAAAAACTACATTTTAAGGCTTCTAAATATAAATTTTTCACTAAGGTACTTCATTAGAAAAAAACAAAGTCCAAAAAATATGAACTTATAAATAATGCCTAACAAATCGATTCTCATTCATAAAAGAGTCAATCTGAAAAAAAATTTTAAAATTTATTCATAGCACTATGATGTGGTGAACAACATAGAGTTATATAGAGTTTTTTATGTGCGGTTTCCTGCCAGTTTCGTTTTTTAAAATTTTAAGAATTGTAGATTTTGAAAATTTCAATATAATTGGTTACCACATACTGCAAAATGTGAAAAATAAGAGAAAATTTTTGTCTGAATTTTAAGTTTTTTCATATGAATTTATAATTAAGATACTTAAAGCCCACATTTAAAAATTATTTATATTCAATTTTTTCAACATTAAATTTTACAAAAATTTCAACTTCCAATATTACATTTTGTGAAATCATAATTTTGTTACCATATTTTGTTAAAATGGCCAATATGATAAAAGTTACCGTATTTTGTAAAATGTAAACTATCATTATTTTAACAGAATTTGTTTCCATATTTGTAGAATGCAAAAAATATTTATTTATCAATATTAGCTGAAATTCTTAAATTTTGATTTTCTGAAAATCTCAATTTGTAAAATAGATGTTCCAATATAACACGCTGAAAATTTTATCATGTAAATTTTTCTATTGTGTATATATAATATAGTTCCATAAGTCAATAAACTTTTGAAGTACTTTAGTATATAAAAACTACATTTTAAGGCTTCTAAATATAAATTTTCACTAAGGTACTTCATTAGAAAAAAACAAAGTCCAAAAATATGAACTTATAAATAATGGACTAACAAATCGATTCTCATTCATAAAAGAGTCAATCTGAAAAAAAATGTTAAAATTTATTCATAGCACTATGATGTGGTGAAAACATAGAGTTATATAGAGTTTTTTATGTGCAGGTTTCCTGCTAGTTTCGTTTTAAAATTTTAAGATATGGAGATTTTGAAAATTTCAATATAATTGGTTACCACATATTGCAAAATGTGAAAAATAAGGGATAATTTTTGTCTGAGTTTTTAAGTTTTTCCATGATGATTATAATTAAGATGCTTAAAGCTCACATAAAAATTATTTATATTCAATTTTTTTCAACATTTAAAATTTACAAAATTTTCAACTTCCATATTTACATTTGTGGAAATCATAATTTTTGTTACCATATTTGTAAAATGCCAATTGTGATAAAAAGTTACCGTATTTTGTAAAATGTAAACTATCATTATTTTAACAGAATTGTTTCCATATTTTGTAGAATGCCAAAAAATTTTATTTATCAATATTAGCTGAAATTCTTAAAATTTCGATTTTCTGAAAATCTCAATTTGTAAAATAGCTCTTCCAATATAACACGTTGAAAATTTTGACTTGTAAATTTTTCTATAGTATTATATATAATATAATTCCATAAGTCAAATAAAGTTTTGAAGTACTTTAGTATATAAAACTACATTTTAAGTCTTCTAAATATAAATTTTTCACTAAGGTACTTCATTAGAAAAAAACAAAGTCCAAAAAATATGAACTTATAAATAATGCCTAACAAATCGATTCTCATTCATAAAAGAGTCAATCTGAAGAAAAAATTTTTAAAATTTTTCATAGCACTAATGATGTGGTGTACAACATAGAGATATATAGAGATTTTTATGTACAGGTTTCCTGCCAGTTTCGTTTTTTTAAAATTTTAAGAATTGTAGATTTTTGAAAATTTTCATATAATTGGTTACCACATACTGCAAAATGTGAAAAATATAGAGTTTTTTATGTGCAGGTTCCCTGCCAGTTTCGTTTTTAAAAATTTTAAGAATTGTAGATTTTGAAAATTTCAATATAATTGGTTACCACATACTGCAAAATGTGAAAAATAAGAGAAAATTTTTGTCTGAATTTTTAAGTTTTTCATATGAATTTATAATTAAGATACTTAAAGCCCACATTAAAAATTATTTATATTCAATTTTTTTCAACATTAAAATTTTACAAAAAATTTCAACTTCCATATATTACATTTTGTGAAATCATAATTTCTGTTACCATATTGTAAAATGCCAATTATGATTAAAAGTTACCGTATTTAGTAAAATGTAAACTATCATTATTTTAACAGAATTTGTTTCCATATTTTGTAGAATGCAAAAAATATTTATTTATCAATATTAGCTGAAATTCTTAAAATTTTGATTTTCTGAAAATCTCAATTTGTAAAATAGCTCTTCCAATATAACACGTTGAAAATTTTTATCTTGTAAATTTTTCTATTGTGTTATATATAATATAATTCCATAAGTCAATAAAGTTTTGAAGTACTTTAGTATATAAAAACTACATTTTAAGGCTTCTAAATATAAATTTTTCACTAAGGTACTTCATTAGAAAAAAACAAAGTCCAAAAAATATGAACTTATAAATAGTGCCTAACAAATCGATTCTCATTCATAAAAGAGTCAATCTGAAGAAAAAATTTTTAAAATTTTTTCATAGCACTATGATGTGGTGTACAACATAGAGATATATAGAGATTTTTATGTACAGGTTTCCTGCCAGTTTCGTTTTTAAAAATTTAAGAATTGTAGATTTTGAAAATTTCAATATAATTGGTTACCACATACTGCAAAATGTGAAAAATAAGAGAAAATTTTTGTCTGAATTTTTAGTTTTTCATATGAATTTATAATTAAGATACTTAAAGCCCACATTTAAAATTATTTATATTCAATTTTTTTCAACATTAAAATTTTACAAAAATTTCAACTTCCATATATTACATTTTGTGAAATCATAATTTTTGTTACCATATTTTGTAAAATGCCAATTATGATAAAAAGTTACCGTATTTTGTAAAATGTAAACTATCATTATTTTAACAGAATTTGTTTCCATATTTTGTAGAATGCAAAAATATTTATTTATCAATATTAGCTGAAATTCTTAAAATTTTGATTTCTGAAAATCTCAATTTGTAAAATAGCTGTTCCAATATAACACGCTGAAAATTTTATCATGTAAATTTTTCTATTGTGTTATATATAATATAATTCCATAAGTCAATAAACTTTTGAAGTACTTTAGTATATAAAAACTACATTTTAAGGCTTCTAAATATAAATTTTTCACTAAGGTACTTCATTAGAAAAAACAAAGTCCAAAAAATATGAACTTATAAATAATGCCTAACAAATCGATTCTCATTCATAAAAGAGTCAATCTGAAGAAAAAATTTTTAAAATTTATTCATAGCACTATGATGTGGTGAACAACATAAAGTATATAGAGTTTTTTATGTGCAGGTTTCCTGCCAGTTTCGTTTTTTAAAATTTTAAGAATTGTAGATTTTGAAAATTTCAATATAATTGGTTACCACATACTGCAAAATGTGAAAAATAAGAGAAAATTTTTGTCTGAATTTTTAAGTTTTTCATATGAATTTATAATTAAGATACTTAAAGCCCACATTTAAAATTATTTATATTCAATTTTTTTCAACATTAAAATTTACAAAAATTTCAACTTCCATATATTACATTTTGTGAAATCATAATTTTTGTTACCATATTTTGTAAAATGCCAATTATGATAAAAGTTACCGTATTTTGTAAAATGTAAACTATCATTATTTTAACAGAATTTGTTTCCATATTTTGTAGAATGCAAAAATATTTATTTATCAATATTAGCTGAAATTCTTAAAATTTTGATTTTCTGAAAATCTCAATTTGTAAAATAGATGTTCCAATATAAACGCTGAAAATTTATCATTGTAAATTTTTCTATTGTGTTATATATAATATAGTTCCATAAGTCAATAAACTTTTGAAGTACTTTAGTTATATAAAAACTACATTTTAAGGCTTCTAAATATAAATTTTCACTAAGGTACTTCATTAGAAAAAAACAAAGTCCAAAAATATGAACTTATAAATAATGACTAACAAATCGATTCTCATTCATAAAAGAGTCAATCTGAAAAAAAATGTTAAAATTTATTCATAGCACTATGATGTGGTGAACAACATAGAGTTATATAGAGTTTTTTATGTGCAGGTTTCCTGCCAGTTTCGTTTTTAAAATTTTAAGATATTGGAGATTTTGAAAATTTCAATATAATTGGTTACCACATATTGCAAAATGTGAAAAATAAGGATAATTTTTGTCTGAATTTTTAAGTTTTTCATATGAATTTATAATTAAGATACTTAAAGCCCACATTTAAAATTATTTATATTCAATTTTTTTCAACATTAAAATTTTACAAAAATTTCAAACTTCCATATATTACATTTTGTGAAATCATAATTTCTGTTACTATATAAAATGCCAATTATGATTAAAAGTTACCGTATTTAGTAAAATGTAAACTATTATTGTTTTAACAGAATTTGTTTCCATATTTTGTAGAATGCCAAAAAATATTTATTTATCAATATTAGCTGAAATTCTTAAAATTTTGATTTTCTGAAAATCTCAATTTGTAAAATAGCTCTTCCAATATAACACGTTGAAAATTTTAACTTGTAAATTTTTCTATTGTATTATATATAATATAATTCCATAAGTCAATAAAGTTTTGAAGTACTTTATATATAAAAACTACATTTTAAGGCTTCTAAATATAAATTTTTCACTAAGGTACTTCATTAGAAAAAAACAAAGTCCAAAAAATATAAACTTATAAATAATGCCTAACAAATCGATTCTCATTCATAAAAGAGTCAATCTGAAGAAAAAATTTTAAAAATTTTTTCATAGCACCATTATGTGTGTGTACAACATAGAGATATATAGAGATTTTTATGTACAGGTTTCCTGCAGTTTCGTTTTTTAAAATTTTAAGAATTGTAGATTTTGAAAATTTTCATATAATTGGTTACCACATACTGCAAAATGTGAAAAATATAGAGTTTTTTATGTGCAGGTTCCCTGCCAGTTTCGTTTTTAAAAATTTTAAGAATTGTAGATTTTGAAAATTTCAATATAATTGGTTACCACATACTGCAAAATGTGAAAAATAAGAGAAAATTTTTGTCTGAATTTTTAAGTTTTTCATATGAATTTATAATTAAGATACTTAAAGCCCACATTTAAAATTATTTATATTCAATTTTTTTCAACATTAAAATTTTACAAAAATTTCAACTTCCATATATTACATTTTGTGAAATCATAATTTTTGTTACTATATAAAATGCCAATTATGATTAAAAGTTACCCGTATTTAGTAAAATGTAAACTATTATTGTTTTAACAGAATTTGCTTCCATATTTGTAAAATGCAAAAATATTTGTCTATCAATATTAGTTACAATTCTTAAAATTTTAATTTTTTTAAAATCGCAATTTGTAAAATAGCTCTTCCAATATAACACGTTGAAAATTTTAACTTGTACATTTTTCTATTGTATTATATATAATATAATTCCATAAGTCAATAAAGTTTTGAAGTACTTTAGTATATAAAAACTACATTTTAAGGCTTCTAAATATAAATTTTCACTAATGTACTTCATTAGAAAAAAACAAAGTCCAAAAAATATGAACTTATAAATAATGGCCTAACAAATCGATTCTCATTCATAAAAGAGTCAATCTGAAGAAAAAATTTTAAAAATTTTTTCATAGCACTATTATGTGTGTACAACATAGAGATATATAGAGATTTTTATGTACAGGTTTCCTGCCAGTTTCGTTTTTTAAAATTTTAAGAATTGTAGATTTTGAAAATTTTCATATAATTGGTTACCACATACTGCAAAATGTGAAAAATATAGAGTTTTTTATGTGCAGGTTCCCTGCCAGTTTCGTTTTTAAAAATTTTAAGAATTGTAGATTTTGAAAATTTCAATATAATTGGTTACCACATACTGCCAAAATGTGAAAAATAAGAGAAAATTTTTGTCTGAATTTTTAAGTTTTTCATATGAATTTATAATTAAGATACTTAAAGCCCACATTTAAAATTATTTATATTCAATTTTTTCAACATTAAAATTTTACAAAAATTTCAACTTCCATATATTACATTTTGTGAAATCATAATTTTTGTTACCATATTTGTAAAATGCCAATTATGATAAAAAGTTACCGTATTTTGTAAAATGTAAACTATCATTATTTTAACAGAATTTGTTTCCATATTTTGTAGAATGCAAAAAATATTTATTTATCAATATTAGCTGAAATTCTTAAAATTTTTGATTTTCTGAAAATCTCAATTTGTAAAATAGCTGTTCCAATATAACACGCTGAAAATTTTAACATGTAAATTTTTCTATGTGTTATATATAATATAATTCCATAAGTCAATAAACTTTTGAAGTACTTTAGTATATAAAAACTACATTTTAAGGCTTCTAAATATAAATTTTTCACAAGGTACTTCATTAGAAAAAAACAAAGTCCAAAAATATGAACTTATAAATAATGACTAACAAATCGATTCTCATTCATAAAAGAGTCAATCTGAAAAAAAATTTAAAATTTATTAACAGCACTATGATGTGGTGAACAACATAGAGTTATATAGAGTTTTTTATGTGCAGGTTTCCTGCCAGTTTTCGTTTTTAAAAATTTTAAGATTTGGAGATTTTGAAAATTTCAATATTAATTGGTTACCACATATTTGCAAAATGTGAAAAATAAGGATAATTTTTGTCTGAGTTTTTACGTTTTTCATATGAATTTATAATTAAGATGCTTAAAGCTCACATAAAAAATTATTTATATTCAATTTTTTCAACTTTAAAATTTTACAAAAATTTCAACTTCCATATATTACATTTTGTGAAATCATAATTTCTGTTACTATATAAAATGCCAATTATGATTAAAAGTTACCGTATTTAGTAAAATGTAAACTATTATTGTTTTAACAGAATTTGCTTCCATATTTGTAAAATGCAAAAAATATTAATGTTATCAATATTAGTTACAATTCTTAAAATTTTAATTTTTTTAAAATCGCAATTTGTAAAATAGCTCTTCCAATATAACACGTTGAAAATTTTAACTTGTACATTTTTCTATTGTATTATATATAATATAATTCCATAAGTCAATAAAGTTTTGAAGTACTTTAGTATATAAAAACTACATTTTAAGGCTTCTAAATATAAATTTTTCACTAAGGTACTTCATTAGAAAAAAACAAAGTCCAAAAAATATGAACTTATAAATAATGCCTAACAAATCGATTCTCATTCATAAAAGAGTCAATCTGAAGAAAAAATTTTTAAAAATTTTTTCATAGCACTATGATGTGGTGTACAACATAGAGATATATAGAGATTTTTATGTACAGGTTTCCTGCCAGTTTCGTTTTTTTAAAGTTTTAAGAATTGTAGATTTTGAAAATTTTCATATAATTGGTTACCACATACTGGCAAAATGTGAAAAATATAGAGTTTTTTATGTGCAGGTTCCCTGCCAGTTTCGTTTTTAAAAATTTTAAGAATTGTAGATTTTGAAAATTTCAATATAATTGGTTACCACATACTGCAAAATGTGAAAAATAAGAGAAAATTTTTGTCTGAATTTTTAAGTTTTTTCATATGAATTTATAATTAAGATACTTAAAGCCACATTTAAAATTATTTATATTCAATTTTTTCAACATTAAAATTTTACAAAAATTTCAACTTCCATATATTACATTTTGTGAAATCATAATTTTTGTTACCATATTTTGTAAAATGCCAATTATGATAAAAAGTTACCGTATTTTGTAAAATGTAAACTATCATTATTTTAACAGAATTTGTTTCCATATTTTGTAGAATGCAAAAAATATTTATTTATCAATATTAGCTGAAATTCTTAAAATTTTGATTTTTGAAAATCTCAATTTGTAAAATAGCTGTTCCAATATAACACGCTGAAAATTTTATCATGTAAATTTTTCTATTGTGTTATATATAATATAATTCCATAAGTCAATAAACTTTTGAGGTACTTTAGTATATAAAAACTACATTTTAAGGCTTCTAAATGTAAATTTTTCACTAAGGTACTTCATTAGAAAAAAACAAAGTCCAAAAATATGAACTTATAAATAATGTCTAACAAATCGATTCTCATTCATAAAAGAGTCAATCTGAAAAAAAATTTTAAAATTTATTCATAGCTCTATGATGTGGTGAACAACATAGAGTTATATAGAGTTTTTTATGTGCAGGTTTCCTGCCAGTTTCGTTTTTAAAAATTTTAAGATTTGGAGATTTTGAAAATTTCAATATAATTGGTTACCACATATTGCAAAATGTGAAAAATAAGAGAAAATTTTTGTCTGAATTTTTAAGTTTTTCATATGAATTTATAATTAAGATGCTTAAAGCTCACATAAAAAATTATTTATATTCAATTTTTTCAACTTTAAAATTTTACAAAAATTTCAACTTCCATATTTACATTTTGTGAAATCATAATTTTTGTTACCATATTTTGTAAAATGCCAATTATGATAAAAAGTTACCGTATTTTGTAAAATGTAAACTATCATTATTTTTAACAGAATTTGTTTCCATATTTTGTAAAATGCAAAAAATATTTATTTATCACTATTAGCTGAAATTCTTAAAATTTTGATTTTCTGAAAATCTCAATTTGTAAAATAGCTGTTCCAATATAACACGCTGAAAATTTTAACATGTAACATTTTTCTATTGTGTTATTTATAATATAATTCCATAAGTCAATAAAGTTTTGACAGTACTTTAGTATATAAAAACTACATTTTAAGGCTTCTAAATATAAATTTTTCACTAAGGTACTTCATTAGAAAAAAAACAAAGTCCAAAAAATATGAACTTATAATTAATGCCTAACAAATCGATTCTCATTCATAAAAGAGTCAATCTGAAGAAAAAATTTTTAAAATTTATTCATAGCACTATGATGTGGTGTACAACATAGAGATATATAGAGATTTTTATGTACAGGTTTCCTGCCAGTTTCGTTTTTTAAAATTTTAAGAATTGTAGATTTTGAAAATTTTCATATAATTGGTTACCACATACTGCAAAATGTGAAAAATATAGAGTTTTTTATGTGCAGGTTCCCTGCCAGTTTCGTTTTTAAAAATTTTAAGAATTGTAGATTTTGAAAATTTCAATATAATTGGTTACCACATACTGCAAAATGTGAAAAATAAGAGAAAATTTTTGTCTGAATTTTTTAAGTTTTTCATATGAATTTATAATTAAGATACTTAAAGCCCACATTTAAAATTATTTATATTCAATTTTTTTCAACATTAAAATTTTACAAAAATTTCAACTTCCATATATTACATTTTGTGAAATCATAATTTTTGTTACCATATTTTGTAAAATGCCAATTGTGATAAAAAGTTACCGTATTTTGTAAAATGTAAACTATCATTATTTTAACAGAATTGTTTCCATATTTTGTAGAATGCAAAAAATATTTATTTATCAATATTAGCTGAAATTCTTAAAATTTTGATTTTCTGAAAATCTCAATTTGTAAAATAGCTGTTCCAATATAACACGCTTGAAAATTTTAACATGTAAATTTTCTATTGTGTTATTTATAATATAATCCATAAGTCAATAAAGTTTGAAGTACTTTAGTATATAAAAACTACATTTTAAGGCTTCTAAATGTAAATTTTTCACTAAGGTACTTCATTAGAAAAAAACAAAGTCCAAAAATATGGAACTTATAAATAGATGACTAACAAATCGATTCTCATTCATAAAAGAGTCAATCTGAAGAAAAAAATTTTAAAATTTATTCATAGCTCTATGATGTGGTGAAC
Source organism: Cochliomyia hominivorax (assembly GCA_004302925.2). Lineage (NCBI taxonomy): Eukaryota > Metazoa > Arthropoda > Insecta > Diptera > Calliphoridae > Cochliomyia > Cochliomyia hominivorax. The sequence goes on along the minus strand of PYHX02000243.1, from coordinate 74,801 downwards.
AACATAGAGTTATATAGAGTTTTTATGTGCAGGTTTCCTGCCAGTTTCGTTTTTAAAAATTTTAAGATTTGGAGATTTTGAAAATTTCAATATAATTGGTTACCACCATATTGCAAAATGTGAAAAATAAGAGAAAATTTTTGTCTGAATTTTTAAGTTTTTCATATGAATTTATAATTAAGATGCTTAAAGCTCACATAAAAATTATTTATATTCAATTTTTTTCAACTTTAAAATTTTACAAAAATTTCAACTTCCATATATTACATTTTGTGAAATCATAATTTTGTTACCATATTTTGTAAAATGCCAATTATGATAAAAAGTTACCGTATTTTGTTAAAATGTAAACTATCATTATTTTAACAGAATTTGTTTCCATATTTTGTAGAATGCAAAAAATATTTATTTATCAACTATTAGCTGAAATTCTTAAAATTTTGATTTTCTGAAAATCTCAATTTGTAAATAGCTGTTCCAATATAACACGCTGAAAATTTTAACATGTAAATTTTTCTATTGTGTTATTTATAATATAATTCCATAAGTCAATAAAGTTTTGAAGTACTTTAGTATATAAAAACTACATTTTAAGGCTTCTAAATATGAATTTTTCACTAAGGTACTTCATTAGAAAAAAACAAAGTCCAAAAAATATGAACTTATAATTAATGCCTAACAAATCGATTCTCATTCATAAAAGAGTCAATCTGAAGAAAAAAAATTTTTAAAATTTATTCATAGCACTATGATGTGGTGTACAACATAGAGATATATAGAGATTTTATGTACAGGTTTCCTGCCAGTTTCGTTTTTTGAAAATTTTAAGAATTGTAGATTTTGAAAATTTTCATATAATTGGTTACCACATACTGCAAAATGTGAAAAATATAGAGTTTTTATGTGCAGGTTCCCTGCCAGTTTCGTTTTTAAAATTTTAAGAATTGTAGATTTTGAAAATTTCAATATAATTGGTTACCACATACTTGCAAAATGTGAAAAATAAGAGAAAATTTTTGTCTGAATTTTTAAGTTTTTCATATGAATTTATCATTAAGATACTTAAAGCCCACATTTAAATTATTTATATTCAATTTTTTTCAACATTAAAATTTTACAAAAATTTCAACTTCCATATATTTACATTTTGTGAAATCATAATTTTGTTACCATATTTTGTAAAATGCCAATTATGATAAAAAGTTACCGTATTTTGTAAAATGTAAACTATCATTATTTTAACAGAATTTGTTTCCATATTTTGTAGAATGCAAAAAATTTATTTATCAATATTAGCTGAAATTCTTAAAATTTTCGATTTCTGAAAAATCTCAATTTGTAAAATAGCTGTTCCAATATAACACGCTGAAAATTTTATCATGTAAATTTTTCTATTGTGTTATATATAATATAATTCCATAAGTCAATAAACTTTTGAAGTACTTTAGTATATTAAAACTACATTTTAAGGCTTCTAAATATTTTTCACTAAGGTACTTCATTAGAAAAAAACAAAGTCCAAAAATATGAACTTATAAATAATGCCTAACAAATCGATTCTCATTCATAAAAGAGTCAATCTGAAAAAAAATTTTAAAATTTATTCATAGCACTATGATGTGGTGAACAACATAGAGTTATAGAGTTTTTTATGTGCAGGTTTCCTGCCAGTTTCGTTTTTAAAAATTTTAAGAATTGGAGATTTTGAAAATTTCAATATAATTGGTTACCACATATTGCAAAATGTGAAAAATATAGAATTTTTTATGTGCAGGTTCCCTGCCAGTTTCGTTTTTAAAAATTTTAAGAATTGTAGATTTTGAAAATTTCAATATAATTGGTTACCACATACTGCAAAATGTGAAAAATAAGAGAAAATTTTTTACCATATTTTGAAAATGCCAATTATGTTAAAAAGTTACCGTATTTTGTAAAATGTTAAACTATCATTATTTTAACAGAATTTGTTTCCATATTTTGTAGAATGCAAAAAATATTTATTAATCAATATTAGCTGAAATTCTTAATAAATTTCGATTTTCTGAAAAATCTCAATTTGTAAAATAGCTGTTCCAATATAAACACGCTGAAAATTTTATCATGTAAATTTTTCATTGTGTTATATTAAGTATAATTTTCATAAGTCAATAAACTTTTGAAGTACTTTAGTATATTTAAAACTACATTTTAATGTAAATTTTTCCACTAGGTACTTCATTAGAAAAAAAAACAAAAGTCCAAAATATGAACTTATAAATAATGACTAACAAATCGATTCTCATTCTTAAAAAAGCTCAATCTTCAGTAATACAGCTATCGAAAAAAATAGGTGTTTGACTTTTAAACAACACCAGACATATAGAAAATCGTTCAAAAGGACAATCAAAAAATAGACAGCTAGGTTCTACATTACACCAATTATAGAGAAAATTGTGTAAATACAATTTTTAATGCCAAGAAATTTTAATTAAATTAAATGTGATTTTGTTTCTAAAAAAACAAAAAACAACATATAGAAAATCTTTAAAAAGACAATTTTCAAAAATCTAAAACATATTAAATTTTAAATGTAATTTTTGTTTCAAAGAATGCTTTTTGTTTCTAAGAATACATAACAATGTGAATTAACGCATATGAGTGAAGATCAGCTTCGAAAAAAATAGACAACTAAGTTCTCAAAAATCAAAAAGATTTGTTAAAATTTTAAATGTAATGTTGTTTCTAAAAACGCATAGCAATGTCAGTAAAGCATGCGAGAGATACAGCTTTCGGAAAAGTAGACAGTTAGATTTTAAATTACACCAGGCATAATGAAAAACTACAATTTTCAAAATCAAATAAATTTGTTAATTTTAAATGTGATTTTGTTTCTAAAAATACAAGAAAATTTTAATCGACGCATTGGCATTGGAAAAATGGTTAATTAGATTTTAAAAAAATACAATTTATCAAAATAAAAAGAATTGTTAAATTTTAAGTGTAATGATGTTTCTAAAAACGCACGAATGATACAGCTTTCGGAAAAATAGACAAGTAGATTTTAAATTACACTAGCATAATGAAAATTGTTAATAACTAAAAATTTTTCAAAATCAAACAAATTTGTTAAAATTTTAAATGTGATTTTGTTTCTAAAAATACACGAAAATTGAAATCGACACACCCGAGTGATTCAGCTTTGGAAAAATTGTTAATTAGATTTTAAAAATACAATTTATCAAAATAAAAAGATTTGTTAAATTTTAAATGTAATGTTGTTTATAAAAACGCATCTATCGAAAAAATAGGTTATTGGCTTTTAAACAACGCCAGACATATAGAAAATCTTTAAAAAAGACAATTTTCAAATCTAAAACATATTAAATTTTAAATGTAATTTTGTTTCAAGAAATGCTTTTTGTTTCTAAGAATACATAAGAATGTGAATTAACGCATATGAGTGAAGATCAGCTTTCGAAAAAAATAGACAACTAGGTTCTCAAAAAATCAAAAGATTTGTTAAAATTTTAAATGTAATGTTGTTTCTGAAAACGCATAGAAATATCAATAAAGACATGCGTGAGATACAGCTTTCGGAAAAGTAGACAGTTAGATTTTAAATTACACCAGGCATAATGAAAAACTACAATTTTTCAAAATCAAATAAATTTGTTAAATTTTAAATGTGATTTTGTTTTTTAAAAATACAAGAAATTTTAATCGACGCACCCGAGTGATTTAGCACTGGGAAAAATGGTTAATTAGATTTTAAAAAATAAAATTTATCAAAATAAAAAGAATTGTTAAATTTTAAATGTAATGATGTTTCTCAAAACGCACGAATGATACAGCTTTCGGAAAAATAGACAAGTAGATTTAAAGTTACACTATGCATAATGAAAATTGTTAAAAACTAAAATTTTTCCAAAAATTTTTTTAATTTTAAATGTGATTTTGTTTCTAAAAATACACGAAAATTGAAATCGACACACCCGGTGATTCAGCATTGGAAAATGGTTAATTAGATTTTAAAAAATACAATTTATTAAAATAAAAAGATTTGTTAAATTTTAAATGTAATGTGGTTTATAAAAACGCATCTATAGAAAAAATAGGTTATTAACTTTTAAACAACGCCAGAAATATAGAAAATCTTTAAAAAGCAATTTTCAAAAATCTAAACTACAATTTGTTAAAATCAAACAAATTTGTTAAATTTTAAATGTGATTATGTTCCTAAAAATACATGAAAAATCAAATCGATGCACCCGAATATTGGTGAATATTCTTTGGAAAATAGGTGAATAGATTTTAAATTACAGAAGACATAGGAAAATTGTTAAAAGTAAATTTTTTTTACAAAATTGAAAATTTTTCAAATGTAATTTTGTTTCTGAAAATAGCGAAAAATTTAAAAAAGTACAAATTTTTCAAAATCAGAGAAGTTTGTTTAACTTTTACTTTGTTTCTAAAAATGCATTATTATGAAAGCCTGCGCACATCAGTAATACAGCTATCGAAAAAAATAGGTGTTTGACTTTTAAACAACACCAGACATATAGAAAACGTTTCAAAAGGACAATCAAAAAATAGACAACTAGGTTCTACATTACACCAATTATAGAGAAAATTGTGTAAATACATTTTTAATGCCAAGAAATTTTAATTTAAATGTGATTTTGTTTCTAAAAATATTTGCATACGTAAATCGACACACCCGAGTGATTTAGCATTGAAAAATGGTATTTAGATTTTAAAAAATACAATTTATTAAATAAGAAAGATTGTTAAATTTAAATGTAATATTGTTTCTAAAAACGCATAGCAATGTAAAAAAAAGACAAGCGAGTTATTTTAAATTACACCAGGCTAATGAAAATTGTTAAAAACTACAATTTTTCAAAATCAAACAATTTTGTTGAATTTTAAATGTGATATTATTTATAAAAATACAAGAAAATGTTAATCGACGCACCCGAGTGATTCAGCATTGGAAAAATGGTTAATTAGATTTTAAAAAATACAATATAACAAAATAAAAAGATTTGTTAAATTTTAATGTAATGTTGTTTCTAAAAACGCATATAAAACGCAATACAAATAATGACATAATGAATAGACAATTAGATTTTAAATTACACCAGACATAATGAAAATTGTTAGAAATTACAATGTGAGTGAAATTTCAACTTCCATATATTACATTTTGTGAAATCATAATTTTTGTTACCATATTTTGTAAAATGCAATTATGATAAAAAGTTACCGTATTTTGTAAAATGTAAACTATCATTATTTTAACAGAATTTGTTTCCATATTTTGTAGAATGCAAAAAATTATTTATTTATCAATATTAGCTGAAATTCTTAAAATTTCGATTTTCTGAAAATCTCAATTTGTAAAATAGCTGCGAAAAAATAGGTTATTGGCTTGTTAAACAACGCCAGACAATATAGAAAATCTTTGAAAAGACAATTTTCAAAATCTAAACCATATTAAATTTTAAATGTAATGTTGATTTTGTTTCTAAAATACTGCATATGTAAATCGACACAACCGAGTGATTTAGCATTGGAAAAATGGTTATTTGATTTTAAACAAATACAATTTTCAAAAATAAAAAAGATTTGTTAAATTTAAATGTAATGTTGTTCTAAAAATGCATAGCAATGTAAATAAAGACAAGCCGAGTTATTTTTAAATTACACCAGGCAATGAAAATTGTTAAAAACTACAATTTTTCAAAATCAAACAATTTTGTTGAATTTTAAATGTGATATTTTTTATAAAAATACAAGAAAATGTTAAATCGACGCACCCGAGTGATTCAGCATTGGAAAAATGGTTAATTAGATTTTAAAAAAATACAATATAACAAAATAAAAAGATTTGTTAAATTTTAAATGTAATGTTGTTTCTAAAAACGCATATAAAACGCAATACAAATAATGACATAATGAATAGACAATTAGATTTTAAATTACACCAGACATAATGAAAATTGTTAGAAATTACAATGTGAGTGATTTAGCATTGGGAAAAATGGTTAATTAGATTTTAAAAAATATAATTTATCAAAATAAAAAAGATTTGTTAAATTTTAAATGTAATGTTGTTTCTAAAAACGCATAGCAAAGACAAGCGAGTTATTTTAAATTACACCAGGCTAATGAAAATTGTTAAAAACTACAATTTTTTTAAAATCAAACAAATTTGTTAAATTTTAAATGTGATTTTGTTTCTAAAAATACAAGAAAATGTTAATCGACGCACCCGAGTGATTCAGCATTGGAAAAATGCGTTAATTAGATTTTAAAAAATACAATTTATCAAAATAAAAAGATTTGTTAAATTTTAAATGTAATGATGTTTCTAAAAACGCACGAATGATACAGCTTTCGGAAAAAATAGACAAGTAGATTTTAAATTACACTAGGCATAATGAAAATTGTTAAAAACTAAAATTTTCAAAATCAAACAAATTTGTAAAATTTTAAATGTGATTTTGTTTCTAAAAATACACGAAAACTGATATCGACACATAAAAACGCATCTACCGAAATAATAGGTTATTGGCTTTTAAAACAACGCCAGACAAATAGAAAAACTTTAAAAAGACAATTTTCAAAAATCTAAAACATATTAAATTTTAAATGTAATTTTGTTTCAAAGAATGCTTTTTGTTTCTAAGAATACATAACAATGTGAATTAACGCATATGAATAAATTTTAAATGTGATTTTGTTTCTAAAAATACATGAAAATTGAAATCGACACACCCGAGTGTTTCAGCATTGGAAAAATGATTAATTAGATTTTAAAAAATAGAATTTATAAAAAAAGATTTGTTAAATTATAAATGTAATGATGTTTCTAAAAACGCATAGCAATGTAAATAAATACACACGAATGATACAGCTTTCGGAAAAATAGACAATTAGATTTTAAATTACACCAGGCATAATGAAATTTGTTAAAAACTACAATTTTTCAAAATCAAACAAATTTGTTAAATTTTAAATGTGATTATGTTTCTAAAAATACATGAAAAATCAAATCGACGCACCCGAATATTGGTGAATATTCTTTGGAAAATAGGTGAATAGATTTTAAATTACAAAAGACACAGGAAAATTGTTAAAAAGTAAATTTTTTTACAAAATCGAAAAATTTTTCAAATGTAATTTTGTTTCTGAAAATAGAGAAAAAATTTAAAAAGTGCAATTTTTCAAAATCAGAGAAGTTTGTTTAACTTTTACTTTGTTTCTAAAAATGCATTATTATGAAAGCCTGCGCACATCAGTAATACAGCTATCGAAAAAATAGGTGTTTGACTTTTAACAACACCAGACATATAGAAAATCGTTCAAAAGGACAATCAAAAAATAGACAGCTAGGTTCTACATTACACCAATTATAGAGAAAATTGTGTAAATACAATTTTTAATGCCAAGAAATTTTTAATTAAATTTAAATGTGATTTTGTTTCTAAAAAAACAAAAAACAACATATAGAAAATCTTTAAAAAGACAATTTTCAAAAATCTAAAACATATTAAATTTTAAATGTAATTTTGTTTCAAAGAATGCTTTTTGTTTCTAAGAATACATAACAATGTGAATTAACGCATATGAGTGAAGATCAGCTTTCGAAAAAATAGACAACTAAGTTCTCAAAAATCAAAAGATTTGTTAAAATTTTAAATGTAATGTTGTTTCTAAAAACGCATAGCAATGTCAGTAAAGCATGCGAGAGATACAGCTTTCGGAAAAGTAGACAGTTAGATTTTAAATTACACCAGGCATAATGAAAAACTACAATTTTTCAAAATCAAATAAATTTGTTAAATTTTAAATGTGATTTTGTTTCTAAAAATACAAGAAAATTTTAATCGACGCATTTGGCATTGGAAAATGGTTAATTAGATTTTAAAAAATACAATTTATCAAAATAAAAAGAATTGTTAAATTTTAAGTGTAATGATGTTTCTAAAAACGCACGAATGATACAGCTTTCGGAAAAATAGACAAGTAGATTTTAAATTACACTAGGCATAATGAAAATTGTTAAAACTAAAATTTTTCAAAATCAAACAAATTTGTTAAATTTTAAATGTGATTTTGTTTCTAAAAATACACGAAAATTGAAATCGACACACCCGAGTGATTCAGCTTTGGAAAAATTGGTTAATTAGATTTTAAAAAATACAATTTATCAAAATAAAAAGATTTGTTAAATTTTAAATGTAATGTTGTTTATAAAAACGCATCTATCGAAAAAATAGGTTATTGGCTTTTAAACAACGCCAGACATATAGAAAATCTTTAAAAAGACAATTTTCAAATCTAAAACATATTAAATTTTAAATGTAATTTTGTTTCAAAGAATGCTTTTTGTTTCTAAGAATACATAAGAATGTGAATTAACGCATATGAGTGAAGATCAGCTTTCGAAAAAAATAGACAACTAGGTTCTCAAAAAATCAAAAGATTTGTTAAAATTTTAAATGTAATGTTGTTTCTGAAAACGCATAGAAATATCAATAAAGACATGCGTGAGATACAGCTTTCGGAAAAGTAGACAGTTAGATTTTAAATTACACCAGGCATAATGAAAAACTACAATTTTTCAAAATCAAATAAATTTGTTAAATTTTAAATGTGATTTTGTTTTTAAAAATACAAGAAAATTTTAATCGACGCACCGAGTGATTTAGCACTGGAAAAATGGTTAATTAGATTTTAAAAAATAAAATTTATCAAAATAAAAAGAATTGTTAAATTTTAAATGTAATGATGTTTCTCAAAACGCACGAATGATACAGCTTTCGGAAAAATAGACAAGTAGATTTAAAGTTACACTATGCATAATGAAAATTGTTAAAAACTAAAATTTTTCCAAAAAATTTTTAAATTTTAAATGTGATTTTGTTTCTAAAAATACACGAAAATTGAAATCGACACACCCGAGTGATTCAGCATTGGAAAAATGGTTAATTAGATTTTAAAAAATACAATTTATTAAAATAAAAAGATTTGTTAAATTTTAAATGTAATGTTGTTTATAAAAACGCATCTATAGAAAAAATAGGTTATTAACTTTTAAACAACGCCAGAAATATAGAAAATCTTTAAAAAGACAATTTTCAAAAATCTAAACTACAATTTGTTAAAATCAAACAAATTTGTTAAATTTTAAATGTGATTATGTTCCTAAAAATACATGAAAAATCAAATCGATGCACCCGAATATTGGTGAATATTCTTTGGAAAATAGGTGAATAGATTTTAAATTACAGAAGACATAGGAAAATTGTTAAAAAGTAAATTTTTTTTACAAATTGAAAAATTTTTCAAATGTAATTTTGTTTCTGAAAATAGCGAAAATTTTAAAAAGTACAATTTTTCAAAATCAGAGAAGTTTGTTTAACTTTTACTTTGTTTCTAAAAATGCATTATTATGAAAGCCTGCGCACATCAGTAATACAGCTATCGAAAAAATAGGTGTTTGACTTTAAACAACACCAGACATATAGAAAATCGTTCAAAAGGACAATCAAAAAATAGACAACTAGGTTCTACATTACACCAATTATAGAGAAAATTGTGTAAATACATTTTTAATGCCAAGAAATTTTAAATTTAAATGTGATTTTGTTTCTAAAAATATTTGCATACGTAAATCGACCACACCCGAGTGATTTAGCATTGGAAAATGGTTATTTAGATTTTAAAAAATACAATTTATTAAAATAAGAAGATTTGTTAAATTTTAAATGTAATATTGTTTCTAAAAACGCATAGCAATGTAAAAAAGACAAGCGAGTTATTTTAAATTACACCAGGCTAATGAAAATTGTTAAAAACTACAATTTTTCAAAATCAAACAATTTTGTTGAATTTTAAATGTGATATTATTTATAAAAATACAAGAAAATGTTAATCGACGCACCCGAGTGATTCAGCATTGGAAAAATGGTTAATTAGATTTTAAAAAATACAATATAACAAAATAAAAAGATTTGTTAAATTTTAAATGTAATGTTGTTTCTAAAAACGCATATAAAACGCAATACAAATAATGACATAATGAATAGACAATTAGATTTTAAATTACACCAGACATAATGAAAATTGTTAGAAATTACAATGTGAGTGATTTAGCATTGGAAAAATGGTTAATTAGATTTTAAAAAATATAATTTATCAAAATAAAAAGATTTGTTAAATTTTAAATGTAATGTTGTTTCTAAAAACGCATAGCAGAAGACAAGCGAGTTATTTTAAATTACACCAGGCTAATGAAAATTGTTAAAAACTACAATTTTTTTAAAATCAAACAAATTTGTTAAATTTTAAATGTGATTTTGTTTCTAAAAATACAAGAAAATGTTAATCGACGCACCCGAGTGATTCAGCATTGGAAAAATGGTTAATTAGATTTTAAAAAATACAATTTATCAAAATAAAAAGATTTGTTAAATTTTAAATGTAATGATGTTTCTAAAAACGCACGAATGATACAGCTTTCGGAAAAATAGACAAGTAGATTTTAAATTACACTAGGCATAATGAAAATTGTTAAAAACTAAAATTTTTCAAAATCAAACAAATTTGTAAATTTTAAATGTGATTTTGTTTCTAAAAATACACGAAAACTGATATCGACACATAAAAACGCATCTACCGAAATAATAGGTTATTGGCTTTTAAACAACGCCAGACAAATAGAAAAACTTTAAAAAGACAATTTTCAAAAATCTAAAACATATTAAATTTTAAATGTAATTTTGTTTCAAAGAATGCTTTTTGTTTCTAAGAATACATAACAATGTGAATTAACGCATATGAATAAATTTTAAATGTGATTTTGTTTCTAAAAATACATGAAAATTGAAATCGACACACCCGAGTGTTTCAGCATTGGAAAAATGATTAATTAGATTTTAAAAATAGAATTTATAAAAAAAGATTTGTTAAATTATAAATGTAATGATGTTTCTAAAAACGCATAGCAATGTAAATAAATACACACGAATGATACAGCTTTCGGAAAAATAGACAATTAGATTTTAAATTACACCAGGCATAATGAAATTTGTTAAAAACTACAATTTTTCAAAATCAAACAAATTTGTTAAATTTTAAATGTGATTATGTTTCTAAAAATACATGAAAAATCAAATCGACGCACCCCGAATATTGGTGAATATTCTTTGGAAAATAGGTGAATAGATTTTAAATTACAAAAGACACAGGAAAATTGTTAAAAAGTAAATTTTTTTACAAAATCGAAAAATTTTTCAAATGTAATTTTGTTTCTGAAAATAGAGAAAAAATTTAAAAAGTGCAATTTTTCAAAATCAGAGAAGTTTGTTTAACTTTTACTTTGTTTCTAAAAATGCATTATTATGAAAGCCTGCGCACATCAGTAATACAGCTATCGAAAAAATAGGTGTTTGACTTTTAAACAACACCAGACATATAGAAAATCGTTCAAAAGGACAATCAAAAAATAGACAGCTAGGTTCTACATTACACCAATTATAGAGAAAATTGTGTAAATACAATTTTTAATGCCAAGAAATTTTAATTAAATTTAAATGTGATTTTGTTTCTAAAAAAACAAAAAAACAACATATAGAAAATCTTTAAAAGACAATTTTCAAAAATCTAAAACATATTAAATTTTAAATGTAATTTTGTTTCAAAGAATGCTTTTTGTTTCTAAGAATACATAACAATGTGAATTAACGCATATGAGTGAAGATCAGCTTTCGAAAAAAATAGACAACTAAGTTCTCAAAAATCAAAAGATTTGTTAAAATTTTAAATGTAATGTTGTTTCTAAAAACGCATAGCAATGTCAGTAAAGCATGCGAGAGATACAGCTTTCGGAAAAGTAGACAGTTAGATTTTAAATTACACCAGGCATAATGAAAAACTACAATTTTTCAAAATCAAATAAATTTGTTAAATTTTAAATGTGATTTTGTTTCTAAAAATACAAGAAAATTTTAATCGACGCATTTGGCATTGGAAAAATGGTTAATTAGATTTTAAAAAATACAATTTATCAAAATAAAAAGAATTGTTAAATTTTAAGTGTAATGATGTTTCTAAAAACGCACGAATGATACAGCTTTCGGAAAAATAGACAAGTAGATTTTAAATTACACTAGGCATAATGAAAATTGTTAATAACTAAAATTTTTCAAAATCAAACAAATTTGTTAAATTTTAAATGTGATTTTGTTTCTAAAAATACACGAAAATTGAAATCGACACACCCGAGTGATTCAGCTTTGGAAAAATTGTTAATTAGATTTTAAAAAATACAATTTATCAAAATAAAAAGATTTGTTAAATTTTAAATGTAATGTTGTTTATAAAAACGCATCTATCGAAAAAATAGGTTATTGGCTTTTAAACAACGCCAGACATATAGAAAATCTTTAAAAAGACAATTTTCAAATCTAAAACATATTAAATTTTAAATGTAATTTTGTTTCAAAGAATGCTTTTTGTTTCTAAGAATACATAAGAATGTGAATTAACGCATATGAGTGAAGATCAGCTTTCGAAAAAAATAGACAACTAGGTTCTCAAAAATCAAAAGATTTGTTAAAATTTTAAATGTAATGTTGTTTCTGAAAACGCATAGAAATATCAATAAAGACATGCGTGAGATACAGCTTTCGGAAAAGTAGACAGTTAGATTTTAAATTACACCAGGCATAATGAAAAACTACAATTTTTCAAATCAAATAAATTTGTTAAATTTTAAATGTGATTTTGTTTTTAAAAATACAAGAAAATTTTAATCGACGCACCCGAGTGATTTAGCACTGGAAAAATGGTTAATTAGATTTTAAAAAATAAAATTTATCAAAATAAAAAGAATTGTTAAATTTTAAATGTAATGATGTTTCTCAAACGCACGAATGATACAGCTTTCGGAAAAATAGACAAGTAGATTTAAAGTTACACTATGCATAATGAAAATTGTTAAAAACTAAAATTTTTCCAAAAAATTTTTTAAATTTTAAATGTGATTTTGTTTCTAAAAATACACGAAAATTGAAATCGACACACCCGAGTGATTCAGCATTGGAAAAATGGTTAATTAGATTTTAAAAAATACAATTTATTAAAATAAAAAGATTTGTTAAATTTTAAATGTAATGTTGTTTATAAAAACGCATCTATAGAAAAAATAGGTTATTAACTTTTAAACAACGCCAGAAATATAGAAAATCTTTAAAAAGACAATTTTCAAAAATCTAAACTACAATTTGTTAAAATCAAACAAATTTGTTAAATTTTAAATGTGATTATGTTCCTAAAAATACATGAAAAATCAAATCGATGCACCCGAATATTGGTGAATATTCTTTGGAAAATAGGTGAATAGATTTTAAATTACAGAAGACATAGGAAAATTGTTAAAAAGTAAATTTTTTTTACAAAATTGAAAAAATTTTTCAAATGTAATTTTGTTTCTGAAAATAGCGAAAAATTTTAAAAAGTACAATTTTTCAAAATCAGAGAAGTTTGTTTAACTTTTACTTTGTTTCTAAAAATGCATTATTATGAAAGCCTGCGCACATCAGTAATACAGCTATCGAAAAAATAGGTGTTTGACTTTTAAACAACACCAGACATATAGAAAATCGTTCAAAAGGACAATCAAAAAATAGACAACTAGGTTCTACATTACACCAATTATAGAGAAAATTGTGTAAATACATTTTTAATGCCAAGAAATTTTAAATTTAAATGTGATTTTGTTTCTAAAAATATTTGCATACGTAAATCGACACACCCGAGTGATTTAGCATTGGAAAAATGGTTATTTAGATTTTAAAAAATACAATTTATTAAAATAAGAAGATTTGTTAAATTTTAAATGTAATATTGTTTCTAAAAACGCATAGCAATGTAAAAAAAGACAAGCGAGTTATTTTAAATTACACCAGGCTAATGAAAATTGTTAAAAACTACAATTTTTCAAAATCAAACAATTTTGTTGAATTTTAAATGTGATATTATTTATAAAAATACAAGAAAATGTTAATCGACGCACCCGAGTGATTCAGCATTGGAAAAATGGTTAATTAGATTTTAAAAAATACAATATAACAAAATAAAAAGATTTGTTAAATTTTAAATGTAATGTTGTTTCTAAAAACGCATATAAAACGCAATACAAATAATGACATAATGAATAGACAATTAGATTTTAAATGTAATGTTGTTTCTAAAAACGCATAGCAATGTAAATAAAGACAAGCGAGTTATTTTAAATTACACCAGGCTAATGAAAATTGTTAAAAACTACAATTTTTTTTAAAATCAAACAAATTTGTTAAATTTTAAATGTGATTTTGTTTCTAAAAATACAAGAAAATGTTAATCGACGCACCCGAGTGATTCAGCATTGGAAAAATGGTTAATTAGATTTTAAAAAATACAATTTATCAAAATAAAAAGATTTGTTAAATTTTAAATGTAATGATGTTTCTAAAAACGCACGAATGATACAGCTTTCGGAAAAATAGACAAGTAGATTTTAAATTACACTAGGCATAATGAAAATTGTTAAAAACTAAAATTTTTCAAAATCAAACAAATTTGTTAAATTTTAAATGTGATTTTGTTTCTAAAAATACACGAAAACTGATATCGACACATAAAAACGCATCTATCGAAATAATAGGTTATTGGCTTTTAAACAACGCCAGACAAATAGAAAAACTTTAAAAAGACAATTTTCAAAAATCTAAAACATATTAAATTTTAAATGTAATTTTGTTTCAAAGAATGCTTTTTGTTTCTAAGAATACAACAATGTGAATTAACGCATATGAATAAATTTTAAATGTGATTTTGTTTCTAAAAATACATGAAAATTGAAATCGACACACCCGAGTGTTTCAGCATTGGAAAAATGATTAATTAGATTTTAAAAAATAGAATTTATAAAAAAAGATTTGTTAAATTATAAATGTAATGATGTTTCTAAAAACGCATAGCAATGTAAATAAATACACACGAATGATACAGCTTTCGGAAAAATAGACAATTAGATTTTAAATTACACCAGGCATAATGAAATTTGTTAAAAACTACAATTTTTCAAAATCAAACAAATTTGTTAAATTTTAAATGTGATTATGTTTCTAAAAATACATGAAAAATCAAATCGACGCACCCGAATATTGGTGAATATTCTTTGGAAAATAGGTGAATAGATTTTAAATTACAAAAGACACAGGAAAATTGTTAAAAAGTAAATTTTTTTACAAAATCGAAAAATTTTTCAAATGTAATTTTGTTTCTGAAAATAGAGAAAAAATTTAAAAAGTACAATTTTTCAAAATCAGAGAAGTTTGTTTAACTTTTACTTTGTTTCTAAAAATGCATTATTATGAAAGCCTGCGCACATCAGTAATACAGCTATCGAAAAAATAGGTGTTTGACTTTTAAATAACACCAGACATATAGAAAATCGTTCAAAAGGACAATCAAAAAATAGACAACTAGGTTCTACATTACACCAATTATAGAGAAAATTGTGTAAATACAATTTTTAATGCCAAGAAATTTTAATTAAATTTAAATGTGATTTTGTTTCTAAAAAAACAAAAAAACAACATATAGAAAATCTTTAAAAAGACAATTTTCAAAAATCTAAAACATATTAAATTTTAAATGTAATTTTGTTTCAAAGAATGCTTTTTGTTTCTAAGAATACATAACAATGTGAATTAACGCATATGAGTGAAGATCAGCTTTCGAAAAAATAGACAACTAAGTTCTCAAAAATCAAAAGATTTGTTAAAATTTTAAATGTAATGTTGTTTCTAAAAACGCATAGCAATGTCAATAAAGACATGCGAGAGATACAGCTTTCGGAAAAGTAGACAGTTAGATTTTAAATTACACCAGGCATAATGAAAAACTACAATTTTTCAAAATCAAATAAATTTGTTAAATTTTAAATGTGATTTTGTTTCTAAAAATACAAGAAAATTTTAATCGACGCATTTGGCATTGGAAAAATGGTTAATTAGATTTTAAAAAATACAATTTATCAAAATAAAAAGAATTGTTAAATTTTAAGTATAATGATGTTTCTAAAAACGCACGAATGATACAGCTTTCGGAAAAATAGACAATTAGATTTTAAATTACACCAGGCATAATGAAAATTGTTAAAAACTAAAATTTTTCAAAATCAAACAAATTTGTTAAATTTTAAATGTGATTTTGTTTCTAAAAATACACGAAAATTGAAATCGACACACCCGAGTGATTCAGCTTTGGAAAAATGGTTAATTAGATTTTAAAAAAAACAATTTATCAAAATAAAAAGATTTGTTAAATTTTAAATGTAATGTTGTTTATAAAAACGCATCTATCGAAAAAATAGGTTATTGGCTTTTAAACAACGCCAGACATATAGCAAATCTTTAAAAAGACAATTTTCAAAAATCTAAAACATATTAAATTTTAAATGTAATTTTGTTTCAAAGAATGCTTTTTGTTTCTAAGAATACATAACAATGTGAATTAACGCATATGAGTGAAGATCAGCTTTCGAAAAAAATAGACAACTAAGTTCTCAAAAATCAAAAGATTTGTTAAAATTTTAAATGTAATGTTGTTTCTAAAAACGCATAGCAATGTCAATAAAGACATGCGAGAGATACAGCTTTCGGAAAAGTAGACAGTTAGATTTTAATTTACACCAGGCATAATGAAAAACTACAATTTTTCAAAATCAAATAAATTTGTTAAATTTTAAATGTGATTATGTTTCTAAAAATACATGAAAAATCAAATCGACGCACCCGAATATTGGTGAATATTCTTTGGAAAATAGGTGAATAGATTTTAAATTACAAAAGACACAGGAAAATTGTTAAAAGTAAATTTTTTACAAAATCGAAAAATTTTTCAAATGTAATTTTGTTTCTGAAAATAGAGAAAAAATTTAAAAAGTACAATTTTTCAAAATCAGAGAAGTTTGTTTAACTTTTACTTTGTTTCTAAAAATGCATTATTATGAAAGCCTGCGCACATCAGTAATACAGCTATCGAAAAAATAGGTGTTTGACTTTTAAATAACACCAGACATATAGAAAATCGTTCAAAAGGACAATCAAAAAATAGACAACTAGGTTCTACATTACACCAATTATAGAGAAAATTGTGTAAATACAATTTTTAATGCCAAGAAATTTTAATTAAATTTAAATGTGATTTTGTTTCTAAAAAAACAAAAAAACAACATATAGAAAATCTTTAAAAAGACAATTTTCAAAAATCTAAAACATATTAAATTTTAAATGTAATTTTGTTTCAAAGAATGCTTTTTGTTTCTAAGAATACATAACAATGTGAATTAACGCATATGAGTGAAGATCAGCTTTCGAAAAAATAGACAACTAAGTTCTCAAAAATCAAAAGATTTGTTAAAATTTTAAATGTAATGTTGTTTCTAAAAACGCATAGCAATGTCAATAAAGACATGCGAGAGATACAGCTTTCGGAAAAGTAGACAGTTAGATTTTAAATTACACCAGGCATAATGAAAAACTACAATTTTCAAAATCAAATAAATTTGTTAAATTTTAAATGTGATTTTGTTTCTAAAAATACAAGAAAATTTTAATCGACGCATTTGGCATTGGAAAAATGGTTAATTAGATTTTAAAAAATACAATTTATCAAAATAAAAAGAATTGTTAAATTTTAAGTATAATGATGTTTCTAAAAACGCACGAATGATACAGCTTTCGGAAAAATAGACAATTAGATTTTAAATTACACCAGGCATAATGAAAATTGTTAAAAACTAAAATTTTTCAAAATCAAACAAATTTGTTAAATTTTAAATGTGATTTTGTTTCTAAAAATACACGAAAATTGAAATCGACACACCCGAGTGATTCAGCTTTGGAAAAATGGTTAATTAGATTTTAAAAAAACAATTTATCAAAATAAAAAGATTTGTTAAATTTTAAATGTAATGTTGTTTATAAAAACGCATCTATCGAAAAAATAGGTTATTGGCTTTTAAACAACGCCAGACATATAGCAAATCTTTAAAAAGACAATTTTCAAAAATCTAAAACATATTAAATTTTAAATGTAATTTTGTTTCAAAGAATGCTTTTTGTTTCTAAGAATACATAACAATGTGAATTAACGCATATGAGTGAAGATCAGCTTTCGAAAAAAATAGACAACTAAGTTCTCAAAAATCAAAAGATTTGTTAAAATTTTAAATGTAATGTTGTTTCTAAAAACGCATAGCAATGTCAATAAAGACATGCGAGAGATACAGCTTTCGGAAAAGTAGACAGTTAGATTTTAATTTACACCAGGCATAATGAAAAACTACAATTTTTCAAAATCAAATAAATTTGTTAAATTTTAAATGTGATTTTGTTTTCAAAAATACAAGAAAATTTTAATCGACGCACCCGAGTGATTTAGCACTGGAAAAATGGTTAATTAGATTTTAAAAAATAAAATTTATCAAAATAAAAAGAATTGTTAAATTTTAAATGTAATGATGTTTCTCAAAACGCACGAATGATACAGCTTTCGGAAAAATAGACAAGTAGATTTAAAATTACACTATGCATAATGAAAATTGTTAAAAACTAAAATTTTTCAAAAAAATTTTTTAAATTTTAAATGTGATTTTGTTTCTAAAAATACACGAAAATTGAAATCGACACACCCGAGTGATTCAGCATTGGAAAAATGGTTAATTAGATTTTAAAAAATACAATTTATTAAAATAAAAAGATTTGTTAAATTTTAAATGTAATGTTGTTTATAAAAACGCATCTATAGAAAAAATAGGTTATTAACTTTTAAACAACGCCAGAAATATAGAAAATCTTTAAAAAGACAATTTTCAAAAATCTAAACTACAATTTGTTAAAATCAAACAAATTTGTTAAATTTTAAATGTGATTATGTTCCTAAAAATACATGAAAAATCAAATCGATGCACCCGAAAATTGGTGAATATTCTTTGGAAAATAGGTGAATAGATTTTAAATTACAGAAGACATAGGAAAATTGTTAAAAAGTAAATTTTTTTACAAAATTGAAAAATTTTTCAAATGTAATTTTGTTTCTGAAAATAGAGAAAAATTTTAAAAAGTACAATTTTTCAAAATCAGCGAAGTTTGTTTAACTTTTACTTTGTTTCTAAAAATGCATTATTATGAAAGCCTGCGCACATCAGTAATACAGCTATCGAAAAAATAGGTGTTTGACTTTTAAACAACACCAGACATATAGAAAATCATTCAAAAGGACAATCAAAAAATAGACAACTAGGTTCTACATTACACCAATTATAGAGAAAATTGTGTAAATACATTTTTAATGCCAAGAAATTTTAAATTTAAATGTGATTTTGTTTCTAAAATATTTGCATACGTAAATCGACACACCCGAGTGATTTAGCATTGGAAAAATGGTTATTTAGATTTTAAAAAATACAATTTATTAAAATAAGAAGATTTGTTAAATTTTAAATGTAATATTGTTTCTAAAAACGCATAGCAATGTAAAAAAAGACAAGCGAGTTATTTTAAATTACACCAGGCTAATGAAAATTGTTAAAAACTACAATTTTTCAAAATCAAACAATTTTGTTGAATTTTAAATGTGATATTATTTATAAAAATACAAGAAAATGTTAATCGACGCACCCGAGTGATTCAGCATTGGAAAAATGGTTAATTAGATTTTAAAAAATACAATATAACAAAATAAAAAGATTTGTTAAATTTTAAATGTAATGTTGTTTCTAAAAACGCATATAAAACGCAATACAAATAATGACATAATGAATAGACAATTAGATTTTAAATTACACCAGACATAATGAAAATTGTTAGAAATTACAATGTGAGTGATTTAGCATTGGAAAAATGGTTAATTAGATTTTAAAAAATATAATTTATCAAAATAAAAAGATTTGTTAAATTTTAAATGTAATGTTGTTTCTAAAAACGCATAGCAATGTAAATAAAGACAAGCGAGTTATTTTAAATTACACCAGGCTAATGAAAATTGTTAAAAACTACAATTTTTTTAAAATCAAACAAATTTGTTAAATTTTAAATGTGATTTTGTTTCTAAAAATACAAGAAAATGTTAATCGACGCACCCGAGTGATTCAGCATTGGAAAAATGGTTAATTAGATTTTAAAAAATACAATTTATCAAAATAAAAAGATTTGTTAAATTTTAAATGTAATGATGTTTCTAAAAACGCACGAATACAGCTTTCGGAAAAATAGACAAGTAGATTTTAAATTACACTAGGCATAATGAAAATTGTTAAAAACTAAAATTTTTCAAAATCAAACAAATTTGTTAAATTTTAAATGTCATTTTGTTTCTAAAAATACACGAAAACTGATATCGACACATAAAAACGCATCTATCGAAATAATAGGTTATTGGCTTTTAAACAACGCCAGACAAATAGAAAAACTTTAAAAAGACAATTTTCAAAAATCTAAAACATATTAAATTTTAAATGTAATTTTGTTTCAAAGAATGCTTTTTGTTTCTAAGAATACATAACAATGTGAATTAACGCATATGAATAAATTTTAAATGTGATTTTGTTTCTAAAAATACATGAAAATTGAAATCGACACACCCGAGTGTTTCAGCATTGGAAAAATGATTAATTAGATTTTAAAAAATAGAATTTATAAAAAAAGATTTGTTAAATTATAAATGTAATGATGTTTCTAAAAACGCATAGCAATGTAAATAAATACACACGAGTGATACAGCTTTCGGAAAAATAGACAATTAGATTTTAAATTACACCAGGCATAATGAAATTTGTTAAAAACTACAATTTTTCAAAATCAAACAAATTTGTTAAATTTTAAATGTGATTATGTTTCTAAAAATACATGAAAAATCAAATCGACGCACCCGAATATTGGTGAATATTCTTTGGAAAATAGGTGAATAGATTTTAAATTACAAAAGACACAGGAAAATTGTTAAAAAGTAAATTTTTTTACAAAATCGAAAAATTTTTCAAATGTAATTTTGTTTCTGAAAATAGAGAAAAAATTTAAAAAGTACAATTTTTCAAAATCAGAGAAGTTTGTTTAACTTTTACTTTGTTTCTAAAAATGCATTATTATGAAAGCCTGCGCACATCAGTAATACAGCTATCGAAAAAATAGGTGTTTGACTTTTAAATAACACCAGACATATAGAAAATCGTTCAAAAGGACAATCAAAAAATAGACAACTAGGTTCTACATTACACCAATTATAGAGAAAATTGTGTAAATACAATTTTTAATGCCAAGAAATTTTAATTAAATTTAAATGTGATTTTGTTTCTAAAAAAACAAAAAAACAACATATAGAAAATCTTTAAAAAGACAATTTTCAAAAATCTAAAACATATTAAATTTTAAATGTAATTTTGTTTCAAAGAATGCTTTTTGTTTCTAAGAATACATAACAATGTGAATTAACGCATATGAGTGAAGATCAGCTTTCGAAAAAAATAGACAACTAAGTTCTCAAAAATCAAAAGATTTGTTAAAATTTTAAATGTAATGTTGTTTCTAAAAACGCATAGCAATGTCAATAAAGACATGCGAGAGATACAGCTTTCGGAAAAGTAGACAGTTAGATTTTAAATTACACCAGGCATAATGAAAAACTACAATTTTTCAAAATCAAATAAATTTGTTAAATTTTAAATGTGATTTTGTTTCTAAAAATACAAGAAAATTTTAATCGACGCATTTGGCATTGGAAAAATGGTTAATTAGATTTTAAAAAATACAATTTATCAAAATAAAAAGAATTGTTAAATTTTAAGTGTAATGATGTTTCTAAAAACGCACGAATGATACAGCTTTCGGAAAAATAGACAAGTAGATTTTAAATTACACTAGGCATAATGAAAATTGTTAAAAACTAAAATTTTTCAAAATCAAACAAATTTGTTAAATTTTAAATGTGATTTTGTTTCTAAAAATACACGAAAATTGAAATCGACACACCCGAGTGATTCAGCTTTGGAAAAATGGTTAATTAGATTTAAAAAAAAACAATTTATCAAAATAAAAAGATTTGTTAAATTTTAAATGTAATGTTGTTTATAAAAACGCATCTATCGAAAAAATAGGTTATTGGCTTTTAAACAACGCCAGACATATAGCAAATCTTTAAAAAGACAATTTTCAAAAATCTAAAACATATTAAATTTTAAATGTAATTTTGTTTCAAAGAATGCTTTTTGTTTCTAAGAATACATAACAATGTGAATTAACGCATATGAGTGAAGATCAGCTTTCGAAAAAAATAGACAACTAAGTTCTCAAAAATCAAAAGATTTGTTAAAATTTTAAATGTAATGTTGTTTCTAAAAACGCATAGCAATGTCAATAAAGACATGCGAGAGATACAGCTTTCGGAAAAGTAGACAGTTAGATTTTAAATTACACCAGGCATAATGAAAAACTACAATTTTTCAAAATCAAATAAATTTGTTAAATTTTAAATGTGATTTTGTTTCTAAAAATACAAGATAATTTTAATCGACGCATTTGGCATTGGAAAAATGGTTAATTAGATTTTAAAAAATACAATTTATCAAAATAAAAAGAATTGTTAAATTTTAAGTGTAATGATGTTTCTAAAAACGCACGAATGATACAGCTTTCGGAAAAATAGACATGTAGATTTTAAATTACACTAGGCATAATGAAAATTGTTAAAAACTAAAATTTTTCAAAATCAAACAAATTTGTTAAATTTTAAATGTGTTTTTGTTTCTAAAAATACACGAAAATTGAAATCGACACACCCGAGTGATTCAGCTTTGGAAAAATGGTTAATTAGATTTAAAAAAAAAACAATTTATCAAAATAAAAAGATTTGTTAAATTTTAAATGTAATGTTGTTTATAAAAACGCATCTATCGAAAAAATAGGTTATTGGCTTTTAAACAACGCCAGACATATAGCAAATCTTTAAAAAGACAATTTTCAAAAATCTAAAACATATTAAATTTTAAATGTAATTTTGTTTCAAAGAATGCTTTTTGTTTCTAAGAATACATAACAATGTGAATTAACGCATATGAGTGAAGATCAGCTTTCGAAAAAAATAGACAACTAAGTTCTCAAAAATCAAAAGATTTGTTAAAATTTTAAATGTAATGTTGTTTCTAAAAACGCATAGCAATGTCAATAAAGACATGCGAGAGATACAGCTTTCGGAAAAGTAGACAGTTAGATTTTAAATTACACCAGGCATAATGAAAAACTACAATTTTTCAAAATCAAATAAATTTGTTAAATTTTAAATGTGATTTTGTTTCTAAAAATACAAGAAAATTTTAATCGACGCATTTGGCATTGGAAAAATGGTTAATTAGATTTTAAAATATACAATTTATCAAAATAAAAAGAATTGTTAAATTTTAAGTGTAATGATGTTTCTAAAAACGCACGAATGATACAGCTTTCGGAAAAATAGACAAGTAGATTTTAAATTACACTAGGCATAATGAAAATTGTTAAAAACTAAAATTTTTCAAAAAAATTTTTTAAATTTTAAATGTGATTTTGTTTCTAAAAATACACGAAAATTGAAATCGACACACCCGAGTGATTCAGCTTTGGAAAAATGGTTAATTAGATTTTAAAAAATACAATTTATCAAAATAAAAAGATTTGTTAAATTTTAAATGTAATGTTGTTTATAAAAACGCATCTATCGAAAAAATAGGTTATTGGCTTTTAAACAACGCCAGACATATAGCAAATCTTTAAAAAGACAATTTTCAAAACTCTAAAACATATTAAATTTTAAATGTAATTTTGTTTCAAAGAATGCTTTTTGTTTCTAAGAATACATAACAATGTGAATTAACGCATATGAGTGAAGATCAGCTTTCGAAAAAAATAGACAACTAAGTTCTCAAAAATCAAAAGATTTGTTAAAATTTTAAATGTAATGTTGTTTCTAAAAACGCATAGCAATGTCAATAAAGACATGCGAGAGATACAGCTTTCGGAAAAGTAGACAGTTAGATTTTAAATTACACCAGGCATAATGAAAATTGTTCAAAACTACAATTTTTCAAAATCAAATAAATTTGTTAAATTTTAAATGTGATTTTGTTTCTAAAAATACAAGAAAATTTAAATCGACCCACCCGAGTGATTTAGCATTGGAAAAATGGTTAATTAGATTTTAAAAAATACAATTTATCGAAATAAAAAGAATTGTTAAATTTTAAATGTAATGATGTTTCTAAAAACGCACGAATGATACAGCTTTCGGATGAATAGACAAGTAGATTTTAAATTACACTAGGCATAATAAAAATTGTTAAAAACTAATTTTTTTCAAAATCAAATAAATTTGTTAAATTTTAAATGTGATTTTGTTTCTAAAAATACACGAAAATAAAATCGACACATAAAAACGCATCTATCGAAAAAATAGGTTATTGGCTTTTAAACAACGCCAGACATATAGAAAATCTTTGAAAAGACAATTTTCAAAAATCTAAAACATATTAAATTTTAAATGTAATGTGATTTTGTTTCTAAAAATACTTGCATATGTAAATCGACACAACCGAGTGATTTAGCATTGGAAAAATGGTTATTTAGATTTTAAAAAATACAATTTATTAAAATAAAAGATTTGTTAAATTTTAAATGTAATATTGTTTCTAAAAACGCATAGCAATGTAAATAAAGACAAGCGAGTTATTTTAAATTACACCAGGCTAATGAAAATTGTTAAAAACTACAATTTTTCAAAATCAAACAAATTTGTTAAATTTTAAATGTGATTATGTTCCTAAAAATACATGAAAAATCAAATCGACGCACCCGAAAATTGGTGAATATTCTTTGGAAAATAGGTGAATAGATTTTAAATTGCAGAAGACATAGGAAAATTGTTAAAAAGTAAATTTTTTTACAAAATTGAAAAATTTTTCATATGTAATTTTGTTTCTGAAAATAGAGAAAAATTTTAAAAAGGTACAATTTTTCAAAATCAGAGAAGTTTGTTTAACTTTTACTTTGTTTCTAAAAATGCATTATTATGAAAGCCTGCGCACATCAGTAATACAGCTATCGAAAAAATAGGTGTTTGACTTTTAAACAACACCAGACATATAGAAAATCGTTCAAAAGGACAATCAAAAAATAGACAACTAGGTTCTACATTACACCAATTATAGAGAAAATTGTGTAAATACATTTTTAATGCCAAGAAATTTTAAATTTAAATGTGATTTTGTTTCTAAAAATACTTGCATACGTAAATCGACACACCCGAGTGATTTAGCATTGGAAAAATGGTTATTTAGATTTTAAAAAATACAATTTATCAAAATAAAAAGATTTGTTAAATTTTAAATGTAATGTTGTTTCTAAAAACGCATAGCAATGTAAATAAAGACAAGCGAGTTATTTTAAATTACACCAGGCATAATGAAAAGTGTTAAAAACTTAAATTTTTCAAAATCAAACAAATTTGTTATATTTTAAATGTGATCTTGTTTTTAAAAATACATTGTTAAGTAAATCTACGCACATCAGCTATCGAAAAATTAGGTTTAAAACAACACCAGACAAATAGAAAATCGTTTAAATGCACAATTTTCCAAAATCTAAAACATATCAAATTTTAAGTGTAATTTTGTTTCAAAGAATGCATAACAATGTGAATTAACGCATATGAGTGAAAAATAGACTACTAGGTTCTACACTACACCAATTATAGAGAAAATTGTGTAAAATATAATTTTTAAAACCAAGAAATTTTAAATTTAAATGTGATTTTGTTTTTAAAAATACAAGAAAATGTTTGTGAACGCACCTGAGTGATTCAGCGTTCGAAAAAATAGGTAATTAGATTAAAATTACGCATTCTAAGAATGCATAACAATGTGAATTAACGCATATGAGTGAATATCAGCTTTCGAAAAAATAGACAACTAGGTTCTACACTACATCAATTATAGAGAAAATTGTGTAAAATACAATTTTTAAAGAAATTTTAAATTTAAATGTGATTTTGTTTTTAAAAATACAAGAAAATGTTAATCGACGTACCTGAGTGAAAATAGGTAATTAGATTAAAATTACACGAGACATAGATAAAAATGTTAAAAAGTAAAATTTTTCAAAATCTGTCAAGTTTATAAAATTTTAAATTTAATTTTGTTGCAAATATACATTACAATGTAAACCAACGCACATAAGTAATACTCCATTCGAAAATATTATATAAAATAGATAGTTAAAAAGTAAAATTTTTCAAAATCGATAAAATTTTACTTTTTAAAGATAATGATACATTTATCTAAAAAATTGGTTATTGGCTTTTAAACAACGCCAGACATATAGAAAATCTTTAAAAAGACAATTTTCAAAAATCTAAAACATATTAAATTTTAAATGTAATTTTGTTTCAAAGAATGCTTTTTGTTTCTAAGAATACATAACAATGTGAATTAACGCATATGAGTGAAGATCAGCTTTCGAAAAAAAATAGACAACTAGGTTCTCAAAAAATCAAAAGATTTGTTAAAATTTTAAATGTAATGTTGTTTCTAAAAACGCATAGCAATGTCAATAAAGACATGCGAGAGATACAGCTTTCGGAAAAGTAGACAGTTAGATTTTAAATTACACCAGGCATAATGAAAATTGTTCAAAACTACAATTTTTCAAAATCAAATAAATTTGTTAAATTTTAAATGTGATTTTGTTTCTAAAAATACAAGAAAATTTAAATCGAGGCAACCGAGTGATTTAGCATTGGATAAATGGTTAATTAGACTTTAAAAAATACAATTTATCGAAATAAAAAGAATTGTTAAATTTTAAATGTAATGATGTTTCTAAAAACGCACGAATGATACAGCTTTCGGATGAATAGACAAGTAGATTTTAAATTACACTAGGCATAATAAAAATTGTTAAAAACTAAATTTTTTCAAAATCAAACAAATTTGTTAAATTTTAAATGTGATTTTGTTTCTAAAAATACACGAAAATAAAATCGACACATAAAAACGCATCTATCGAAAAAATAGGTTATTGGCTTTTAAACAACGCCAGACATATAGAAAATCTTTGAAAAGACAATTTTCAAAAATCTAAAACATATTAAATTTTAAATGTAATGTGATTTTGTTTCTAAAAATACTTGCATATGTAAATCGACACAACCGAGTGATTTAGCATTGGAAAAATGGTTATTTAGATTTTAAAAAATACAATTTATTAAAATAAAAGATTTGTTAAATTTTAAATGTAATATTGTTTCTAAAAACGCATAGCAATGTAAATAAAGACAAGCGAGTTATTTTAAATTACACCAGGCTAATGAAAATTGTTAAAAACTACAATTTTTCAAAATCAAACAAATTTGTTAAATTTTAAATGTGATTTTGTTTCTAAAAATACAAGAAAATGTTAATCGACGCACACGAGTGATTCAGCATTGGAAAAATGGTTAATTAGATATTAAAAAATACAATTTATCAAAATAAAAAGATTTGTTAAATTTTAAATGTAATGTTGTTTATAAAAAAACATCTATCGAAAAAATAGGTTATTGGCTTTTAAACAGCGCCAGACATAAAGAAAATCTTTAAAAAGACAATTTTCAAAAATCTAAAACATATTAAATTTTAAATGTAATTTTGTTTCAAAGAATGCTTTTTGTTTCTAAGAATACATAACAATGTGAATTAACGCATATGAGTGAAGATCAGCTTTCGAAAAAAATAGACAACTAAGTTCTCAAAAATCAAAAGATTTGTTAAAATTTTAAATGTAATGTTGTTTCTAAAAACGCATAGCAATGTCAATAAAGACATGCGAGAGATACAGCTTTCGGAAAAGTAGACAGTTAGATTTTAAATTACACCAGGCATAATGAAAAACTACAATTTTTCAAAATCAAATAAATTTGTTAAATTTTAAATGTGATTTTGTTTCTAAAAATACACGAAAATTGAAATCGACACACCCGAGTGATTCAGCTTTGGAAAAATGGTTAATTAGATTTAAAAAAAAAAAAAAAACAATTTATCAAAATAAAAAGATTTGTTAAATTTTAAATGTAATGTTGTTTATAAAAACGCATCTATCGAAAAAATAGGTTATTGGCTTTTAAACAACGCCAGACATATAGCAAATCTTTAAAAAGACAATTTTCAAAAATCTAAAACATATTAAATTTTAAATGTAATTTTGTTTCAAAGAATGCTTTTTGTTTCTAAGAATACATAACAATGTGAATTAACGCATATGAGTGAAGATCAGCTTTCGAAAAAAATAGACAACTAAGTTCTCAAAAATCAAAAGATTTGTTAAAATTTTAAATGTAATGTTGTTTCTAAAAACGCATAGCAATGTCAATAAAGACATGCGAGAGATACAGCTTTCGGAAAAGTAGACAGTTAGATTTTAAATTACACCAGGCATAATGAAAAACTACAATTTTTCAAAATCAAATAAATTTGTTAAATTTTAAATGTGATTTTGTTTCTAAAAATACAAGAAAATTTTAATCGACGCATTTGGCATTGGAAAAATGGTTAATTAGATTTTAAAAAATACAATTTATCAAAATAAAAAGAATTGTTAAATTTTAAGTGTAATGATGTTTCTAAAAACGCACGAATGATACAGCTTTCGGAAAAATAGACAAGTAGATTTTAAATTACACTAGGCATAATGAAAATTGTTAAAAACTAAAATTTTTCAAAAAAATTTTTTAAATTTTAAATGTGATTTTGTTTCTAAAAATACACGAAAATTGAAATCGACACACCCGAGTGATTCAGCTTTGGAAAAATGGTTAATTAGATTTTAAAAAATACAATTTATCAAAATAAAAAGATTTGTTAAATTTTAAATGTAATGTTGTTTATAAAAACGCATCTATCGAAAAAATAGGTTATTGGCTTTTAAACAACGCCAGACATATAGCAAATCTTTAAAAAGACAATTTTCAAAACTCTAAAACATATTAAATTTTAAATGTAATTTTGTTTCAAAGAATGCTTTTTGTTTCTAAGAATACATAACAATGTGAATTAACGCATATGAGTGAAGATCAGCTTTCGAAAAAAATAGACAACTAAGTTCTCAAAAATCAAAAGATTTGTTAAAATTTTAAATGTAATGTTGTTTCTAAAAACGCATAGCAATGTCAATAAAGACATGCGAGAGATACAGCTTTCGGAAAAGTAGACAGTTAGATTTTAAATTACACCAGGCATAATGAAAATTGTTCAAAACTACAATTTTTCAAAATCAAATAAATTTGTTAAATTTTAAATGTGATTTTGTTTCTAAAAATACAAGAAAATTTAAATCGACCCACCCGAGTGATTTAGCATTGGAAAAATGGTTAATTAGATTTTAAAAAATACAATTTATCGAAATAAAAAGAATTGTTAAATTTTAAATGTAATGATGTTTCTAAAAACGCACGAATGATACAGCTTTCGGATGAATAGACAAGTAGATTTTAAATTACACTAGGCATAATAAAAATTGTTAAAAACTAATTTTTTTCAAAATCAAATAAATTTGTTAAATTTTAAATGTGATTTTGTTTCTAAAAATACACGAAAATAAAATCGACACATAAAAACGCATCTATCGAAAAAATAGGTTATTGGCTTTTAAACAACGCCAGACATATAGAAAATCTTTGAAAAGACAATTTTCAAAAATCTAAAACATATTAAATTTTAAATGTAATGTGATTTTGTTTCTAAAAATACTTGCATATGTAAATCGACACAACCGAGTGATTTAGCATTGGAAAAATGGTTATTTAGATTTTAAAAAATACAATTTATTAAAATAAAAGATTTGTTAAATTTTAAATGTAATATTGTTTCTAAAAACGCATAGCAATGTAAATAAAGACAAGCGAGTTATTTTAAATTACACCAGGCTAATGAAAATTGTTAAAAACTACAATTTTTCAAAATCAAACAAATTTGTTAAATTTTAAATGTGATTATGTTCCTAAAAATACATGAAAAATCAAATCGACGCACCCGAAAATTGGTGAATATTCTTTGGAAAATAGGTGAATAGATTTTAAATTGCAGAAGACATAGGAAAATTGTTAAAAAGTAAATTTTTTTACAAAATTGAAAAATTTTTCATATGTAATTTTGTTTCTGAAAATAGAGAAAAATTTTAAAAAGTACAATTTTTCAAAATCAGAGAAGTTTGTTTAACTTTTACTTTGTTTCTAAAAATGCATTATTATGAAAGCCTGCGCACATCAGTAATACAGCTATCGAAAAAATAGGTGTTTGACTTTTAAACAACACCAGACATATAGAAAATCGTTCAAAAGGACAATCAAAAAATAGACAACTAGGTTCTATATTACACCAATTATAGAGAAAATTGTGTAAATACATTTTTAATGCCAAGAAATTTTAAATTTAAATGTGATTTTGTTTCTAAAAATACTTGCATACGTAAATCGACACACCCGAGTGATTTAGCATTGGAAAAATGGTTATTTAGATTTTAAAAAATACAATTTATCAAAATAAAAAGATTTGTTAAATTTTAAATGTAATGTTGTTTCTAAAAACGCATAGCAATGTAAATAAAGACAAGCGAGTTATTTTAAATTACACCAGGCATAATGAAAAGTGTTAAAAACTTAAATTTTTCAAAATCAAACAAATTTGTTATATTTTAAATGTGATCTTGTTTTTAAAAATACATTGTTAAGTAAATCTACGCACATCAGCTATCGAAAAATTAGGTTTAAAACAACACCAGACAAATAGAAAATCGTTTAAATGCACAATTTTCCAAAATCTAAAACATATCAAATTTTAAGTGTAATTTTGTTTCAAAGAATGCATAACAATGTGAATTAACGCATATGAGTGAAAAATAGACTACTAGGTTCTACACTACACCAATTATAGAGAAAATTGTGTAAAATATAATTTTTAAAACCAAGAAATTTTAAATTTAAATGTGATTTTGTTTTTAAAAATACAAGAAAATGTTTGTGAACGCACCTGAGTGATTCAGCGTTCGAAAAAATAGGTAATTAGATTAAAATTACGCATTCTAAGAATGCATAACAATGTGAATTAACGCATATGAGTGAATATCAGCTTTCGAAAAAATA
This sequence comes from Cochliomyia hominivorax, assembly GCA_004302925.2. Lineage (NCBI taxonomy): Eukaryota > Metazoa > Arthropoda > Insecta > Diptera > Calliphoridae > Cochliomyia > Cochliomyia hominivorax. Next base: position 43,562 of record PYHX02000243.1, on the reverse strand, counting down.
GACAACTAGGTTCTACACTACATCAATTATAGAGAAAATTGTGTAAAATACAATTTTTAAAGAAATTTTAAATTTAAATGTGATTTTGTTTTTAAAAATACAAGAAAATGTTAATCGACGTACCTGAGTGAAAATAGGTAATTAGATTAAAATTACACGAGACATAGATAAAAATGTTAAAAAGTAAAATTTTTCAAAATCTGTCAAGTTTATAAAATTTTAAATTTAATTTTGTTGCAAATATACATTACAATGTAAACCAACGCACATAAGTAATACTCCATTCGAAAATATTATATAAAATAGATAGTTAAAAAGTAAAATTTTTCAAAATCGATAAAATTTTACTTTTTAAAGATAATGATACATTTATCTAAAAAATTGGTTATTGGCTTTTAAACAACGCCAGACATATAGAAAATCTTTAAAAAGACAATTTTCAAAAATCTAAAACATATTAAATTTTAAATGTAATTTTGTTTCAAAGAATGCTTTTTGTTTCTAAGAATACATAACAATGTGAATTAACGCATATGAGTGAAGATCAGCTTTCGAAAAAAATAGACAACTAGGTTCTCAAAAAATCAAAAGATTTGTTAAAATTTTAAATGTAATGTTGTTTCTAAAAACGCATAGCAATGTCAATAAAGACATGCGAGAGATACAGCTTTCGGAAAAGTAGACAGTTAGATTTTAAATTACACCAGGCATAATGAAAATTGTTCAAAACTACAATTTTTCAAAATCAAATAAATTTGTTAAATTTTAAATGTGATTTTGTTTCTAAAAATACAAGAAAATTTAAATCGAGGCAACCGAGTGATTTAGCATTGGATAAATGGTTAATTAGACTTTAAAAAATACAATTTATCGAAATAAAAAGAATTGTTAAATTTTAAATGTAATGATGTTTCTAAAAACGCACGAATGATACAGCTTTCGGATGAATAGACAAGTAGATTTTAAATTACACTAGGCATAATAAAAATTGTTAAAAACTAAATTTTTTCAAAATCAAACAAATTTGTTAAATTTTAAATGTGATTTTGTTTCTAAAAATACACGAAAATAAAATCGACACATAAAAACGCATCTATCGAAAAAATAGGTTATTGGCTTTTAAACAACGCCAGACATATAGAAAATCTTTGAAAAGACAATTTTCAAAAATCTAAAACATATTAAATTTTAAATGTAATGTGATTTTGTTTCTAAAAATACTTGCATATGTAAATCGACACAACCGAGTGATTTAGCATTGGAAAAATGGTTATTTAGATTTTAAAAAATACAATTTATTAAAATAAAAGATTTGTTAAATTTTAAATGTAATATTGTTTCTAAAAACGCATAGCAATGTAAATAAAGACAAGCGAGTTATTTTAAATTACACCAGGCTAATGAAAATTGTTAAAAACTACAATTTTTCAAAATCAAACAAATTTGTTAAATTTTAAATGTGATTTTGTTTCTAAAAATACAAGAAAATGTTAATCGACGCACACGAGTGATTCAGCATTGGAAAAATGGTTAATTAGATATTAAAAAATACAATTTATCAAAATAAAAAGATTTGTTAAATTTTAAATGTAATGTTGTTTATAAAAAAACATCTATCGAAAAAATAGGTTATTGGCTTTTAAACAGCGCCAGACATAAAGAAAATCTTTAAAAAGACAATTTTCAAAAATCTAAAACATATTAAATTTTAAATGTAATTTTGTTTCAAAGAATGCTTTTTGTTTCTAAGAATACATAACAATGTGAATTAACGCATATGAGTGAAGATCAGCTTTCGAAAAAAATAGACAACTAAGTTCTCAAAAATCAAAAGATTTGTTAAAATTTTAAATGTAATGTTGTTTCTAAAAACGCATAGCAATGTCAATAAAGACATGCGAGAGATACAGCTTTCGGAAAAGTAGACAGTTAGATTTTAAATTACACCAGGCATAATGAAAAACTACAATTTTTCAAAATCAAATAAATTTGTTAAATTTTAAATGTGATTTTGTTTCTAAAAATACACGAAAATTGAAATCGACACACCCGAGTGATTCAGCTTTGGAAAAATGGTTAATTAGATTTAAAAAAAAAAAAAAAAACAATTTATCAAAATAAAAAGATTTGTTAAATTTTAAATGTAATGTTGTTTATAAAAACGCATCTATCGAAAAAATAGGTTATTGGCTTTTAAACAACGCCAGACATATAGCAAATCTTTAAAAAGACAATTTTCAAAAATCTAAAACATATTAAATTTTAAATGTAATTTTGTTTCAAAGAATGCTTTTTGTTTCTAAGAATACATAACAATGTGAATTAACGCATATGAGTGAAGATCAGCTTTCGAAAAAAATAGACAACTAAGTTCTCAAAAATCAAAAGATTTGTTAAAATTTTAAATGTAATGTTGTTTCTAAAAACGCATAGCAATGTCAATAAAGACATGCGAGAGATACAGCTTTCGGAAAAGTAGACAGTTAGATTTTAAATTACACCAGGCATAATGAAAAACTACAATTTTTCAAAATCAAATAAATTTGTTAAATTTTAAATGTGATTTTGTTTCTAAAAATACAAGAAAATTTTAATCGACGCATTTGGCATTGGAAAAATGGTTAATTAGATTTTAAAAAATACAATTTATCAAAATAAAAAGAATTGTTAAATTTTAAGTGTAATGATGTTTCTAAAAACGCACGAATGATACAGCTTTCGGAAAAATAGACAAGTAGATTTTAAATTACACTAGGCATAATGAAAATTGTTAAAAACTAAAATTTTTCAAAAAAATTTTTTAAATTTTAAATGTGATTTTGTTTCTAAAAATACACGAAAATTGAAATCGACACACCCGAGTGATTCAGCTTTGGAAAAATGGTTAATTAGATTTTAAAAAATACAATTTATCAAAATAAAAAGATTTGTTAAATTTTAAATGTAATGTTGTTTATAAAAACGCATCTATCGAAAAAATAGGTTATTGGCTTTTAAACAACGCCAGACATATAGCAAATCTTTAAAAAGACAATTTTCAAAAATCTAAAACATATTAAATTTTAAATGTAATTTTGTTTCAAAGAATGCTTTTTGTTTCTAAGAATACATAACAATGTGAATTAACGCATATGAGTGAAGATCAGCTTTCGAAAAAAATAGACAACTAAGTTCTCAAAAATCAAAAGATTTGTTAAAATTTTAAATGTAATGTTGTTTCTAAAAACGCATAGCAATGTCAATAAAGACATGCGAGAGATACAGCTTTCGGAAAAGTAGACAGTTAGATTTTAAATTACACCAGGCATAATGAAAAACTACAATTTTTCAAAATCAAATAAATTTGTTAAATTTTAAATGTGATTTTGTTTCTAAAAATACAAGAAAATTTTAATCGACGCATTTGGCATTGGAAAAATGGTTAATTAGATTTTAAAAAATACAATTTATCAAAATAAAAAGAATTGTTAAATTTTAAGTGTAATGATGTTTCTAAAAACGCACGAATGATACAGCTTTCGGAAAAATAGACAAGTAGATTTTAAATTACACTAGGCATAATGAAAATTGTTAAAAACTAAAATTTTTCAAAAAAATTTTTTAAATTTTAAATGTGATTTTGTTTCTAAAAATACACGAAAATTGAAATCGACACACCCGAGTGATTCAGCTTTGGAAAAATGGTTAATTAGATTTTAAAAAATACAATTTATCAAAATAAAAAGATTTGTTAAATTTTAAATGTAATGTTGTTTATAAAAACGCATCTATCGAAAAAATAGGTTATTGGCTTTTAAACAACGCCAGACATATAGCAAATCTTTAAAAAGACAATTTTCAAAACTCTAAAACATATTAAATTTTAAATGTAATTTTGTTTCAAAGAATGCTTTTTGTTTCTAAGAATACATAACAATGTGAATTAACGCATATGAGTGAAGATCAGCTTTCGAAAAAAATAGACAACTAAGTTCTCAAAAATCAAAAGATTTGTTAAAATTTTAAATGTAATGTTGTTTCTAAAAACGCATAGCAATGTCAATAAAGACATGCGAGAGATACAGCTTTCGGAAAAGTAGACAGTTAGATTTTAAATTACACCAGGCATAATGAAAATTGTTCAAAACTACAATTTTTCAAAATCAAATAAATTTGTTAAATTTTAAATGTGATTTTGTTTCTAAAAATACAAGAAAATTTAAATCGAGGCAACCGAGTGATTTAGCATTGGATAAATGGTTAATTAGACTTTAAAAAATACAATTTATCGAAATAAAAAGAATTGTTAAATTTTAAATGTAATGATGTTTCTAAAAACGCACGAATGATACAGCTTTCGGATGAATAGACAAGTAGATTTTAAATTACACTAGGCATAATAAAAATTGTTAAAAACTAATTTTTTTCAAAATCAAACAAATTTGTTAAATTTTAAATGTGATTTTGTTTCTAAAAATACACGAAAATAAAATCGACACATAAAAACGCATCTATCGAAAAAATAGGTTATTGGCTTTTAAACAACGCCAGACATATAGAAAATCTTTGAAAAGACAATTTTCAAAAATCTAAAACATATTAAATTTTAAATGTAATGTGATTTTGTTTCTAAAAATACTTGCATATGTAAATCGACACAACCGAGTGATTTTAGCATTGGAAAAATGGTTATTTAGATTTTAAAAAATACAATTTATTAAAATAAAAGATTTGTTAAATTTTAAATGTAATATTGTTTCTAAAAAACGCATAGCAATGTAAATAAAGACAAGCGAGTTATTTTTAAATTACACCAGGCTAATGAAAATTGTTAAAAACTACAATTTTTCAAAATCAAACAAATTTGTTAAATTTTAAATGTGATTTTGTTTCTAAAAATACAAGAAAATGTTAATCGACGCACACGAGTGATTCAGCATTGGAAAAAATGGTTAATTAGATATTTAAAAATACAATTTATCAAAATAAAAAGATGTGTTAAATTTTAAATGTAATATTGTTATTGGCTTTTAAACAGCGCCGACATATCTTTAAAACATTTTCAATAAAACATATTAAATTTTAAATGACAAAGAAATGCTTTCTAAAAAATAAATGTGACGCATATTGAAGATTTTAAATAGACAATTTCTAAGCAAATCAAAAGATTTGTTAAAATTAAACAATTTTTCAAAATCAAAAATTTGTTAAATTTTAAATGTGATTTGTTCTAAAAATACATGAAAATTGAAATCGACACACCCGACTGATTCAGCATTGGAAAAATGGTTAATTAGATATTAAAAAATACAATTTATCAAAATAAAAAGAGATTGTTAAATTTTAAATGTAATTTGTTGTTTCTAAAAACGCATAGCAATGTAATAAAGACAAAGCGAGTTATTTTAAATTACACCAGGCATAATGAAAAGTGTTAAAAACTTAAATTTTTCAAAAATTCAAACAAATTTGTTATATTTTAAATGTGATCTTGTTTTTAAAAATACATTGTTAAGTAAATCTACGCACATCAGCTATCGAAAAATTAGGTTTTAAACAAAAACACAGACAATAGAAAAATCGTTTTAAAATGCACAATTTTTCCAAAATCTTAAAACATATCAAATTTTAAGTGTAATTTTGTTTCAAAGAATGCATAAACAATGTGAATTAACGCATATGAGTGAAAATAGGACTACTAGGTTCTACACTACACCAATTATAGAGAAAATTGTGTAAAATAAAATTTTTTAAAACCAAGAAATTTTAAATTTTAAATGTGATTTGTTTTTTAAAAAAACAAAGGAATGTTTTGTGAACGCACCTGAGTGATTCAGCGTTCGAAAAAAATAGGTAATTAGATTAAAATTACGCATTCTAAGAATGCATAAAAACAATGTGAATTTAACGCATATGAGTGAATATCAGCTTTCGAAAAAAAATAGACAACTAGGTTTCTACACTACATCAATTATAGAGAAAATTGTGTTTAAAATACAATTTTTAAAGAAGATTTTAAATTTTAAATGTGATTTTGTTTTTAAAAAATACAAGAAAAATGTTAATCGACGTACCTGAGTGAAAATAAGGTAATTAGATTAAAAATTACACGAGGAATAGATAAAAATGTTAAAAAAGTTAAAATTTTTCAAAATCTGTTTCAAAAAAATTTTTTAAATTTAAATGTGATTTTGTTTCTAAAAATACACGAAAATTGAAATCGACACACCCGAGTGATTCAGCTTTGGAAAAATGGTTAATTAGATTTTAAAAAATACAATTTATCAAAATAAAAAAGATTTGTTAAATTTTAAATGTAATGTTGTTTATAAAAACGCATCTATCGAAAAAATAGGTTATGGCTTTTAAACAACGCCAGACATATAGCAAATCTTTAAAAAGACAATTTTCAAAAATCTAAAACATATTAAATTTGAAATGTAATTTGTTTCAAAGAATGCTTTTTGTTTCTAAGAATACATAACAATGTGAATTAACGCATATGAGTGAAGATCAGCTTTCGAAAAAAATAGACAACTAAGTTCTCAAAAAATCAAAAATTTGTTAAAATTTTAAATGTAATGTTGTTTCTAAAAAACGCATAGCAATGTCATAAAGACATGCGAGAGATACAGCTTTCGGAAAAGTAGACAGTTAGATTTTAAATTACACCAGGCATAATGAAAAACTACAATTTTTTCAAAATCAAATAAATTTGTTAAATTTTAAATGTGATTTTGTTTCTAAAAATACAAGAAAATTTTAATCGACGCATTTGGCATTGGAAAAATGGTTAATTAGATTTTAAAAAATACAATTTATCAAAATAAAAAGAATTGTTAAATTTTAAGTGTAATGGATGTTTCTAAAAACGCCACGAATGATACAGCTTTCGGAAAAATAGACAAGTAGATTTAAATTACACTAGGCATAATGAAAATTGTTAAAAACTAAAATTTTTCAAAAAAATTTTTTAAATTTTAAATGTGATTTTGTTTCTAAAAATACACGAAAATTGAAATCGACACACCCGAGTGATTCAGCTTTGGAAAAATGTTAATTAGATTTTAAAAAATACAATTTATCAAAATAAAAAGATTTGTTAAATTTTAAATGTAATGTTGTTTATAAAAACGCATCTATCGAAAAAATAGGTTATTGGCTTTTAAACAACGCCAGACATATAGCAAATCTTTAAAAAGACAATTTCAAAACTCTAAAACATATTAAATTTTTAAATGTAATTTTGTTTCAAAGAATGCTTTTTGTTTCTAAGAATACATAACAATGTGAATTAACGCATATGAGTGAAGATCAGCTTTCGAAAAAAAATAGACAACTAAGTTCTCAAAAATCAAAAGATTTGTTAAAATTTTAAATGTAATGTTGTTTCTAAAAACGCATAGCAATGTCAATAAAGACATGCGAGAGATACAGCTTTCGGAAAAGTAGACAGTTAGATTTTAAATTACACCAGGCATAATGAAATTGTTCAAAACTACAATTTTTCAAAATCAAATAAATTTGTTAAATTTTAAATGTGATTTTGTTTCTAAAAATACAAGAAAATTTTAAATCGACCCACCGCAGTATTAGCATTGGAAAAATGGTTAATTAGATTTTAAAAAAAATACAATTTATCTAAATAAAAAGAATTGTTAAATTTTAAATGTTAATGATGTTTCTAAAAAACGCACGAATGATACAGCTTTCGGCATGGAATAGACAAGTAGATTTTAAATTTTACACTAGGCATAATAAAAAATTGTTAAAAACTAAATTTTTTCAAATCAAAACAAATTTGTTAAATTTTAAATGTGATTTGTTCCTAAAAATACATGAAAAATCAAATCGACTCACCCGAAAATTGGTGAAATATTCTTTGGAAAAATAGGTGAATTAGATTTTTAAATTTGCAGAAGACATAGGAAATTGTTAAAAAGTTTAAATTTTTTACAAAATTGAAAAATATTTTGTCATATGTTTTTTGGTTATCTGAAAATAGAGAAAAAAATTTTAAAAAAGTACAATTTTTCAAAATCAGAGAAGTTTGTTTAAACTTTTACTTTGTTTTCTAAAAAAATTGATTATGAAAGCCTGCGCACATGAGTAATACAGCTTAGAAAAAATAGGTGTTTGACTTTTAAACAACACCAGACATATAAGAAAGTCGTTTCAAAAGGACAATCAAAAAATAGACAACTAGGTTCTACATTACACCAATATAGAGAAAATTGCTGTAAATACATTTTTTAATGCCAAGAAATTTTAAATTTAAATGTGATTTTGTTTCTAAAAATACTTGCATACGTAAATCGACACACCCGAGTGATTTAGATTTTAAAAAATACAATTTATTAAAATAAAAAGATTTGTTAATTTTAAATGTAATATTGTTTCTAAAAAACGCATAGCAATGTAAATAAGACAAGCGAGTTATTTTAAATTACACCAGGCTAATGAAAATTGTTAAAAACTACAATTTTTCAAAAATCAAACAAATTTGTTGAATTTTAAATGTGATTTTGTTTCTAAAATACAAGAAAATGTTAATCGACGCACCCGAGTGATTCAGCATTGGAAAAATGGTTAATTAGATTTTAAAAAATACAATTTAACAAAATAAAAAGATTTGTTAAATTTTAAATGTAATATTGTTTCTAAAAACGCATATAAAACACAATGCAAATAATGACACGCTTTCGAAAAAATAGACAATTAGATTTTAAATTACACCAGGCATAATGAAAATTGTTAAAATTACAATTTTTCAAAATCAAACAAATTTGTTAAATTTTAAATGTGATTTTGTTTCTAAAAATACATGAAAATTGAAATCGACACACCCGACTGATTCAGCATTGGAAAAATGGTTAATTAGATATTAAAAAATACAATTTATCAAAATAAAAAGATTTGTTAAATTTTAAATGTAATGTTGTTTCTAAAAACGCATAGCAATGTAAATAAAGACAAGCGAGTTATTTTAAATTACACCAGGCATAATGAAAAGTGTTAAAAACTTAAATTTTTCAAAATCAAACAAATTTGTTATATTTTAAATGTGATCTTGTTTTTAAAAATACATTGTTAAGTAAATCTACGCACATCAGCTATCGAAAAATTAGGTTTAAAACAACACCAGACAAATAGAAAATCGTTTAAATGCACAATTTTCCAAAATCTAAAACATATCAAATTTTAAGTGTAATTTTGTTTCAAAGAATGCATAACAATGTGAATTAACGCATATGAGTGAAAAATAGACTACTAGGTTCTACACTACACCAATTATAGAGAAAATTGTGTAAAATATAATTTTTAAAACCAAGAAATTTTAAATTTAAATGTGATTTTGTTTTTAAAAATACAAGAAAATGTTTGTGAACGCACCTGAGTGATTCAGCGTTCGAAAAAATAGGTAATTAGATTAAAATTACGCATTCTAAGAATGCATAACAATGTGAATTAACGCATATGAGTGAATATCAGCTTTCGAAAAAATAGACAACTAGGTTCTACACTACATCAATTATAGAGAAAATTGTGTAAAATACAATTTTTAAAGAAATTTTAAATTTAAATGTGATTTTGTTTTTAAAAATACAAGAAAATGTTAATCGACGTACCTGAGTGAAAATAGGTAATTAGATTAAAATTACACGAGACATAGATAAAAATGTTAAAAAGTAAAATTTTTCAAAATCTGTCAAGTTTATAAAATTTTAAATTTAATTTTGTTGCAAATATACATTACAATGTAAACCAACGCACATAAGTAATACTCCATTCGAAAATATTATATAAAATAGATAGTTAAAAAGTAAAATTTTTCAAAATCGATAAAATTTTACTTTTTAAAGATAATGATACATTTATCTAAAAAATTGGTTATTGGCTTTTAAACAACGCCAGACATATAGAAAATCTTTAAAAAGACAATTTTCAAAAATCTAAAACATATTAATTTTAAATGTAATTTTGTTTCAAAGAATGCTTTTTGTTTCTAAGAATACATAACAATGTGAATTAACGCATATGAGTGAAGATCAGCTTTCGAAAAAAATAGACAACTAGGTTCTCAAAAAATCAAAAGATTTGTTAAAATTTTAAATGTAATGTTGTTTCTAAAAACGCATAGCAATGTCAATAAAGACATGCGAGAGATACAGCTTTCGGAAAAGTAGACAGTTAGATTTTAAATTACACCAGGCATAATGAAAAACTACAATTTTTCAAAATCAAATAAATTTGTTAAATTTTAAATGTGATTTTGTTTCTAAAAATACAAGAAAATTTTAATCAACGCATTTGGCATTGGAAAAATGGTTAATATGATTTTAAAAAATACAATTTATCAAAATAAAAAGAATTGTTAAATTTTAAGTGTAATGATGTTTCTAAAAACGCACGAATGATACAGCTTTCGGAAAAATAGACAAGTAGATTTTAAATTACACTAGGCATAATGAAAATTGTTAAAAACTAAAATTTTTCAAAATCAAACAAATTTGTTAAATTTTAAATGTGATTTTGTTTCTAAAAATACACGAAAATTGAAATCGACACACCCGAGTGATTCAGCTTTGGAAAAATGTTTAATTAGATTTTTAAAAATACAATTTATCAAAATAAAAAGATTTGTTAAATTTTAAATGTAATGTGTTTATAAAAACGCATCTATCGAAAAAATATGTTATTGGCTTTTAAACAACGCCAGACATATAGCAAATCTTTAAAAAGACAATTTTCAAAAATCTAAAAAATATTAAATTTTAAATGTAATTTTGCTTCAAAGAATGCTTTTTGTTTCTAAGAATACATAACAATGTGAATTAACGCATATGAGTGAAGATCAGCTTTCGAAAAAAATAGACAACTAAGTTCTCAAAAATCAAAAGATTTGTTAAAATTTTAAATGTAATGTTGTTTCTAAAAACGCATAGCAATGTCAATAAAGACATGCGAGAGATACAGCTTTCGGAAAAGTAGACAGTTAGATTTTAAATTACACCAGGCATAATGAAAATTGTTCAAAACTACAATTTTTCAAAATCAAATAAATTTGTTAAATTTTAAATGTGATTTTGTTTCTAAAAATACAAGAAAATTTAAATCGACGCAACCGAGTGATTTAGCATTGGAAAAATGGTTAATTAGACTTTAAAAAATACAATTTATCGAAATAAAAAGAATTGTTAAATTTTAAATGTAATGATGTTTCTAAAAACGCACGAATGATACAGCTTTCGGATGAATAGACAAGTAGATTTTAAATTACACTAGGCATAATAAAAATTGTTAAAAACTAAATTTTTTCAAAATCAAACAAATTTGTTAAATTTTAAATGTGATTTTGTTTCTAAAAATACACGAAAATAAAATCGACACATAAAAACGCATCTATCGAAAAAATAGGTTATTGGCTTTTAAACAACGCCAGACATATAGAAAATCTTTGAAAAGACAATTTTCAAAAATCTAAAACATATTAAATTTTAAATGTAATGTGATTTTGTTTCTAAAATACTTGCATATGTAAATCGACACAACCGAGTGATTTAGCATTGGAAAAATGGTTATTTAGATTTTAAAAAATACAATTTATTAAAATAAAAGATTTGTTAAATTTTAAATGTAATATTGTTTCTAAAAACGCATAGCAATGTAAATAAAGACAAGCGAGTTATTTTAAATTACACCAGGCTAATGAAAATTGTTAAAAACTACAATTTTTCAAAATCAAACAAATTTGTTAAATTTTAAATGTGATTTTGTTTCTAAAAATACAAGAAAATGTTAATCGACGCACACGAGTGATTCAGCATTGGAAAAATGGTTAATTAGATATTAAAAAATACAATTTATCAAAATAAAAAGATTTGTTAAATTTTAAATGTAATGTTGTTTATAAAAACGCATCTATCGAAAAAATAGGTTATTGGCTTTTAAACAGCGCCAGACATAAAGAAAATCTTTAAAAAGACAATTTTCAAAAATCTAAAACATATTAAATTTTAAATGTAATTTTGTTTCAAAGAATGCTTTTTGTTTCTAATTATACATAACAATGTGAATTAACGCATATGAATAAATTTTAAATGTGATTTTGTTTCTAAAAATACATGAAAATTGAAATCGAGACACCCGAGTGTTTCAACATTGGAAAAATGGTTAATTAGATTTTAAAAATAGAATTTATAAAAAAAGATTTGTTAAATTTTAAATGTAATGATGTTTCTAAAAACGCATAGCAATGTAAATAAATACACACGAATGATACAGCTTTCGGAAAAATAGACAATTAGATTTTAAATTACACTAGGCATAATGAAAATTGTTAAAAACTACATATGAATTAACGCATATGAGTGAAGATCAGCTTTCAAAAAAATAGACAATTAGATTTTAAATTACACCAGGCATAAGGAAATTTATTAAAAACTACAATTTGTCAAAATCAAACAAATTTGTTAAATTTTAAATGTGATTATGTTCCTAAAAATACATGAAAAATCAAATCGACTCACCCGAAAATTGGTGAATATTCTTTGGAAAATAGGTGAATAGATTTTAAATTGCAGAAGACATAGGAAAATTGTTAAAAAGTAAATTTTTTTACAAAATTGAAAAATTTTTCATATGTTATTTTGTTTCTGAAAATAGAGAAAAATTTTAAAAAGTACAATTTTTCAAAATCAGAGAAGTTTGTTTAACTTTTACTTTGTTTCTAAAAATGCATTATTATGAAAGCCTGCGCACATGAGTAATACAGCTATAGAAAAAATAGGTGTTTGACTTTTAAACAACACCAGACATATAGAAAATCGTTCAAAAGGACAATCAAAAAATAGACAACTAGGTTCTACATTACACCAATTATAGAGAAAATTGTGTAAATACATTTTTAATGCCAAGAAATTTTAAATTTAAATGTGATTTTGTTTCTAAAAATACTTGCATACGTAAATCGACACACCCGAGTGATTTAGATTTTAAAAAATACAATTTATTAAAATAAAAAGATTTGTTAAATTTTAAATGTAATATTGTTTCTAAAAACGCATAGCAATGTAAATAAGACAAGCGAGTTATTTTAAATTACACCAGGCTAATGAAAATTGTTAAAAACTACAATTTTTCAAAATCAAACAAATTTGTTGAATTTTAAATGTGATTTTGTTTCTAAAAATACAAGAAAATGTTAATCGACGCACCCGAGTGATTCAGCATTGGAAAAATGGTTAATTAGATTTTAAAAAATACAATTTAACAAAATAAAAAGATTTGTTAAATTTTAAATGTAATATTGTTTCTAAAAACGCATATAAAACACAATGCAAATAATGACACGCTTTCGAAAAAATAGACAATTAGATTTTAAATTACACCAGGCATAATGAAAATTGTTAAAAATTACAATTTTTCAAAATCAAACAAATTTGTTAAATTTTAAATGTGATTTTGTTTCTAAAAATACATGAAAATTGAAATCGACACACCCGACTGATTCAGCATTGGAAAAATGGTTAATTAGATATTAAAAATACAATTTATCAAAATAAAAAGATTTGTTAAATTTTAAATGTAATGTTGTTTCTAAAAACGCATAGCAATGTAAATAAAGACAAGCGAGTTATTTTAAATTACACCAGGCATAATGAAAAGTGTTAAAAACTTAAATTTTTCAAAATCAAACAAATTTGTTATATTTTAAATGTGATCTTGTTTTTAAAAATACATTGTTAAGTAAATCTACGCACATCAGCTATCGAAAAATTAGGTTTAAAACAACACCAGACAAATAGAAAATCGTTTAAATGCACAATTTTCCAAAATCTAAAACATATCAAATTTTAAGTGTAATTTTGTTTCAAAGAATGCATAACAATGTGAATTAACGCATATGAGTGAAAAATAGACTACTAGGTTCTACACTACACCAATTATAGAGAAAATTGTGTAAAATATAATTTTTAAAACCAAGAAATTTTAAATTTAAATGTGATTTTGTTTTTAAAAATACAAGAAAATGTTTGTGAACGCACCTGAGTGATTCAGCGTTCGAAAAAATAGGTAATTAGATTAAAATTACGCATTCTAAGAATGCATAACAATGTGAATTAACGCATATGAGTGAATATCAGCTTTCGAAAAAATAGACAACTAGGTTCTACACTACATCAATTATAGAGAAAATTGTGTAAAATACAATTTTTAAAGAAATTTTAAATTTAAATGTGATTTTGTTTTTAAAAATACAAGAAAATGTTAATCGACGTACCTGAGTGAAAATAGGTAATTAGATTAAAATTACACGAGACATAGATAAAAATGTTAAAAAGTAAAATTTTTCAAAATCTGTCAAGTTTATAAAATTTTAAATTTAATTTTGTTGCAAATATACATTACAATGTAAACCAACGCACATAAGTAATACTCCATTCGAAAATATTATATAAAATAGATAGTTAAAAAGTAAAATTTTTCAAAATCGATAAAATTTTACTTTTTAAAGATAATGATACATTTATCTAAAAAATTGGTTATTGGCTTTTAAACAACGCCAGACATATAGAAAATCTTTAAAAAGACAATTTTCAAAAATCTAAAACATATTTAATTTTAAATGTAATTTTGTTTCAAAGAATGCTTTTTGTTTCTAAGAATACATAACAATGTGAATTAACGCATATGAGTGAAGATCAGCTTTCGAAAAAAATAGACAACTAGGTTCTCAAAAAATCAAAAGATTTGTTAAAATTTTAAATGTAATGTTGTTTCTAAAAACGCATAGCAATGTCAATAAAGACATGCGAGAGATACAGCTTTCGGAAAAGTAGACAGTTAGATTTTAAATTACACCAGGCATAATGAAAAACTACAATTTTTCAAAATCAAATAAATTTGTTAAATTTTAAATGTGATTTTGTTTCTAAAAATACAAGAAAATTTTAATCAACGCATTTGGCATTGGAAAAATGGTTAATTAGATTTTAAAAAATACAATTTATCAAAATAAAAAGAATTGTTAAATTTTAAGTGTAATGATGTTTCTAAAAACGCACGAATGATACAGCTTTCGGAAAAATAGACAAGTAGATTTTAAATTACACTAGGCATAATGAAAATTGTTAAAAACTAAAATTTTTCAAAATCAAACAAATTTGTTAAATTTTAAATGTGATTTTGTTTCTAAAAATACACGAAAATTGAAATCGACACACCCGAGTGATTCAGCTTTGGAAAAATGTTTAATTAGATTTTTAAAAATACAATTTATCAAAATAAAAAGATTTGTTAAATTTTAAATGTGTTTATAAAAACGCATCTATCGAAAAAATATGTTATTGGCTTTTAAACAACGCCAGACATATAGCAAATCTTTAAAAAGACAATTTTCAAAAATCTAAAAAATATTAAATTTTAAATGTAATTTTGCTTCAAAGAATGCTTTTTTGTTTCTAAGAATACATAACAATGTGAATTAACGCATATGAGTGAAGATCAGCTTTCGAAAAAAATAGACTACTAAGTTCTCAAAAATTAAAAGATTTGTTAAAATTTTAAATGTAATGTTGTTTCTAAAAACGCATAGCAATGTAAATAAAGACAAGCGAGGTTATTTTAAATTACACCAGGCTAATGAAAATTGTTAAAAACTACAATTTTTTAAATCAACAAATTTGTTAAATTTTAAATGTGATTTTGTTTCTAAAAATACAAGAAAATGTAATCGACGCACCCGAGTGATTCAGCATTGGAAAAATGGTTAATTAGATTTTAAAAAATACAATATAACAAAATAAAAAGATTTGTTTAAATTTTAAATGTAATGATGTTTCTAAAAACGCACGAATGATACAGCTTTCGGAAAAATAGACAAGTAGATTTTAAATTACACTAGGCATAATAAAAATTGTTAAAAACTAAATTTTTTTCAAAATCAAACAAATTTGTTAAATTTTAAATGTGATTTTGTTTCTAAAAATACACGAAAATAAAATCGACACATAAAACGCATCTATCGAAAAAAATATGTTATTGGCTTTTAAACAACGCCAGACATATAGAAAATCTTTGAAAAGACAATTTTCAAAAATCTAAAACATATTAAATTTTAAATGTAATGTGATTTTGTTTCTAGAAATACTTGCATATGTAAATCGACACAACCGAGTGATTTAGCATTGGAAAAATGGTTATTTAGATTTTAAAAAATACAATTTATTAAAATAAAAGATTTGTTTAAATTTTAAATGTAATGATTGTTTCTAAAAACGCATAGCAATGTAAATAAAGCAAGGCGAGTTATTTTAAAATTACACGCAGGCTAATGAATTGTTAAAAACCTTACTAAATTTACAAAATGCAAAACACTAATTTGTTAAAATTTTAAATGTGATTGTTTCTAAAAATACAAGAAAATGTTAATCGACGCACGCGATATTCAGCATTGAAAATGGTAATTGATTTAAAAAATACAGTTTATCAAAATAAAAAGATTGTAAATTTAAATGTAATGTTAAAAACGCACGATGATATAGCTTTCGATAGACAATTAAATAACACTAGGCATAATAAATTGTAAATTAAATTTTTTCAAAATAAAAAAATTTGTTAAATTTTAAAAATGTGATTTTAGTTTAAAAATAATTTGTTAAAATGAAAACGCATCTATCGAAAAAATAGGTTATTGGCTTTTAAACAGCGCCAGACATAAAGAAAATCTTTAAAAAGACAATTTTCAAAAATCTAAAACATATTAAATTTTAAATGTAATTTTGTTTCAAAGAATGCTTTTTGTTTCTAAGAATACATAACAATGTGAATTAACGCATATGAGTGAAGATCAGCTTTCGAAAAAAATAGAGAACTAAGTTCTCAAAAATCAAAAGATTTGTTAAAATTTTAAATGTAATGTTGTTTCTAAAATCGCATAGCAATGTCAATAAAGACATGCGAGAGATACAGCTTTCGGAAAAGTAGACAGTTAGATTTTAAATTACACCAGGCATAATGAAAATTGTTCAAAACTACAATTTTTCAAAATCAAATAAATTTGTTAAATTTTAAATGTGATTTTGTTTCTAAAAATACAAGAAAATTTAAATCGACGCACCCGAGTGATTTAGCATTGGAAAAATGGTTAATTAGATTTTAAAAAATACAATTTATCGAAATAAAAAGAATTGTTAAATTTTAAATGTAATGTTTCTAAAAACGCACGAATGATATAGCTTTCGGATGAATAGACAAGTAGATTTTAAATTACACTAGGCATAATAAAAATTGTTCAAAACTAAATTTTTTCAAAATCAAACAAATTTGTTAAATTTTAAATGTGATTTTGTTTCTAAAAATACACGAAAATAAAATCGACACATAAAAACGCATCTATCGAAAAATAGGTTATTGGCTTTTAAACAACGCCAGACATATAGAAAATCTTTGAAAAGACAATTTTCAAAAATCTAAAACATATTAAATTTTAAATGTAATGTGATTTTGTTTCTAAAAATACTTGCATATGTAAATCGACACAACCGAGTGATTTAGCATTGGAAAAATGGTTATTTAGATTTTAAAAAATACAATTTATTAAAATAAAAGATTTGTTAAATTTTAAATGTAATATTGTTTCTAAAAACGCATAGCAATGTAAATAAAGACAAGCGAGTTATTTTAAATTACACCAGGCTAATGAAAATTGTTTAAGAACTACAATTTTTCAAAATCAAACAAATTTGTTAAATTTTAAATGTGATTTTGTTTCTAAAAATACAAGAAATGTTAATCGACGCACACGAGTGATTCAGCATTGGAAAAATGGTTAATTAGATTTAAAAAAATACAGTTTATCAAAATAAAAAGATTTGTTAAATTTTAAATGTAATGTTGTTTCTAAAAACGCATATAAAACGCAATGCCAATAATGACACGCTTTCGAAAAAATAGACAATTAGATTTTAAATTACACCAGGCATAATGAAAATTGTTAAAAATTACAATTTTTCAAAATCAAACAAATTTGTTAAATTTTAAATGTGATTTTGTTTCTAAAAATACATGAAAATTGAAATCGACACACCCGACTGATTCAGCATTGGAAAAATGGTTAGTTAGATTTAAAAAAAACAATTTATCAAAATAAAAAGATTTGTTAAATTTTTAATGTAATGTTGTTTCTAAAAACGCATAGCAATGTAAATAAAGACAAGCGAGTTATTTCAAATTACACCAGGCATAATGAAAAGTGTTAAAAACTACAATTTTTCAAAATCAATCAAATTTGTTATATTTTAAATGTGGTCTTGTTTTTAAGACATTGTTAAGTAAATCTACGCACATCAGTGATACAGCTATCGAAAAATTAGGTTTTAAACAAATAGAAAATCGTTTAAATGCACAATTTTCCAAAATGTAAAACATATCAAATTTTAAGTGTAATTTTGTTTCAAAGAATGCATAACAATGTGAATTAACACATATGAGTGAAGATCAGCTTTCGAAAAAATAGACAACTAGGTTCTCAAAAAATCAAAAGATTTGTTAAAATTTTAAATGTAATGAAAATTGTTCAAAACTACAATTTTTCAAAATCAAATAAATTTGTTAAATTTTAAATGTGATTTTGTTTCTAAAAATACACGAAAATAAAATCGACACATAAAAACGCATCTATCGAAAAAATAGGTTATTGGCTTTTAAACAACGCCAGACATATAGAAAATCTTTGAAAAGACAATTTTCAAAAATCTAAAACATGTTAAATTTTAAATGTAATGTGATTTTGTTTCTAAAAATACACGAAAATTGAAATCGACACACCCGAGTGATTCAGCATTGGAAAAATGGTTAATTAGATTTTAAAAAATACAATTTATCAAAATAAAAAGATTTGTTAAATTTTAAATGTAATGTTGTTTATAAAAACGCATCTATCGAAAAAATAGGTTATTGGCTTTTAAACAGCGCCAGACATAAAGAAAATCTTTAAAATCTAAAACATATTAAATTTTAAATGTAATTTTGTTTCAAAGAATTACAAAATTACAATTTTTCAAAATCAAACAAATTTGTTAAATTTTAAATGTGATTTTGTTTCTAAAAATACATGAAAATTGAAATCGACACACCCGACTGATTCAGCATTGGAAAAATGGTTAATTAGATATTAAAAAATACAATTTATCAAAATAAAAAGATTTGTTAAATTTTAAATGTAATGTTGTTTCTAAAAACGCATAGCAATGTAAATAAAGACAAGCGAGTTATTTTAAATTACACCAGGCATAATGAAAAGTGTTAAAAACTTAAATTTTTCAAAATCAAACAAATTTGTTATATTTTAAATGTGATCTTGTTTTTAAAAATACATTGTTAAGTAAATCTACGCACATCAGCTATCGAAAAATTAGGTTTAAAACAACACCAGACAAATAGAAAATCGTTTAAATGCACAATTTTCCAAAATCTAAAACATATCAAATTTTAAGTGTAATTTTGTTTCAAAGAATGCATAACAATGTGAATTAACGCATATGAGTGAAAAATAGACTACTAGGTTCTACACTACACCAATTATAGAGAAAATTGTGTAAAATATAATTTTTAAAACCAAGAAATTTTAAATTTAAATGTGATTTTGTTTTTAAAAATACAAGAAAATGTTTGTGAACGCACCTGAGTGATTCAGCGTTCGAAAAAATAGGTAATTAGATTAAAATTACGCATTCTAAGAATGCATAACAATGTGAATTAACGCATATGAGTGAATATCAGCTTTCGAAAAAATAGACAACTAGGTTCTACACTACATCAATTATAGAGAAAATTGTGTAAAATACAATTTTTAAAGAAATTTTAAATTTAAATGTGATTTTGTTTTTAAAAATACAAGAAAATGTTAATCGACGTACCTGAGTGAAAATAGGTAATTAGATTAAAATTACACGAGACATAGATAAAAATGTTAAAAAGTAAAATTTTTCAAAATCTGTCAAGTTTATAAAATTTTAAATTTAATTTTGTTGCAAATATACATTACAATGTAAACCAACGCACATAAGTAATACTCCATTCGAAAATATTATATAAAATAGATAGTTAAAAAGTAAAATTTTTCAAAATCGATAAAATTTTATTTTTTAAAGATAATGATACATTTATCTAAAAAATTGGTTATTGGCTTTTAAACAACGCCAGACATATAGAAAATCTTTAAAAAGACAATTTTCAAAAATCTAAAACATATTAAATTTTAAATGTAATTTTGTTTCAAAGAATGCTTTTTGTTTCTAAGAATACATAACAATGTGAATTAACGCATATGAGTGAAGATCAGCTTTCGAAAAAAATAGACAACTAGGTTCTCAAAAAATCAAAAGATTTGTTAAAATTTTAAATGTAATGTTGTTTCTAAAAACGCATAGCAATGTCAATAAAGACATGCGAGAGATACAGCTTTCGGAAAAGTAGACAGTTAGATTTTAAATTACACCAGGCATAATGAAAAACTACAATTTTTCAATATCAAATAAATTTGTTAAATTTTAAATGTGATTTTGTTTCTAAAAATACAAGAAAATTTTAATCAACGCATTTGGCATTGGAAAAATGGTTAATTAGATTTTAAAAAATACAATTTATCTAAATAAAAAGAATTGTTAAATTTTAAGTGTAATGATGTTTCTAAAAACGCACGAATGATACAGCTTTCGGAAAAATAGACAAGTAGATTTTAAATTACACTAGGCATAATGAAAATTGTTAAAAACTAAAATTTTTCAAAATCAAACAAATTTGTTAAATTTTAAATGTGATTTTGTTTCTAAAAATACACGAAAATTGAAATCGACACACCCGAGTGATTCAGCTTTGGAAAAATGTTTAATTAGATTTTTAAAAATGCAATTTATCAAAATAAAAAGATTTGTTAAATTTTAAATGTAATGTTGTTTATAAAAACGCATCTATCG
The DNA here is from genome assembly GCA_004302925.2 of Cochliomyia hominivorax. Classification (NCBI taxonomy): domain Eukaryota; kingdom Metazoa; phylum Arthropoda; class Insecta; order Diptera; family Calliphoridae; genus Cochliomyia; species Cochliomyia hominivorax. The sequence continues at coordinate 22,602 of PYHX02000243.1, read as the reverse complement.
AAAAAATATGTTATTGGCTTTTAAACAACGCCAGACATATAGCAAATCTTTAAAAAGACAATTTTCAAAAATCTAAAAAATATTAAATTTTAAATGTAATTTTGCTTCAAAGAATGCTTTTTGTTTCTAAGAATACATAACAATGTGAATTAACGCATATGAGTGAAGATCAGCTTTCGAAAAAAATAGACAACTAAGTTCTCAAAAATCAAAAGATTTGTTAAAATTTTAAATGTAATGTTGTTTCTAAAAACGCATAGCAATGTCAATAAAGACATGCGAGAGATACAGCTTTCGGAAAAGTAGACAGTTAGATTTTAAATTACACCAGGCATAATGAAAATTGTTCAAAACTACAATTTTTCAAAATCAAATAAATTTGTTAAATTTTAAATGTGATTTTGTTTCTAAAAATACAAGAAAATTTAAATCGACGCACCCGAGTGATTTAGCATTGGAAAAATGGTTAATTAGACTTTAAAAAATACAATTTATCGAAATAAAAAGAATTGTTAAATTTTAAATGTAATGATGTTTCTAAAAACGCACGAATGATACAGCTTTCGGATGAAAAGACAAGTAGATTTTAAATTACACTAGGCATAATAAAAATTGTTAAAAACTAAATTTTTTCAAAATCAAACAAATTTGTTAAATTTTAAATGTGATTTTGTTTCTAAAAATACACGAAAATTAAATCGACACATAAAAACGCATCTATCGAAAAAATAGGTTATTGGCTTTTAAACAACGCCAGACATATAGAAAATCTTTGAAAAGACAATTTTCAAAAATCTAAAACATATTAAATTTTAAATGTAATGTGATTTTGTTTCTAAAAATACTTGCATATGTAAATCGACACAACCGAGTGATTTAGCATTGGAAAAATGGTTATTTAGATTTTAAAAAATACAATTTATTAAAATAAAAGATTTGTTAAATTTTAAATGTAATATTGTTTCTAAAAACGCATAGCAATGTAGATAAAGACAAGCGAGTTATTTTAAATTACACCAGGCTAATGAAAATTGTTAAAAACTACAATTTTTCAAAATCAAACAAATTTGTTAAATTTTAAATGTGATTTTGTTTCTAAAAATACAAGAAAATGTTAATCGACGCACACGAGTGATTTAGCATTGGAAAAATGGTTAATTAGATATTAAAAAATACAATTTATCAAAATAAAAAGATTTGTTAAATTTTAAATGTAATGTTGTTTATAAAAACGCATCTATCGAAAAAATAGGTTATTGGCTTTTAAACAGCGCCAGACATAAAGAAAATCTTTAAAAAGACAATTTTCAAAAATCTAAAACATATTAAATTTTAAATGTAATTTTGTTTCAAAGAATGCTTTTTGTTTCTAATTATACATAACAATGTGAATTAACGCATATGAATAAATTTTAAATGTGATTTTGTTTCTAAAAATACATGAAAATTGAAATCGAGACACCCGAGTGTTTCAACATTGGAAAAATGGTTAATTAGATTTTAAAAATAGAATTTATAAAAAAAGATTTGTTAAATTTTAAATGTAATGATGTTTCTAAAAACGCATACCAATGTAAATAAATACACACGAATGATACAGCTTTCGGAAAAATAGACAATTAGATTTTAAATTACACTAGGCATAATGAAAATTGTTAAAAACTACATATGAATTAACGCATATGAGTGAAGATCAGCTTTCAAAAAAATAGACAATTAGATTTTAAATTACACCAGGCATAAGGAAATTTATTAAAAACTACAATTTGTCAAAATCAAACAAATTTGTTAAATTTTAAATGTGATTATGTTCCTAAAAATACATGAAAAATCAAATCGACGCACCCGAAAATTGGTGAATATTCTTTGGAAAATAGGTGAATAGATTTTAAATTGCAGAAGACATAGGAAAATTGTTAAAAAGTAAATTTTTTTACAAAATTGAAAAATTTTTCATATGTTATTTTGTTTCTGAAAATAGAGAAAAATTTTAAAAAGTACAATTTTTCAAAATCAGATAAGTTTGTTTAACTTTTACTTTGTTTCTAAAAATGCATTATTATGAAAGCCTGCGCACATGAGTAATACAGCTATCGAAAAAATAGGTGTTTGTCTTTTAAACAACACCAGACATATAGAAAATCGTTCAAAAGGACAATCAAAAAATAGACAACTAGGTTCTACATTACACCAATTATAGAGAAAATTGTGTAAATACATTTTTAATGCCAAGAAATTTTAAATTTAAATGTGATTTTGTTTCTAAAAATACTTGCATACGTAAATCGACACACCCGAGTGATTTAGCATTGGAAAAATGGTTAATTAGATTTTAAAAAATACAATTTATCAAAATAAAAAGAATTGTTAAATTTTAAATGTAATATTGTTTCTAAAAACGCATAGCAATGTAAATAAGACAAGCGAGTTATTTTAAATTACACCAGGCATAATGAAAATTGTTCAAAACTACAATTTTTCAAAATCAAATAAATTTGTTAAATTTTAAATGTGATTTTGTTTCTAAAAATACAAGAAAATTTAAATCGACGCACCCGAGTGATTTAGCATTGGCAAAATGGTTAATTAGACTTTAAAAAATACAATTTATCGAAATAAAAAGAATTGTTAAATTTTAAATGTAATGATGTTTCTAAAAACGCACGAATGATACAGCTTTCGGATGAATAGACAAGTAGATTTTAAATTACACTAGGCATAATAAAAATTGTTAAAAACTAAATTTTTTCAAAATCAAACAAATTTGTTAAATTTTAAATGTGATTTTGTTTCTAAAAATACACGAAAATAAAATCGACACATAAAACGCATCTATCGAAAAAATATGTTATTGGCTTTTAAACAACGCCAGACATGTAGAAAATCTTTGAAAAGACAATTTTCAAAAATCTAAAACATATTAAATTTTAAATGTAATGTGATTTTGTTTCTAAAAATACTTGCATATGTAAATCGACACAACCGAGTGATTTAGCATTGGAAAAATGGTTATTTAGATTTTAAAAAATACAATTTATTAAAATAAAAGATTTGTTAAATTTTAAATGTAATATTGTTTCTAAAAACGCATAGCAATGTAAATAAAGACAAGCGAGTTATTTTAAATTACACCAGGCTAATGAAAATTGTTAAAAACTACAATTTTTCAAAATCAAACAAATTTGTTAAATTTTAAATGTGATTTTGTTTCTAAAAATACACGAAAATCGAAATCGACACACCCGAGTGATTCAGCATTGGAAAAATGGTTAATTAGATTTTAAAAAATACAATTTATCAAAATAAAAAGATTTGTTAAATTTTAAATGTAATGTTGTTTATAAAAACGCATCTATCGAAAAAATAGGTTATTGGCTTTTAAACAGCGCCAGACATAAAGAAAATCTTTAAAATCTAAAACATATTAAATTTTAAATGTAATTTTGTTTCAAAGAATGCTTTTTGTTTCTAAGAATACATAACAATGTGAATTAACGCATATGAATAAATTTTAAATGTGATTTTGTTTCTAAAAATACATGAAAATTGAAATCGAGACACCCGAGTGTTTCAACATTGGAAAAATGGTTAATTAGATTTTAAAAATAGAATTTATAAAAAAAGATTTGTTAAATTTTAAATGTAATGATGTTTCTAAAAACGCATAGCAATGTAAATAAATACACACGAATGATACAGCTTTCGGAAAAATAGACAATTAGATTTTAAATTACACTAGGCATAATGAAAATTGTTAAAAACTACATATGAATAAACGCATATGAGTGAAGATCAGCTTTCAAAAAAATAGACAATTAGATTTTAAATTACACCAGGCATAAGGAAATTTATTAAAAACTACAATTTGTCAAAATCAAACAAATTTGTTAAATTTTAAATGTGATTATGTTCCTAAAAATACATGAAAAATCAAATCGACGCACCCGAAAATTGGTGAATATTCTTTGGAAAATAGGTGAATAGATTTTAAATTGCAGAAGACATAGGAAAATTGTTAAAAAGTAAATTTTTTTACAAAATTGAAAAATTTTTCATATGTAATTTTGTTTCTGAAAATAGAGAAAAATTTTAAAAAGTACAATTTTTCAAAATCAGAGAAGTTTGTTTAACTTTTACTTTGTTTCTAAAAATGCATTATTATGAAAGCCTGCGCACATCAGTAATACAGCTATCGAAAAAATAGGTGTTTGACTTTTAAACAACACCAGACATATAGAAAATCGTTCAAAAGGACAATCAAAAAATAGACAACTAGGTTCTACATTACACCAATTATAGAGAAAATTGTGTAAATACATTTTTAATGCCAAGAAATTTTAAATTTAAATGTGATTTTGTTTCTAAAAATACTTGCATACGTAAATCGACACACCCGAGTGATTTAGCATTGGAAAAATGGTTATTTAGATTTTAAAAAATACAATTTATTAAAATAAAAAGATTTGTTAAATTTTAAATGTAATATTGTTTCTAAAAACGCATAGAAATGTAAATAAGACAAGCGGGTTATTTTAAATTACACCAGGCTAATGAAAATTGTTAAAAACTACAATTTTTCAAAATCAAACAAATTTGTTGAATTTTAAATGTGATTTTGTTTCTAAAAATACAAGAAAATGTTAATCGACGCACCCGAGTGATTCAGCATTGGAAAAATGGTTAATTAGATTTTAAAAAATACAATTTAACAAAATAAAAAGATTTGTTAAATTTTAAATGTAATATTGTTTCTAAAAACGCATATAAAACGCAATGCAAATAATGACACGCTTTCGAAAAAATAGACAATTAGATTTTAAATTACACCAGGCATAATGAAAATTGTTAAAAATTACAATTTTTCAAAATCAAACAAATTTGTTAAATTTTAAATGTGATTTTGTTTCTAAAAATACATGAAAATTGAAATCGACACACCCGACTGATTCAGCATTGGAAAAATGGTTAATTAGATATTAAAAAATACAATTTATCAAAATAAAAAGATTTGTTAAATTTTAAATGTAATGTTGTTTCTAAAAACGCATAGCAATGTAAATAAAGACAAGCGAGTTATTTTAAATTACACCAGGCATAATGAAAAGTGTTAAAAACTTAAATTTTTCAAAATCAAACAAATTTGTTATATTTTAAATGTGATCTTGTTTTTAAAAATACATTGTTAAGTAAATCTACGCACATCAGCTATCGAAAAATTAGGTTTAAAACAACACCAGACAAATAGAAAATCGTTTAAATGCACAATTTTCCAAAATCTAAAACATATCAAATTTTAAGTGTAATTTTGTTTCAAAGAATGCATAACAATGTGAATTAACGCATATGAGTGAAAAATAGACTACTAGGTTCTACACTACACCAATTATAGAGAAAATTGTGTAAAATATAATTTTTAAAACCAAGAAATTTTAAATTTAAATGTGATTTTGTTTTTAAAAATACAAGAAAATGTTTGTGAACGCACCTGAGTGATTCAGCGTTCGAAAAAATAGGTAATTAGATTAAAATTACGCATTCTAAGAATGCATAACAATGTGAATTAACGCATATGAGTGAATATCAGCTTTCGAAAAAATAGACAACTAGGTTCTACACTACATCAATTATAGAGAAAATTGTGTAAAATACAATTTTTAAAGAAATTTTAAATTTAAATGTGATTTTGTTTTTAAAAATACAAGAAAATGTTAATCGACGTACCTGAGTGAAAATAGGTAATTAGATTAAAATTACACGAGACATAGATAAAAATGTTAAAAAGTAAAATTTTTCAAAATCTGTCAAGTTTATAAAATTTTAAATTTAATTTTGTTGCAAATATACATTACAATGTAAACCAACGCACATAAGTAATACTCCATTCGAAAATATTATATAAAATAGATAGTTAAAAAGTAAAATTTTTCAAAATCGATAAAATTTTACTTTTTAAAGATAATGATACATATATCTAAAAAATTGGTTATTGGCTTTTAAACAACGCCAGACATATAGCAAATCTTTAAAAAGACAATTTTCAAAAATCTAAAAAATATTAAATTTTAAATGTAATTTTGCTTCAAAGAATGCTTTTTGTTTCTAAGAATACATAACAATGTGAATTAACGCATATGAGTGAAGATCAGCTTTCGAAAAAAATAGACAACTAAGTTCTCAAAAATCAAAAGATTTGTTAAAATTTTAAATGTAATGTTGTTTCTAAAAACGCATAGCAATGTCAATAAAGACATGCGAGAGATACAGCTTTCGGAAAAGTAGACAGTTAGATTTTAAATTACACCAGGCATAATGAAAATTGTTCAAAACTACAATTTTTCAAAATCAAATAAATTTGTTAAATTTTAAATGTGATTTTGTTTCTAAAAATACAAGAAAATTTAAATCGACGCACCCGAGTGATTTAGCATTGGAAAAATGGTTAATTAGACTTTAAAAAATACAATTTATCGAAATAAAAAGAATTGTTAAATTTTAAATGTAATGATGTTTCTAAAAACGCACGAATGATACAGCTTTCGGATGAAAAGACAAGTAGATTTTAAATTACACTAGGCATAATAAAAATTGTTAAAAACTAAATTTTTTCAAAATCAAACAAATTTGTTAAATTTTAAATGTGATTTTGTTTCTAAAAATACACGAAAATAAAATCGACACATAAAAACGCATCTATCGAAAAAATAGGTTATTGGCTTTTAAACAACGCCAGACATATAGAAAATCTTTGAAAAGACAATTTTCAAAAATCTAAAACATATTAAATTTTAAATGTAATGTGATTTTGTTTCTAAAAATACTTGCATATGTAAATCGACACAACCGAGTGATTTAGCATTGGAAAAATGGTTATTTAGATTTTAAAAAATACAATTTATATATATTTATTTATAATTTATATTTATTTATAATATATAATTATTATAAAGATTTGTTAAATTTTAAATGTAATATTGTTTCTAAAAACGCATAGCAATGTAAATAAAGACAAGCGAGTTATTTTAAATTACACCAGGCTAATGAAAATTGTTAAAAACTACAATTTTTCAAAATCAAACAAATTTGTTAAATTTTAAATGTGATTTTGTTTCTAAAAATACAAGAAAATGTTAATCGACGCACACGAGTGATTCAGCATTGGAAAAATGGTTAATTAGATTTTAAAAAATACAGTTTATCAAAATAAAAAGATTTGTTAAATTTTAAATGTAATGTTGTTTCTAAAAACGCATATAAAACGCAATGCCAATAATGACACGCTTTCGAAAAAATAGACAATTAGATTTTAAATTACACCAGGCATAATGAAAATTGTTAAAAATTACAATTTTTCAAAATCAAACAAATTTGTTAAATTTTAAATGTGATTTTGTTTCTAAAAATACATGAAAATTGAAATCGACACACCCGACTGATTCAGCATTGGAAAAATGGTTAATTAGATATTAAAAAATACAATTTATCAAAATAAAAAGATTTGTTAAATTTTAAATGTAATGTTGTTTATAAAAACGCATCTATCGAAAAAATAGGTTATTGGCTTTTAAACAGCGCCAGACATAAAGAAAATCTTTAAAAAGACAATTTTCAAAAATCTAAAACATATTAAATTTTAAATGTAATTTTGTTTCAAAGAATGCTTTTTGTTTCTAATTATACATAACAATGTGAATTAACGCATATGAATAAATTTTAAATGTGATTTTGTTTCTAAAAATACATGAAAATTGAAATCGAGACTACAACATTGGAAAAATGGTTAATTAGATTTTAAAAATAGAATTTATAAAAAAAGATTTGTTAAATTTTAAATATAATGATGTTTCTAAAAACGCATAGCAATGTAAATAAATACACACGAATGATACAGCTTTCGGAAAAATAGACAATTAGATTTTAAATTACACTAGGCATAATGAAAATTGTTAAAAACTACATATGAATTAACGCATATGAGTGAAGATCAGCTTTCAAAAAAATAGACAATTAGATTTTAAATTACACCAGGCATAAGGAAATTTATTAAAAACTACAATTTGTCAAAATCAAACAAATTTGTTAAATTTTAAATGTGATTATGTTCCTAAAAATACATGAAAAATCAAATCGACGCACCCGAAAATTGGTGAATATTCTTTGGAAAATAGGTGAATAGATTTTAAATTGCAGAAGACATAGGAAAATTGTTAAAAAGTAAATTTTTTTACAAAATTGAAAAATTTTTCATATGTTATTTTGTTTCTGAAAATAGAGAAAAATTTTAAAAAGTACAATTTTTCAAAATCAGAGAAGTTTGTTTAACTTTTACTTTGTTTCTAAAAATGCATTATTATGAAAGCCTGCGCACATCAGTAATACAGCTATCGAAAAAATAGGTGTTTGACTTTTAAACAACACCAGACATATAGAAAATCGTTCAAAAGGACAATCAAAAAATAGACAACTAGGTTCTACATTACACCAATTATAGAGAAAATTGTGTAAATACATTTTTAATGCCAAGAAATTTTAAATTTAAATGTGATTTTGTTTCTAAAAATACTTGCATACGTAAATCGACACACCCGAGTGATTTAGCATTGGAAAAATGGTTATTTAGATTTTAAAAAATACAATTTATTAAAATAAAAAGATTTGTTAAATTTTAAATGTAATATTGTTTCTAAAAACGCATAGCAATGTAAATAAGACAAGCGAGTTATTTTAAATTACACCAGGCTAATGAAAATTGTTAAAAACTACAATTTTTCAAAATCAAACAAATTTGTTGAATTTTAAATGTGATTTTGTTTCTAAAAATACAAGAAAATGTTAATCGACGCACTCGAGTGATTCAGCATTGGAAAAATGGTTAATTAGATTTTAAAAAATACAATTTAACAAAATAAAAAGATTTGTTAAATTTTAAATGTAATATTGTTTCAAAAAACGCATATAAAACGCAATGCAAATAATGACACGCTTTCGAAAAAATAGACAATTAGATTTTAAATTACACCAGGCAAAATGAAAATTGTTAAAAATTACAATTTTTCAAAATCAAACAAATTTGTTAAATTTTAAATGTGATTTTGTTTCTAAAAATACATGAAAATTGAAATCGACACACCCGACTGATTCAGCATTGGAAAAATGGTTAATTAGATATTAAAAAATACAATTTATCAAAATAAAAAGATTTGTTAAATTTTAAATGTAATGTTGTTTTTAAAAACGCATAGCAATGTAAATAAAGACAAGCGAGTTATTTTAAATTACACCAGGCATAATGAAAAGTGTTAAAAACTTAAATTTTTCAAAATCAAACAAATTTGTTATATTTTAAATGTGATCTTGTTTTTAAAAATACATTGTTAAGTAAATCTACGCACATCAGCTATCGAAAAATTAGGTTTAAAACAACACCAGAAAAACATCTAAAACATATCAAATTTTAAGTGTAATTTTGTTTCAAAGAATGCATAACAATGTGAATTAACGCATATGAGTGAAAAATAGACTACTAGTTCTACACTACACCAATTATAGAGAAAATTGTGTAAAATATAATTTTTAAAACCAAGAAATTTTAAATTTAAATGTGATTTTGTTTTTAAAAATACAAGAAAATGTTAATCGACGTACCTGAGTGAAAATAGGTAATTAGATAAAATTACACGAGACATAGATAAAAATGTTAAAAAGTAAATTTTTTTCAAAATCTGTCAAGTTTATAAAATTTTAAATTTAATTTTGTTGCAAATATACATTACAATGTAAACCAACGCACATAAGTAATACTCCATTCGAAAATATTAATAAAATAGATAGTTAAAAAGTAAATTTTTCAAAATCGATAAAATTTTACTTTTTAAAGATAATGATACATATATCTAAAAAATTGGTTATTGGCTTTTAAACAACGCCAGACATATAGAAAATCTTTAAAAAGACAATTTTCAAAAATCTAAAACATATTAAATTTTAAATGTAATTTTGGTTTCAAAGAATGCTTTTTGTTTCTAAGAATACATAACAATGTGAATTAACGCATATGAGTGAAGATCAGCTTTTCGAAAAAAATAGACAACTAGGTTCTCAAAAAATCAAAAGATTTTTTAAATTTTAAATGTAATGTTGTTTCTAAAAACGCATAGCAATGTCAATAAAGACATGCGAGAAATACAGGCTTTCGGAAAAGTAGACAGTTAGATTTTAAATTACACCAGGCATAATGAAAAACTACAATTTTTCAAAATCAAATAAATTTGTTAAATTTTAAATGTGATTTTGTTTCTAAAAATACAAGAAAATTTTAATCAACGCATTTGGCATTGGAAAAATGGTTAATTAGATTTTAAAAATACAATTTATCTAAATAAAAAGAATTGTTAAATTTTAAGTGTAATGATGTTTCTAAAAACGGCACGAATGATACAGCTTTCGGAAAAATAGACAAGTAGATTTTAAATTACACTAGGCATAATGAAAATTGTTAAAAACTAAAATTTTTCAAAATCAAACAAATTTGTTAAATTTTAAATGTGATTTTGTTTCTAAAAATACACCGAAAATTGAAATCGACACACCCGAGTGATCAGCTTTGGAAAAATGTTTAATTAGATTTTTAAAAATGCAATTTATCAAAATAAAAGATTTGTTAAATTTTAAATGTAATGTTGTTTATAAAAACGCATCTATCGAAAAAATATGTTATTGGCTTTTAAACAACGCCAGACATATAGCAAATCTTTAAAAAGACAATTTTCAAAAATCTAAAAAATATTAAATTTTAAATGTAATTTTGCTTCAAAGAATGCTTTTTGTTTCTAAGAATACATAACAATGTGAATTAACGCATATGAGTGAAGATCAGCTTTCGAAAAAAATAGACAACTAAGTTCTCAAAAATCAAAAGATTTGTTAAAATTTTAAATGTAATGTTGTTTCTAAAAACGCATAGCAATGTCAATAAAGACATGCGAGAGATACAGCTTTCGGAAAAGTAGACAGTTAGATTTTAAATTACACCAGGCATAATGAAAATTGTTCAAAACTACAATTTTTCAAAATCAAATAAATTTGTTAAATTTTAAATGTGATTTTGTTTCTAAAAATACAAGAAAATTTAAATCGACGCACCCGAGTGATTTAGCATTGGAAAAATGGTTAATTAGACTTTAAAAATACAATTTATCGAAATAAAAAGAATTGTTAAATTTTAAATGTAATGATGTTCTAAAAACGCACGAATGATACAGCTTTCGGATGAAAAGACAAGTAGATTTTAAATTACACTAGGCATAATAAAAATTGTTAAAAACTAAATTTTTTCAAAATCAAACAAATTTGTTAAATTTTAAATGTGATTTTGTTTCTAAAAATACACGAAAATAAATCGACACATAAAAACGCATCTATCGAAAAAATAGGTTATTGGCTTTTAAACAACGCCAGACATATAGAAAATCTTTGAAAAGACAATTTTCAAAATCTAAAACATATTAAATTTTAAATGTAATGTGATTTTGTTTTCTAAAAATACTTGCATATGTAAATCGACACAACCGAGTGATTTAGCATTGGAAAAATGGTTATTTAGATTTTAAAAATACAATTTATTAAATAAAAGATTTGTTAAATTTTAAATGTAATATTGTTTCTAAAAACGCATAGCAATGTAAATAAAGACAAGCGAGTTATTTTAAATTACACCAGGCTAATGAAAATTGTTAAAAACTAAAATTTTTCAAAATCAAACAAATTTGTTAAATTTTAAATGTGATTTTGTTTCTAAAAATACAAGAAAATGTTAATCGACGCACACGAGTGATTCAGCATTGGAAAAATGGTTAATTAGATTTTAAAAAATACAGTTTATCAAAATAAAAAGATTTGTTAAATTTTAAATGTAATGTTGTTTCTAAAAACGCATATAAAACCGCAATGCCAATAATGACACGCTTTCGAAAAAATAGACAATTAGATTTTAAATTACACCAGGCATAATGAAAATTGTTAAAAATTACAATTTTTCAAATCAAACAAATTTGTTAAATTTTAAATGTGATTTTGTTTCTAAAAATACATGAAAATTGAAATCGACACACCCGACTGATTCAGCATTGGAAAAATGGTTAGTTAGATTTTTAAAAAAAAAAAAAACAATTTATCAAAATAAAAATTTGTTAAATTTTTAATGTAATGTGTTTCTAAAAACGCATAGCAATGTAAAAAAGACAAGCGAGTTATTAAATTACACCAGGCATAATGAAAAGTGTTAAAAACTACAATTCTTCAAAATCAATCAAATTGTTACATTTTAAATGTGGTCTTGTTTTTAGAACATTGTTAAGTAAATCTACGCCATCAGTGATACAGCTATCGAAAATTAGGTTTTAAACAAATAGAAAATCGTTTAAATGACAATTTTCCAAAATGTAAAACATATCAAATTTTTAAGTGTAATTTTGTTTCAAAGAATGCATAACAATGTGAATTAACGCATATGAGTGAAGATCAGCTTTCGAAAAAATAGACAACTAGGTTCTCAAAAAATTAAAAGATTTGTTAAAATTTTAAATGTAATGAAAATTGTTCAAAATGTTAAAAAGTAAAATTTTTCAAAATTGTCAAGTTTATAAAATTTTAAATTTAATTTTGTTGCAAAATATACATTACAATGTAAACCATCGCACATAAGTAATACTCATTCGAAAATATTATATAAAATAGATAGTTAAAAATAAAATTTTTCAAAATCGATAAAAATTTTACTTTTTAAAGATAATGATACATTTATCTAAAAAATTGGTTATTGGCTTTTAAACAACGCCAGACATATAGAAAATCCTTAAAAAGACAATTTTCAAAAATCTAAAACATATTAAATTTTAAATGTAATTTTGTTTCAAAGAATGCTTTTTGTTTCTAAGAATACATAACAATGTGAATTAACGCATAATGAGTTAAGATCAGCTTTCGAAAAAATAGACAACTAGGTTCTCAAAAAATCAAAAGATTTGTTAAATTTTAAATGTAATGTTGTTTCTAAAAACGCATAGCAATGTCAATAAAGACATGCGAGAGATACAGCTTTCGGAAAAGTAGACAGTTAGATTTTAAATTACACCCAGGCATAATGAAAAACTACAATTTTTCAAAATCAAAATAAATTTGTTAAATTTTAAATGTGATTTTGTTTCTAAAAATACAAGAAAATTTTAATCAACGCATTGGCATTGGAAAAATGGTTAATTAGATTTTAAAAAATACAATTTATCAAAATAAAAAGAATGTTAAATTTTAAGTGGTAATGATGTTTCTAAAAACGCACGAATTATAAGCTTCGGAAAAAGACAAGTAGATTTAAATTACACTAGGCATACATAAATTGTTAAAAAACCTAAAATTTTTCAAAATCAAACAAATTTGTTAAATTTAAATGTGATTTTGTTTCTAAAAATACAAGAAAATGTTAACTCGACGCACACGAGTGATTCAGCATTGGAAAATGGTTAATTAGATTTTAAAAATACAGTTTATCAAAATAAAAAGATTTGTTAGATTTTAATGTAATGGGGTTGTTTCTAAAAACGCATATAAACGCAATGCCAATAATGACACGCTTCGAAAAAATAGACAATTAGATTTTAATTACACCAGGCATAATGAAATTGGTTAAAATTACAATTTTTCAAAATCAAACACAATTTGTTAATTTAAATGTGGATTTTGTTTCTAAAAATACATGAAAATTGAAATCACACCACCCGACTGATCAGCATTGGAAAATGGTTTAATTAGATATTAAAAAATACAATTTATCAAAATAAAAAGATTTGTTAAATTTTAAATGTAATGTTGTTTATAAAACGCATCTATCGAAAAAATAGGTTATTGGGCTTTTAAACAGCGCCAACATAAAGAAAATCTTTAAAAAGACAATTTTCAAAAATCTAAAACATATTAAATTTTTAATGTAATTTTGTTTTCAAAGAATGCTTTTTGTTTCTAATTAACATAACAATGTGAATTAACGCATATGAATAAATTTTAAATGTGATTTTGTTTCTAAAAATACATGAAAATGAAATCGAGACACCCGAGTGTTTTCAACATTGGAAAAAATGGTTAATTAGATTTTAAAAATAGGAATTTATAAAAAAAGATTTGTTAAATTTTAATGTAATGAGTTTCTAAAAACGCATAGCAATGTAAATAAATACACACGAATGATACAGCTTTCGGAAAAATAGACAATTAGATTTTAAATTACACTAGGCATAATGAAATTGTTAAAAACTACAATATGAATTAACGCAATGAGTGAAGATCAGTTTCAAAAAAATAGACAATTAGATTTTAAATTACACCAGGCATAAGGAAATTTATTAAAACTACAATTTGTCAAAATCAAACAAATTTGTTAAATTTAAATGTGATTATGTTCCTAAAAATACATGAAAAATCAAATCGACGCACCGAAAATTGGTGAATATTCTTTGAAAATAGGTGAATAGATTTTAAATTGCAGAAGACATAGGAAATTGTTTAAAAGTAATTTTTTTTACAAAATTGAAAAATTTTTCATATTGTTATTTTTGTTTCTGAAAATAGAGAAAAATTTAAAAAGTACAATTTTTCAAAATCAGATAAGTTTGTTTAACTTTACTTTGTTTCTAAAAAATGCATTATTATGAAAGCCTGCGCACATGAGTAATACAGCTATCGAAAAAATAGGTGTTTGTCTTTTTAAACAACACCAGACATATAGAAAATCGTTCAAAAGGACAATCAAAAAATAGACAACTAGGTTCTACATTACACCAATATAGAGAAAATTGTGTAAATACATTTTAATGCCAAAGAAATTTTAAATTTAAATGTGATTTTGTTTCTAAAAATACTTGCATACGTAAATCGACACACCCGAGTGATTTAGCATTGGAAAAATGGTTTAATTAGATTTTAAAAAATACAATTTATCAAAATAAAAAGAATTGTTTAAATTTTAAATGTAATATTGTTTCTAAAAACGCATAGCAATGTAAAATAAGACAAGCGAGTTATTTTAAATTACACCAGGCATAATGAAAATTGTTCAAAACTACAATTTTTCAAAATCAAATAAATTTGTTAAATTTTAAATGTGATTTTGTTTCTAAAAATACAAGAAAATTTAAATCGACGCACCCGAGTGATTTAGCATTGGAAAAATGGTTAATTAGACTTTAAAAAATACAATTTATCGAAATAAAAAGAATTGTTAAATTTTAAATGTAATGATGTTTCTAAAAACGCACGAATGATACAGCTTTCGGATGAATAGACAAGTAGATTTTAAATTACACTAGGCATAATAAAAATTGTTAAAAACTAAATTTTTCAAAATCAAACAAATTTGTTAAATTTTAAATGTGATTTTGTTTCTAAAAATACACGAAAATAAAATCGACACATAAAAACGCATCTATCGAAAAATAGGTTATTGGCTTTTAAACAACGCCAGACATATAGAAAATCTTTGAAAAGACAATTTTCAAAAATCTAAAACATATTAAATTTTAAATGTAATGTGATTTTGTTTCTAAAAATACTTGCATATGTAAATCGACACAACCGAGTGATTTAGCATTGGAAAAAATGGTTATTTAGATTTTAAAAAATACAATTTATTAAAATAAAAGATTTGTTAAATTTTAAATGTAATATTGTTTCTAAAACGCATAGCAATGTAAATAAAGACAAGCGAGTTATTTTAAATTACACCAGGCTAATGAAAATTGTTAAAAACTACAATTTTTCAAAATCAAACAAATTTGTTAAATTTAAATGTGATTTTGTTTCTAAAAATACAAGAAAATGTTAATCGACGCACACGAGTGATTCAGCATTGGAAAAATGGTTAATTAGATTTTTAAAAAATACAATTTAACAAAATAAAAAGATTTGTTAAATTTTAAATGAAATATTGTTTCTAAAAACGCATATAAAACGCAATGCAAATAATGACACGCTTTCGAAAAAATAGACAATTAGATTTTAAATTACACCAGGCATAATGAAAATTGTTAAAATTACAATTTTTCAAAATCAAACAAATTTGTTAAATTTTAAATGTGATTTTGTTTCTAAAAATACATGAAAATTGAAATCGACACACCCGACTGATTCAGCATTGGAAAAATGGTTAATTAGATATTAAAAAATACAATTTATCAAAATAAAAAGATTTGTTAAATTTTAAATGTAATGTTGTTTCTAAAAACGCATAGCAATGTAAATAAAGACAAGCGAGTTATTTTAAATTACACCAGGCATAATGAAAAGTGTTAAAAACTTAAATTTTTCAAAATCAAACAAATTTGTTATATTTTAAATGTGATCTTGTTTTTAAAAATACATTGTTAAGTAAATCTACGCACATCAGCTATCGAAAAATTAGGTTTAAAACAACACCAGACAAATAGAAAATCGTTTAAATGCACAATTTTCCAAAATCTAAAACATATCAAATTTTAAGTGTAATTTTGTTTCAAAGAATGCATAACAATGTGAATTAACGCATATGAGTGAAAATAGACTACTAGGTTCTACACTACACCAATTATAGAGAAAATTGTGTAAAATATAATTTTTAAAACCAAGAAATTTTAAATTTAAATGTGATTTTGTTTTTAAAAATACAAGAAAATGTTTGTGAACGCACCTGAGTGATTCAGCGTTTGATAAAATAGGTAATTAGATTAAAATTACGCATTCTAAGAATGCATAACAATGTGAATTAACGCATATGAGTGAATATCAGCTTTCGAAAAAATAGACAACTAGGTTCTACACTACATCAATTATAGAGAAAATTGTGTAAAATACAATTTTAAAGAAATTTTAAATTTAAATGTGATTTTGTTTTTAAAATACAAGAAAATGTTAATCGACGTACCTGAGTGAAAATAGGTAATTAGATTAAAATTACACGAGACATAGATAAAAATGTTAAAAAGTAAAATTTTTCAAAATCTGTCAAGTTTATAAAATTTTAAATTTAATTTTGTTGCAAATATACTTTTTAAAGATAATGATACATTTATCTAAAAAATTGGTTATTGGCTTTTAAACAACGCCAGACATATAGAAAATCTTTAAAAAGACAATTTTCAAAAATCTAAAACATATTAAATTTTAAATGTAATTTTGTTTCAAAGAATGCTTTTTGTTTCTAAGAATACATAACAATGTGAATTAACGCATATGAGTGAAGATCAGCTTTCGAAAAAAATAGACAACTAGGTTCTCCAAAAATCAAAAGATTTGTTAAAATTTTAAATGTAATGTTGTTTCTAAAAACGCATAGCAATGTCAATAAAGACATGCGAGAGATACAGCTTTCGGAAAAGTAGACAGTTAGATTTTAAATTACACCAGGCATAATGAAAAACTACAATTTTTCAAAATCAAATAAATTTGTTAAATTTTAAATGTGATTTTGTTTCTAAAAATACAAGAAAATTTTAATCAACGCATTTGGTATTGGAAAAATGGTTAATTAGATTTTAAAAAATACAATTTATCAAAATAAAAAGAATTGTTAAATTTTAAGTGTAATGATGTTTCTAAAACGCACGAATGATACAGCTTTCGGAAAAATAGACAAGTAGATTTTAAATTACACTAGGCATAATGAAAATTGTTAAAAACTAAAATTTTTCAAAATCAAACAAATTTGTTAAATTTTAAATGTGATTTTGTTTCTAAAAATACACGAAAATTGAAATCGACACACCCGAGTGATTCAGCTTTGGAAAAATGTTTAATTAGATTTTTAAAAATACAATTTATCAAAATAAAAAGATTTGTTAAATTTTAAATGTAATGTTGTTTATAAAAACGCATCTATCGAAAAAAATATGTTATTGGCTTTTAAACAACGCCAGACATATAGCAAATCTTTAAAAAGACAATTTTCAAAAATCTAAAAAATATTAAATTTTAAATGTAATTTTGCTTCAAAGAATGCTTTTTGTTTCTAAGAATACATAACAATGTGAATTAACGCATATGAGTGAAGATCAGCTTTCGAAAAAAAATAGACAACTAAGTTCTCAAAAATCAAAAGATTTGTTAAAATTTTAAATGTAATGTTGTTTCTAAAAACGCATAGCAATGTCAATAAAGACATGCGAGAGATACAGCTTTCGGAAAAGTAGACAGTTAGATTTTAAATTACACCAGGCATAATGAAAATTGTTCAAAACTACAATTTTTCAAAATCAAATAAATTTGTTAAATTTTAAATGTGATTTTGTTTCTAAAAATACACGAAAATTGAAATCGACACACCCGAGTGATTCAGCTTTGGAAAAAATGTTTAATTAGATTTTTAAAAATACAATTTATCAAAATAAAAAGATTTGTTAAATTTTAAATGTAATGTTGTTTATAAAAACGCATCTATCGAAAAAATATGTTATTGGCTTTTAAACAACGCCAGACATATAGCAAATCTTTAAAAAGACAATTTTCAAAAATCTAAAAAATATTAAATTTTAAATGTAATTTTGCTTCAAAGAATGCTTTTTGTTTCTAAGAATACATAACAATGTGAATTAACGCATATGAGTGAAGATCAGCTTTCGAAAAAAATAGACAACTAAGTTCTCAAAAATCAAAAGATTTGTTAAAATTTTAAATGTAATGTTGTTTCTAAAAACGCATAGCAATGTCAATAAAGACATGCGAGAGATACAGCTTTCGGAAAAGTAGACAGTTAGATTTTAAATTACACCCAGGCATAATGAAAATTGCTTCAAAACTACAATTTTTCAAAATCAAATAAATTTGTTAAATTTTAAATGTGATTTTGTTTCTAAAAATACATGAAAATTGAAATCGACACACCCGACTGATTCAGCATTGGAAAAATGGTTAATTAGATATTAAAAAATACAATTTATCAAAATAAAAAGATTTGTTAAATTTTAAATGTAATATTGTTTCTAAAAACGCATAGCAATGTAAATAAGACAAGCGAGTTATTTTAAATTACACCAGGCTAATGAAAATTGTTAAAAACTACAATTTTTCAAAATCAAACAAATTTGTTGAATTTTAAATGTGATTTTGTTTCTAAAAATACAAGAAAATGTTAATCGACGCACCCGAGTGATTCAGCATTGGAAAAATGGTTAATTAGATATTAAAAAATACAATTTATCAAAATAAAAAGATTTGTTAAATTTTTAAATGTAATGTTGTTTCTAAAAACGCATAGCAACGTAAATAAAGTCAAGCGAGTTATTTTAAATTACACCAGGCATAATGAAAAGTGTTAGAAACTTAAATTTTTCAAAATCAAACAAATTTGTTATATTTTAAATGTGATCTTGTTTTTAAAAATACATTGTTAAGTAAATCTACGCACATCAGCTATCGAAAATTAGGTTTAAAACAACACCAGACAAATAGAAAATCGTTTAAATGCACAATTTTCCAAAATCTAAAACATATCAAATTTTAAGTGTAATTTTGTTTCAAAGAATGCATAACAATGTGAATTAACGCATATGAGTGAAAAATAGACTACTAGGTTCTACACTACAACCAATTATAGAGAAAATTGTGTAAAATATAATTTTTAAAAACAAGAAATTTTAAATTTAAATGTGATTTTGTTTTTAAAAAATACAAAGAAAATGTTTGTGAACGCACCTGAGTGATTCAGCGTTCGAAAAAATAGGTAATTAGATTAAAATTACGCATTCTAAGAATGCATAACAATGAGAATTAACGCATATGAGTGAATATCAGCTTTCGAAAAAATAGACAACTAGGTTCTACACTACATCAATTATAGAGAAAATTGTGTAAAATACATTTTTTAAAGAAATTTTAAATTTAAATGTGATTTTGTTTTTAAAAATACAAGAAAATGTTAATCGACGTACCTGAGTGAAAATAGGTAATTAGATTAAAATTACACGAGACATAGATAAAAATGTTAAAAAGTAAAATTTTTCAAAATCTGTCAAGTTTATAAAATTTTAAATTTAATTTGTTGCAAATATACATTACAATGTAAACCAAAGCACATAAGTAATACTCCATTCGAAAATATTATATAAAATAAGATAGTTTAAAAAGTAAAATTTTCAAAATCGATAAAAATTTTACTTTTTAAAAGATAATGATACATTTATCTAAAAAATTGGTTATTGGCTTTTAAACAACGCAGACATATAGAAAATCTTTAAAAAGACAATTTTCAAAAATCTAAAACATATTAAATTTTAAATGTAATTTTGTTTCAAAGAATGCTTTTTGTTTCTAAGAATACCATAACAATGTGAATTAACGCATATGAGTGAAGATCAGCTTTCGAAAAAAATAGACAACTAGGTTCTCAAAAATCAAAAGATTTGTTAAAATTTTAAATGTAATGTTGTTTCTAAAAACGCATAGCAATGTCAATAAAGACATGCGAGAGATACAGCCTTTCGGAAAAGTAGACAGTTAGCATTTTAAATTACACCAGGCATAAATGAAAAACTACAATTTTTCAAAATCAAATAAATTTGTTAAATTTTAAATGTGATTTGTTTCTAAAAATACAAGAAATTTTAATCAACGCATTTGGCATTGGAAAATGGTTAATTAGATTTTAAAAAAATACAATTTATCAAAATAAAAAGAATTGTTAAATTTTAAGTGTAATGATGTTTCTAAAAAACGCGCACGCAATGATACAGCTTTCGAAAAATTGACAGTAATTTTAAATTACACTAGGCCATAATGAAAATTGTTAAAAAAACAAAATTTTTCAAAATCAAACAAATTTGTTAATTTTAAATGTGATTTTGTTTTCTAAAAATATCATCGAAATTGAAATCGACACACCCGAGTGATTCAGCTTTGGAAAAATGTTTAATTAGATTTTAAAAATACAATTTATCAAAATAAAAAGATTTGTTAAATTAAATGTAATGTTGTTTATAAAAACGCATCTATCGAAAAAATATGTTATTGGCTTTTAAAACAACGCCAGACATATAGCAAATCTTTAAAAAGACAATTTTCAAAAATCTAAAAATATTAAATTTAAATGTAATTTTGCTTCAAAGAATGCTTTTTGTTTCTAAGAATACATAACAATGTGAATTAACGCATATGAGTGAAGATCAGCTTTCGAAAAAAATAGACAACTAAGTTCTCAAAAATCAAAAGATTGTTAAAATTTTAAATGTAATGTTGTTTCTAAAAAACGCATAGCAATGTCAATAAAGACATGCGAGAGATACAGCTTTCGGAAAAGTAGACAGTTAGATTTTAAATTACACCAGGCATAATGAAAATTGTTCAAAACTACAATTTTTCAAAATCAAATAAATTTGTTAAATTTAAATGTGATTTTGTTTCTAAAAAATACAAGAAAATTTAAATCGAGCGCACCCGAGTGATTTAGCATTGGAAAAATGGTTAATTAGACTTTAAAAAATTTATCGAAATAAAAAGAATTGTTAAATTTTAAATGTAATGATGTTTCTAAAAAACGCACGAATGATACAGCTTTCGGATGAATAGACAAGTAGATTTTAAATTACACTAGGCATAATAAAAATTGTTAAAAACTAAATTTTTTCAAAATCAAACAAATTTGTTAAATTTTTAAATGTGATTTTGTTTCTAAAAATACACGAAAATAAAATCGACACATAAAAACGCATCTATCGAAAAAATAGGTTATTGGCTTTTAAACAACGCCAGACATATAGAAAATCTTTGAAAAGACAATTTTCAAAAATCTAAAACATATTAAATTTTAAATGTAATGTGATTTTGTTTCTAAAAATACTTGCATATGTAAATCGACACAACCGAGTGATTTAGCATTGAAAAATGGTTATTTAGATTTAAAAAAATACAATTTATTAAATAAAAGATTTGTTAAATTTTAAATGTAATATTGTTTCTAAAAACGCATAGCAATGTAAATAAAGACAAGCGAGTTATTTTAAATTACACCAGGCTAATGAAAATTGTAAAAACTACAATTTTTCAAAATCAAACAAATTTGTTAAATTTTAAATGTGATTTTGTTTCTAAAATACAAGAAAATGTTAATCGACGCACACGAGTGATTCAGCATTGGAAAAATGGTTAATTAGATTTTAAAAAATACAGTTTATCAAAATAAAAAGATTTGTTAAATTTTTAAATGTAATGTTGTTTCTAAAACGCATATAAAACGCAATGCCAATAATGACACGCTTTCGAAAAAATAGACAATTAGATTTAAAATTACACCAGGCATAATGAAAATTGTTAAAAATTACAATTTTTCAAAATCAAACCAAATTTGTTTAATTTTAAATGTGATTTTGTTTCTAAAAATACATGAAAATTTGAAAATCGACACACCCGACTGATTCAGCATTGGAAAAATGGTTAGTTTAGATTTAAAAAAAAAAAACAATTTATCAAATAAAAAGATTTGTTTAAATTTTTAATGTAATTTGTTTCTAAAAACGCATAGCAATGTAAATAAAGGACAGCGGAGTTATTAAATTACACCAGGCATAATGAAAAGTGTTAAAAACTACAATTCTT